>OX401417.1:18919340-19519340 GCA_947846245.1 Cerastoderma edule
CCTAGTATAATACAAGTTTGAATTGAGCAGTTTGTTAATTTCAAAAGCTTACACTAATCAAGGCATTTGATAAACCCGCCTTTATTCATTATTAATTGCCAAACCAATTAACATGTAAATTGCCAAAAATATCAAAAGTGCGTCCAATCAAGACACCTTACTAAACGTACTTATTGCCAATCTGCGGCATTCTCATGACCAATTACACTAAATTGGTTCAGCAACATGCAGTCTTTAATTTGAATGACTTTGATGATAGGTAATCAGACATCTATGTCTCTGCTATTAAAGATGCGGTAATGAACGAAGAAGAAAAAATGCTTTATATAATGTGTATGATACTTCAATTTCCAATGTAACCTTAAGTACTCCCGTAATCGCCATTTCCATCAATGTTTAAATATCTTTAAAATTAACAAAGTGTTCAATTTAAAATTGAAATATACTAGTACTTAAATAGCAGGCCGAGTTGACCCGGCAGAGTGAACCCACAAGCCAAGTTGGAAACAGGCCGAGTCAACCCTACACTGTTAAGAATCAGCCTGATACGATGATCATGAGAGATAGTCTTCTAGTTGGCTTACAAATTGCCGACGGTCCTGGCCGTCTTGAATTGTGGGCTATTCAATGCGTTGATGGGTGTAGCCTCCAGATTATAACTGAAATATTGTTGGTGCTATGTAAAACTCAAATAAAAGGGTCCTGCATTGCTCTGTGGTTAGGGTGGTTAACTCAGAGCTTTGCGGTCCCTGGTTTGAGCTCATCTGACAACTCAGGGAGTGGCCATTGCTAAGTCAAAGTAATACTTCAGAGCCCTTTTCTAGTACTGATGGATGTACTGGTGGATCTACGAAAGCTGTCACAGCTGTAAAAATGTTCATGATGTTAGAACACAAACTTAAGGTCCTTTTGGCAAGACAATTAGTCTGTGATTCCTACTCACTGACTATGAAGTGTAACGTTTGTGGAGTGTAACATATTGTTATATAGAATATACAGGTATAAACAAGTAGAGACATTTCACCCAATAAGTGGACGACAATCTTTTTCACTGATCAGATGTGATCTTTTGAGGAGTTAATTTGTTTAGTTCATTAAGGAAGTAAAGATATACATACAAACTTGGTGTCTGTCTAACAAAGGTTTGTGCAATGGATTTGTTCGTAAATATAGTTATAAAGAGAAAGGTACCTCAAAAAAGCATTACAATTTAACTGAACATGAATCTTACTTGTGAAATCTTCATTGGTCTTTCGAGCACATACATGTCTATTTTTCATTCACAAAAAAATAGTAACCTTTGAGATGCAAATGTTTCGAAAATTTTGAAAATATAGATGTTAAGTTACGGATCTTTGTGACAACACTCAGGGTTTGATATTCATACAAGTCCTTCAGTCTTTGACCATCTGTTTTGCCTGTAGGTTGAGTAACTACATAGCTAGTTTGGTCCTTGTGACCACAAACAATTGAGGAAAGTTCATATGAAACCTAGCCTTTGTCTACAGATTCTAGAAGGAAGGATATTGTTACTTATTTGCTATAGCTCCCGTGAGGAATTTATATTCCTAATCTTATAAATAGAATAGATGGTTGGTGTCGTGAATCGTAAATGTTATCGGGCAAGGCTTAGGAATATTATCCGGTGAGCCGAAGGCGAAACGGATGATAATCCGAAGCCGAGCCCGATAACTTTTCCAATTCAAAGACACCAACCATCTATTCTATTTATCTATATTAAGGATGCTGATGTTGAATTGTCGGGCACATACATGTATTTTGATAAAATAGTGCTTTGAAAAATAGATAATAAATAGTGCAGACGTTAAATTGTCATGGTCCTGTGGTCTTTCGCTTTGTTTCAATATATTCGATCATAACTCATAACTCATTTTATCCAGTTTTTCTGAGTGCTATATATAGTATGCTTTTAGGGCAAGGAAGTGTGTTTGTAAATACAGAGTGTTGAATTTGTTTGAGTATTTTGGCCGAGAATGGTTGTCAATGTATTAACAAAATCAATTTCTATTGTGTCATGGTCCTTTGAAGGAAGAATAAAATAATCAATCAATGAACATTTTGTACTGATGTGTGCATTAGCTATGTTTAGATACACAACATGCTATCTTGAAAAACCTTACATGTAAACTACAGTTGTAAAGTTTAAGGTCTAATATTGGACCCTAATAATCAAACATTTTTCAATGTTTCTACACATAAAAGGACTATGATAGCTATAAAATATTTACTGGTATAAAGCAGTTACCATACCATGACCATATTGACACACCATCTTATGGCTTAATTTTATGTTATTACCCACCTTAGTTTTCATTTTTCCATGAGTTGTCTTCCCTGATAACTGATAAAATTGATTTTCCCTGTTTTCTACAGTTAAGTTTGGATTTGTTTTTGAAATCTTAAAAACAATCATGTAAAGCATCTTTTTACAAAGAGATTTTTTTCCAAAAAATAAAATGGGTGAATCATCATGACAGAAAAATTAAATTTCAAATAAGTTTCAATGTTATTTTTGTTAATTGATTATCTCCCCTAATTAAGGTTAAAATTGAAAACTATTTCATTTGTGAAGATTTTTTTGTGACAAAGTTTTATGAATTCAGTATTGAGATCTGCAACATTCTTTTTAGCGGCCATTTACATTAAAGGCACATGAAAGAAGATTAATGCAATACCAAACTATGTATCATTTGGTAATCTTTCGGTCAGATTCTAATACTCATCACCAAAAATATACCCATCAGATCAACTTGAATGTGGCAGCCAATGAGAAATAACCAGATACACAGATTTTTGAACCAACCAATCAGAATGCGTACATTGAACTATGTAAACAAACAGATTGCTGATAAACATGGTTGAATTGGAGACAACTTTAGATCAAGCACAAAATGACTTATGTTAAAGGTGGTTATTAAATAGGATTTCAGAGCATTCTTACATTAATTTCCATGACTTTTATGAATATAATAAAAGGACTCCATATATTTTTTCAGTAATTTATTTGTACTCATATCCTTTCATGTGCCTTAAACAAATAAAAAAAAGTATGTAAACATACAATGCATGTACACTTATTCTTTTTGCATCAACATGTGCCATGCATTTTATGGGATAAGGGTTATCTTTGACCCCCCAACTGAAATAGAAAATGATACTTTAAAGAATTAAAGAAACAACGTAATTCTGCTTCCAATGAATATTTATTTAGTGCATACAACTAGAGACATAGAAAACATGTTATCTATGTCTCTGATACAACATACCAGTACGCTTTTGTGCAGTTCTAAATAATTTCATTTCTAACTTCCAAATTCCGTCACATCTCTGAACTAGCATCTTTTAGCGCACATAGGATTCAGTTACACATCTTGATTTAGACCGTTTTGTATTCCAAGACTAGTTTCATTGTAAGTGATGAAAAGCTTCAAGAAGTGTTTCCTACAGTGTAGATAGAATTGACTGATCCATGTAAAAAGTAAAAAGCTAGGCTTCGTGTGAGTAAGCAATCGAAACTACTCGGGTATTTCTGTCAGCTGAGAAATACACCTCAGATAAAGGTGTAGGGTGTCAATTTTTCACTTAAATCATCCCGGCTTATAACACATTTCCTCTAAACACCCATGTTAGTAGTTGAATGTATGTGGAAGTGTTGGACATCCTTTTAAATAATTTTTTATCTGTAACTCATCCGAAATGACAAAATTCTATGTTTCGACATATATTAAGTTTGTTTCCTTAATCAAATTAAGCGACTTTTGATGTTTCAAATTTAAGATCTATTTTGGAAAACGGAAGTAAAGTGACGTCAGTCTCCCAGTAAACAATACACACAAACACGGTTTCGCAGCCATCTTGTTTTGCGAGTAAACAAATAGTCACGTGACAAACGCCCACTGTAAATGCATTGCGTAAAGAGGTTGTTCTACGAAAGATTTCTTCTATAACACCCCAAAATATAAAGAAATGATATAGACAGTTATACAATTTGATAATTTTTCTATCATAAAACAGATCTTTTTCCTTATCTTTCATCCAATATGACGTTGTACATGTTGCATTAATTATTGTACCGTGACACGTCGTAGTTTTCACTACTGATATTTATAAGACGACGGGTCGTACATTTAGGGCCACATTTAGTCCAAAAGAGCTTCTTACTTCTTAATACATGTTTACCGAATTTGAGTTTACCACACAGTCCCTTAGTTTAATCAAATTTTGTCTTTACATAGAAATAATTTCCACTGACTCTCGTGTGGCTTTGCATTTGTTTGTTAAAAAAGAATCCTGCAGGTAGATTTATAATATACGACATTTTACTGTACTAATATAGAAAACTACCAATCCCTTTGGCAACAATTGAATTTTCTGGACTTTTCAAATGAAACCTGAAATACCGCCTTCATCCGAGCACCAGCCTGGTTTATTTACAAACATCACAACATTGCCGATTTTTTAAAGCATTTGCTCCAAACCCAGAAGCTTTCTGCTATCATATATATTCAATGGAAGTGCTTCTGACAAACCAATTACCTACACATGCTTCTCGATTATTTGGAGCCTTATGGCATGGCACAGACAAATAAATGATTCAATATAGATGATGAGTAGGTTGCTCATTTTGTCCAGCGGATGGACATATAATAAGCCAATTGAGGTCTTTCAGAATCATCAAAAGACAGTTCCAATCAGTTGTATTCCCCATATTAGTTTGTTCTGTCCTTTTTAATTCGAAATGTGGGCGACATTGGTGCAGTGGTAGAGCGTCGGGCTATTGTACCGAGGGTCCCGGGTCGAATCCCTATTAGGCGAGGTGAAAATTCCGGGACTGACCCTCAAAACCTGCGCGATTACTGTTTAAGTATCGAGGAAGCAGTCATCGAGAGCCTTTAACAAGCCTTGAACAAACTTTAAGCTTCCTTCACAATCGATGTAAAACAAATATGGTGAACTGGCGAATGATGAAGTGGAAATAGCCTATGTAATAAAGACTAAATACTTATGTGACCAAGGAGCAATAAAGAAAAATTCGGAAAAAGGTCACAAATTTCTTTACTCTTTCCTTCTAATTTGATTTCGGGCAGATCTAACTAGTAATTACAGACAATAATTAAGAAAATATGAAAAAAAATATGAAAATCCGCCTTGTTTGTGGTATTTGATAGAATCTTTATGAGCGTTTTCTCAAATTTTAAAAATAATTTCTAAGGTCGTCTTCTTATGTACAATGTATCATCAACATGAACAAATTTTTTTTACTGAAACTGTTTTATTCTTCAATTATGGACTTATTTCATATAAAAAATGATACTACTATCTTTGATTAACCCATTGTCCCATATTGGGATTTGTGAATGATTTAACTTCATATGCAAGAGCAAATAATATTTAAGAAGCAACATTTTCGATCTGATATAAGTTATAAACCATTATTCTGCATTTTGCCGCTGTGGTTTTTAAAGTCATTTGTGAGAGGTGCGGTAGCGTGTGATATAATGGGGTAATGGGTTAGTATTCACACAGATAAAAATATATAAATCGCTGCCAAATGCTTAAACTTGAAATTCTCTTGAAACAGGACATCAAAATTCATTGAAATATCGGCACCTAAAGGTGTCC
The DNA here is from genome assembly GCA_947846245.1 of Cerastoderma edule. NCBI lineage: Eukaryota > Metazoa > Mollusca > Bivalvia > Cardiida > Cardiidae > Cerastoderma > Cerastoderma edule. Next base: position 18,924,984 of record OX401417.1, read on the forward strand.
GAACGCTGTATCTAGGAAACACAGATCATTTTGGTACTGTGTAGTACGTCGGAATCGGTTTGTTTACTCGCAAGCCTCGTTACAAAATGACCTTCACCTTAAAAATGTTACTATATTTGGCAAACCGTGTTCGTGTGTATATATGGCGGCATCCATATTATGCCAGAGGCGTTTTCATTGGATGGATCTGATGTGTTCAGATTGGCGAGTTACAGGCTACCCTGTGCCTGTTTTCTGGCCGGTTAAATGAAACTCTGATTATAATATGGTGTAGGCAGATTGTCAATTTGATTTAAAGACACTATCTATAGATTTATAAGAAAATAATTCTCATAGAACTTTTGATGTGTTATTTAAAATTGTATTGTCATTTCATGAATTAAAAAAGAATGCAGGTACACATGTAAGTGTTTTTAGCTCACCTGAGCACAAAGTGCTCAAAGTGCGTTTTTCTGATTGCCCAATGTCCGTTGTCAGTCGTGACGTCAACAATTTCTTAAAACATCTTCTCCTAAACCATTCTCTTAACTAAACTTCACAGGAATGTCCGTGGTTGATGATTTTCAAAAGATGTTCAAGGAAGTTGATTCCATGCAGAACTTTGGCATGAAAAAGGGGGAATTTAAAAAATCTTCTTGTCTGAAACCACTGGTCAGATTTCAAAACAGTTTCACAGGAATGTTCTTTGGGGGCATCTTTTTAAAAGTTGTTCAAAGAATTTTGATATCTCGAAAAACTTGGACTTCAGGCTGCGTTGAACTTTGAACGCGTTTTTGCTTTCAATATATACATAAATGCTTAAGTTAATAACTTTACAAACATGTTTTTTTCCAAACCTCTATGCCAATTTCAATGAGATGTCATGTGAAGCATCCCTAGTTGGAGGGAAGAAAGATTTATCTTAAAAAATTAGTTATGTGATCAAAATGGCTGCCATGCCAATATTTGGTAAAAACCTTAAAAATTCTTGTTATCACAAAGCACTTTTCAGATTTAAAAATAATTTCACAAGAATGTTCTTTTGGGGCCCTTCTATAAAGACTATTTAAGAAAAATAGATATCTCGAAAAACATGGCTGCCAGGGTGCGTTGTTTTCACTATATACATGTTTGCCTAAATTCATAACTTTACAAACATTTTTTCCAAAACTCTCGGCCAATTTCAAAGAGATATCATGTGAAGCATCTCTATTTGAAGGGGAGAAAGATTTGTCAAAAGAAAATTAGTCATGTAACCAAAATTGCTGCCATGCCCATATTTGGTAAAAACCTTAGAAATATCTTCTGGTCACAAACCACTGGTCAGATTTCAAAATGATTTCACAGGAAAGTTCTTTGGGGGCCCTTCTATAAAGATTGTTAAACCTTTTAGATATCTTGAAAAACATCACCGCCATGGTGCATTGAACTTCGAACGTGTTTTTGTTTTCACTATATACATGTATGGTACAATTCATAAATTAACATCCTTCTTTTTTCCCAAACTTCATTGCAAATTTCAATAAGATACCATATGAAGCATTCCTAGTTTGAGGGAATAAAGATTTGTCAAAAATGAAATTAGTCATGTGACCAGAATGGTTGCCATGCTCATATTTGGTAAAAACCTTGTTATCTTCTTATCAAAAATCACTGGTCAGATTTCAAAATGATTTCACAGGAATGTTCTTTGGGTGCCCTTCTATAAAGATTGTTAAAAAAAAAATAGCTATCTCGAAAAACATGACCGTCAGGGTGCATTGAACTTTGGATGTATTTTTGTTTTCACTATATACATGTATGGTAAAATTTATAACTTAATAGACATATTTTATAAAAAACATGAATCTTTATATCTCATAAAACATGGCCACCAGGGTGCGTTGAAATTTGAACCTGTTTGCATTTCCACTATATACATGTATGGTAGACCTATTAACAATATACATCAATACCAATGTTGATGTCCAAATATGCCAAAATGATAACCACAAAATGGCAACAATAGATCATACTGGACAAAAGTACAGGCTGATCTTTGTACATACAATCTGTAAAAGCGAAATATTCAGTTTCCGCATTGTAAGCTTTATGTACCATTTAAATGTCCCACATCAAGCATACAGTATCAAACTTGTAAAATGGGAGAAAAAAAGGTCAACGCATAAAAGCACAAGAAACTCTGTGTAAAAGTTTTAAACAATTGTTCTACCTATTCTTCAAATGGGTTGTAATCTCAGGTGAGTGGTTCTATGGCCATCATGGCCCTCTTGTTTGTAATGTAAAATGACAGTTTCCATGGTAACCATTTGGGACAAAACTGTCAAAATGATTATGCTATTTTCAAGGGTAATACAATAATTCCTTGAATGTTGGTAAAGCCAACAAACATGACTTCATACTTTCACTTCTTTATAATTCAATGTTATAATATAACAAACTGAACAATGTTTGTTATCCACATTAATCTTTAAATGTGTGTATTAGACAAAAAAAAATCAAACTTGATATGTATATTACTAAGAAATGAAGATATTAAGCATTTTCTTATAGATTTTCTTGTCTTCGAGTACATGTATGTGAAGTAAAATTTAATCTTGAAACACAAAATGAAAAAAAAATAAGGTGTATGTTGACAAGGTTTTTTTTCGTGTGTAAAATGGCAGTTTCCATGGTAACCGTATTTGAAAACATTTAAAGAAACGACTTGAATCACTTTAAACTTGAAGAATAGAAGGAACTTGAAATAAAGAATAGAAGATGAGGGCTTAATATGCATGAGTAATAACATAATGTTCATTACCTTTTTATCTTTTTAGTGATAATATGATTTTTCTTTGATAACTTTTACATACATTATTCATCTGAATAAAACTGTTTATGCGACTACTTTACAATTAAGTACAATTAGGTACCTCTTCGGTGACAGATTTAATATCGCCCTTGGATGCACAGGTGAGAGCAGATAAAGCTAAAGAGAACCCCTTTAATAAAAACAACATGTAAACAAAAACAATACATACAACTATGTCATGTATTACTTGTCATTTAACGTTTAAACAGTTTGAGGGTTCAGCATTCCCAAAGACCCAAATGATGATGGTGTCTACAATACCTCCTCTTGTTCTAAATTTCAGAGAAAGGTTTGAAAAAGTTTAAACGGTTTAATCTGCTATAGTTTCTGTACAGATATGAGCGGATTGGAAAGTTGTCAATTTTCTAGTCTAATGCTACTTTGGAAATCAATGTTGTCATGTTAAAGGTAGACTAGAGGACACTTTATTTTTTAAAAAAAGTTCTCAATGTGTGAGATAGTCCTTTCAATGACTCGGGTTAAGTGAGCTTAACACGAGACAAACTTTTCTCTTGTTAAGCATCTTTTTATTACTAAAACAATCACTATATTTGTAAAGAAAATGCGCTTCTTATGAGTTTCTGATAGAAAGGGCTTATTGGGTAGTTCTTTAAGCCTTAGAATGCTGGGTAATTTTCTAAACAAAGATTTCTGTGATGTCTGTTTTCCAAAACTTTAAATATCCGCCTAATTCTGTGGAGAAAAGATACTCAGAATAGCAAACCAGTTAGATCTGGGCCAGCCACCAATTAATCTGTTTGAATAAGTATGAAGTCGGTTCCAGCACTAAAAGAATTAAAAGACCCATAAAAAGGAAACCCCCTGTACACATCTTGAGCTCTGAGTATTGACCAATCATAATGATATTTATTTGTTTATCTTTTCCAGAAACTTTGAGTGACAACAGTCCACCATATACCTTATCATGTACATTGGGTGACATTCTATGATATGGAAACCATGGTTAAATATAATCAACATGACGGCCTTTGCAGAAATGAAAAAGAGCGACTTGTCCCAAAGCCTTCCAAACGCGAGGACGAAACGAACGATCAGCCCAAGTATGATGTCGACTCAGTGTCAACAAAGGAAAACAAACCACTCATTTCTAACACAGCAAACCATGGGGAAGAAATCAAGCAAGGCCCACTGAAAGATGGTGAAGACATACACGAAAACTCAGATACTAACGCCCAAGGTGCCGTGAATAATGCTGAAGTTAACAAGGACGCCAACTTTGCATTGAAAGATGGCGAAGATTCATACGGAAACTCAGATTCTAACGCCCAAGGTGCTGTGAGTAATTCTGAAGATGACAACGACGCCAACATTGCATTAGATGATGTTGACGGGGCAATGTTCTCAAGAGCAAAACCAAAGTACACCGATCATGGTGGTCATGGATTGGAAACCAGGCATATCCTTGATGAATCGGACGGGGCCATGTTTTCGCGGAAGTATGAAGACAGAAAAGGGCGGAATAAATTGCACCATCTGAGAATGAAAAGCACCACATTTGGAAATGATGATCCCATTCAACGCGAAATTCCGAGGTCCCCATCCGATGGATTCTTGGCCTCCGCCCGGTTTTCAAAGCTATCTGCTAATTTCCCGAGCCCTTTTTCGTCTGAGGGTAACATCACTCAACTTGACCAACCCAGAACAGACCTGATCGATTGCGGTGTTGATGTTGTACCAGACAATCTCGACAATAAAAACACAAATTCGAACACCACGACATTAACAAGTAACGATGATGAGGTATCCGATACACACGACGATGTTAATGATAGCGTTCTTTTTCAGCGCAGAAAATCTACCAGAACCATAGTCAGTACACCCAACACTAGTGAGATGGTGAATCAAGAAACAAATCGTGATAGCATTGGACGCAGTGAAAATTCACCAACACCAGGTTTCCCTAAAAGTAAATCGATGCCGAATTTAGCATATGAGAATGAACCAGCTAGCCCATCATTTGCCTTGGAATTTGAATTGGAACAATCTGCACAGGTAGAGCTTAAATTTGGCAAAAGGTCAAGTTTCAGCTTACCAAACAACTTGAACGATGTTACGGATGTATGCGAAAATGGCCCAAAAACTTTAACACAGTCGAATGATGCCGGTCATGAGATAGTTGAGGATTTTATTACCAGGGAAACGGTTGGTCCGTTGACAAGCACGCCACCTAACGGACGGACATCTTTTAGTGACGCCGTTCCAGCTGGAGACCATGATGACGAAGCTACTCATAACCTATTGGAGTCTTCCAATCAACGCCCTGGATGTAACAGAAGGCCTTTTCGGTTGAAGTACATTGGTTCAGTTTTATTTCCCGCCATTTCTGTCGTCTTGTTTCTCGCTGATATTGGAACGGATATAAATTTGGCCAACCGGTACAGACAGGATGGTATGTGTATCTTTATCTAGATTCATTTCTAACTCGACCTTTTGAAGATTAAGGAGAGCTATACTACTTACCTAGCTTCTGTGTCGGTGTCAGCGTCGCACCTTGGTTGATTTCTTACATGCAAGTCCCTTCCTCATAAACTACTGTATGATATGAGTTAATACTTCCCAATCATGTTTAATGTCATTATGCAATGTCCCTGGCCAAGTTCCATAACTTTTGTTTTGAATTTTAGCAAATTATGCGGCCTTCTGTACTTAGGAAATCTTGGTTTTTCAGTGCATATGGTATAACAACAAATGTGGTGTGCAGCTTTAAAGAAATTGTGTTTTTTTCCCGTCATTAGTGTCATTTTGGGACCGATAACTAGGTGCCGTATAACATTTGTGATATCCGGCACTAACCATATAACACATGCACGTGACGAATCATGACGTCATAAGAACGCCATGACGTCATGTTTACATCATTCTCTACTTATTTTTTCCTTTTTCTCGTGTTTTATTCACATATTCTTTGTTTGAAAGAATACATGAAGGTAACAGGATAAATAGAATAGATGGTTGGTGTCTTTGAATGGGAAAAGTTATCGGGCTCGGCTTCGGATTATTATCCGTTTCGCCTTCGGCTCACCGGATAGTATTCCTAAGCCTTGCCCGATAACATTTCCGATTCACGACACCAACCATCTATTCTCTATATCTTCCAAATTTCCTCACATCTGTAAACTAGCACTCGTAAGTTTTTGGCAAAGCTGAGCAGTTACATGCAAGGGTATATGGTCTAGAACAAACTAATTTTCTTCATACTAAATACCCTCTTTCGAGCATACACACGTATGCTAGGCCTCTAAAGTGTATTGTCCAAGTGCGCTCCCACAAAACCAGTTGTGGTGTATTTGCTGTTTTACTTACAGAATGTAATTTATGAGTCCCCTTAAAAGTTACAAAACTGAAAGAATTGTTGTACTTTATTGGCGAAAAGGACCCCTATGCGACCAGTGTCGGGCGTAACCTTGCCTTTAACTTAATTTATAAAATATCCATATAAGAAGATGGTGCCAAGTAAAAAAAAAAGGAAACACTACTAAAAGTTTGCATCCTATTTACGCCTAGATTTTACGTGAAAAGAAGAAATGGGAAATGTCAAAAAATGCATGATTAAGCCCAAGAAGGTAACACTAAACAGTATAAAAGTTGTGTATTTTTTTTTCAATTATCATTCAACAATTCATTTATTTAAGTAAATTCAAACACAACATGTATACATAGAGAAACAATATAAAGCATTACAATTTAACATAGTAAATGGTTTGAAACGTGTTTTCTTTTTCTTCTTAGTGTTAGTTACTCTCTCAAAAGTTATGTATTTATGTCCAGGTGACTGGCTATTTTTCGGCGTTACGGTATCGTGCATCGTTCTGCCCTCGCTGCTGATGACTGTGGTTGATCTGTCGTGGATATACGTAGACAGAAAGTCAGGGGACGACCAGAGGGAACACAGAAACTCGTACTTTAACACCCGACGCTGGATGGCTCTACGTATAGTTATCGGTGTGCTGTCTTGTGGACGGGTGGTTAGGTATGGTTTATAATGCAATTGATGTCTATGCCTTGAATGTATGTGAATGAATTTGGAAGCCAAAGCTTGATTAAATATATACAGACTGCGTTATTGTTGCATAATAATGGATTTAGAAGTGAAAGCTTTGTTTGATTCAATATATACAGACTGTACTGTTATTTAAAATAATGTATTTGAGAACATCCACTGGAACCTTAATTGGTTGTATTTAAATATCAAGGGACTATGGACAGTAAATGCATATATGACTAAACACAAAAGCATTGCAGCATGTTTGGAATCCACTGCATTTTCATACAGTATATATTTTGATAAATTGTCATTTTCTGTGTAAGTGTTGCTCTCATTGGCCATTTTAAGTTGCATAATAAACAACAATAACAAACGTATAATTGTTTCATTGGTATGTTTTTTGACTTTCATTTATGCTTAATTGTGTGATCAAATAGCCCTAGACAATACATTAACGAATTGGAAGAAACAACTCTGATAAGCCTAAAACTAGATGTAAGGTATGCAGAGAGCTCATTGATGATTATGCACCTTTCTGTATCCGGCTTGCGTTTACCAAAAAACACAAATGTTAGTACGACAATGGGTTCCCATATAAAGAAACGAGAAAACGAACCTCTCAAAGACACAAACTCATCCGATCATTGAAGAGTTCTCTACAACAATGCATGAGGTTCCCTATTTTGCATAAACGTTCAAGGTACGGTACACCTATCTACCTTGACCAAAGTAGAAGTATAAACTCTATGCCAATATTCCAACAGAACGATAGCACACATTTACCACAGCGTTCGCAGTAAGATGTATGATGATGACGAGGCACAACAGCGACACAAACAGAGAAAGATCGAAGAGCGACGAGACTACTGTACACTAGACGTGATCAATGCCTTCACAGAGTCTTGTCCACAGCTTATAGCACAGATGGTGTTACTCTATAAGTACAACCGACCCTTTAACGCCGACTTGGGTGAGTTTTGACGATTTATCTTTTAAATCTGAAGTACCCAAGGATGGTTTGAATGTATAAATGCAATCGACCCTTTTACCCCGACTTGGGTATGTTTGGGCCATTTATCTCTTAACTCTGAAGTACCCAAGGATGGTTTGAATGAATAAATGCAATTGACCATTTTACCCCGACTTTTGTGAGTTTTGACGATTTGTCTTTTAACTCTGAAGTACCTAAGGATGGTTTGAATGTATAAATGGTATCGACCCTTTTACCCCGACTTGGATGAGTTTTGACGATTTATCTTTTAACTCTGAAGTACCCAAGGATGGTTTGAATGTATAAATGGTATCGACCCTTTTACCCCGACTTGGGTGAGTTTTGACGATTTATCTTTTAACTCTGAAGTACCCAAGGATGGTTTGAATGTATAAATGGTATCGACCCTTTTACCCCGACTTGGGTGAGTTTTGACGATTTATCTTTTAACTCTGAAGTACCCAAGGATGGTTTGAATGTATAAATGGTATCGACCCTTTTACCCCGACTTGGGTGAGTTTTGACGATTTATCTTTTAACTCTGAAGTACCCAAGGATGGTTTGAATGTATAAATGGTATCGACCCTTTTACCCCGAGTTGGATGAGTTTTGACGATTTATCTTTTAACTCGGAAGTACAAGTACCCGAGGATGGTATGAATGTATAGATACAATCAAATCCCTAACGCCGACTTGGGTGACTTTTGACGATTTATCTATTAATTTGGACTTTTAACACCGACTAAGGTAGATTTGAACAATTCAAGTATTAGTGTATTATTAACGATAAATTAACATGAGTTAGTTATTACTTTATAATTATCGACAAACTCTTAACACCAATTTTGGAATTTTTTATATAAGGATATATTTCGTAAGATATCCTAACTCCCAGTTAACGGCTGACGTTACCTCTGTATAAGTACAGCGGACCCTTTAACGCCACCTTGGTTACGTTTGAATGATTCACGAATTTAGTCTGAGTACCCCCAACTGGTATAAATATCTTATGTCAAATGCCCCTTTAGTGTCGACTTGGGTGACCTTTGACGATTCGTCTTTTACCTCATAAGTACCCAAAGATGGTTTTAATGTATAAATACAATCAAATCCTTAACGTGGACTTGGTTGAGTGTTGACGATCTATCTATTTATTTGAACAAATCATCATCAAGTCTCCATGTTTGCATATAATTGCCCTTTTACCGCGGACATGGGTAAGTTTGGAAGTATAAATAACGATATAGTTATGGTATGTTTTACTGTATAATTATCCATGGTCGCTTAAAGGGACTCTCTCAGAGATGGAGATTTTAACTTCTTTTCTTCGTCTTCTACCGTAAGATAACAACAAATATTTCTGAAGTAACAAATAACTAGATTATTGACAGCTTCCCAAACCTGCTCATAGCTATACAAAGAATATCTAGAACATTAAAACTGCAGATATCGAAGGGCGTTTAAACGGGTTTATTTTGTAAACAATGTCTTAACTTAGAGTAAGAGGTGGTCATTTTAGATACCCTCATCACGTGCATGCGCATGTACGTATACATCATTTCCGTCAAGCGAAAATGGTTCGAATGAGGAGGTAAATAAACAGCGTAAATATCAATAAGTTAATTCGTGTTAACTAAGATGTAATCGTAGTTTATTAGTTTACCATCGCCACCTAGACGCGTGCAATTCGGTGTTCAAGATATATCCGGTAAAAAGGATTAAGCACTATTTATTCATAGGATGTTAAGATATTTCTTCCGAAAAGGTAAACCACAGGTATTGTCAGAAAAAAAAGATTAAAGGCCCATACAAGGAGATAGATGCTTTATCAAACTACATTATTTGGTAAACTTTTGGTTAGATTAAAATAGTTATCACCAAAAAAGCCATCAGCACAACTAAAACGTGAAAGGTAACGAGAAATAACCCAGATAAGCAAGTTTAATAATTCAGATTGCCTCACCTCTAACATTGTCAGTACATACACAAATCTTTGAACTGACCAATCAGAATTCGTTATTTTGAATATGTAAACAAACAGGTTGTTGATAAACATGATTGAATTGGAGATAACTACATTTCAAGCACAAAATAACTAATGTTAAAGAAGTCTGTTTAATATGGTCTCAATGCGTTGGTAAATTAATTCTCATGACTTTTATGAACATAATAAATGAACTCCACATTTTTTTTCATACATTCAGATACTTTATAATTCAATGTAATTTTAAGTTGTTACGATCTGAACCATTTTTGTAATCCAAATCAGTTTTTCGAATTTTTGTATTCGCCAAAGAAAAACAAAGAACATTTATATGTATATTACAAATAAATGAAGATATCTTTTTTCATTTTATTTTCAGTATGTGATGTAAAATTTAATCTTTGAATACAAAATGCAAAGGAAAATATGTTGATGTCCTAGTTTTTTTTTTGTAAAATGACATTTCCATGATAACCGTATTTGAAAAACATATAAAAGACTAAAATAATTTTAAACTTGAAAAATAGAAGCTGGGGGCTTAATATGCATGAGAAATATATAGAAATATTAATAACCTTTTATAGTTTTAGGGATAATATGATTATTCTTTGAAAAAAAAAATTGCATACAATAAAGTTCATTTGAATAAAAACGTTCATCCGACTAATATGCAAGTACCTCCTTGGTAACAGATTACTCTCTCTTTGATGCACAGGTGAAGTGCGCAGAAAAAAACTACCGAGATCGTCCTTAACAGAACTAATGCCATTTCAAATCAGATTTTGAATTAAATGTTTGCCTAGAAAGGAATGTTTATTTGCCAAGTTTCACCATATAATTATAATTTTAATGTGAAAATTAAAAAAAAGTAAAAGAAGGTACATAATATGGAGTTTGATTTTACTTGTCACGTAACAGAAGCAAAAAACGCGGGAAGAAGAATTCCCCCATTTATTAATAAACCGGTTTCCCAAAGATGATAATACAAACGCGATGGCTCACTTCTTGTCCATTTACGAAAGCACGGGATTTAAGCAACTTATTAGTAAAGAAAAGAAAAAAAACTCTTTGGATTAGTGACAGGGATTGTCAATACTAATATTTTTACTATTGTGACTCCAAATAAACACACCTCTAAGAGAGCATCTTCAACACCAAACTGGTGATTTGGGGAGACGTACTTGTAAGGCTACACCCAGATACAACTGACCTTATAGCCCCAAATTTGGTAAGTTAAGACGTTTCATCTGGACATAGCGACCGATGGTATTGCTTTATAAATACCACCGATCTTAAAGTGCTGACTTGTGTAAGAGATAGGGTTCACCTATTTGTTGTTTGATCATCTATTCAATGTGTCAGTAAGGGTACACATACTTGTTATTCCATTATCTTTTTCAGGCCTTAGCAAGAGTACGCCTACTTGATATTTCACATACTTGTTATTTTATAATCTATTCCAGGCGTCAGCATCGTGCTCTCCTGGTTGAGCATCGGCTGGGCGTATTCGTGTTACTACCGATACCAGAAGGAATCCCTGCATGGTCACAACGACGTTAGGCTGGTGGGGATTGCGGTGTTCTGTCTCGCCGTGCTCTCCGCCCTCGCCACGAGGATATGCTGCATCTCCATGTTTCTAGTCTACTACTCCTCCTGGATCGGTGCCCTTGCCTTGGTCGTCCACTTCGTCGTCATGTGGGTGTGGATCACGTTTTGGCAGAAACCTGACCTTCAAGGTCTAACGTCGTCATGGATCGGCCGGAATTTGTACTGCATGTTCTTCGCCTACCTCTCCATCATGTACTTCGTGAATCTGAGAAACACTCCAACCAGGTGTCGACTGGGGATGTTCTTCTTGATTTACTACGCGGAGAACTTCTTGGCGGCAGGCCTTCTGATGCTGGACACGTCGATTGACTCGGATTATCGATGGAGCATGCTGATAGTGCCGCTTGGCCTGCTCCTGCACGTGTGTTTGTTGACGTTGTTCTATAAGTGCTTCCACCCTCTGGCGCGAAACGTTCGAGGAAATGATGGCGATGCAAATGCTCCAGTGTAAGGTATTTTGATTTCAGACATGTCATGGTTCATATACAAAAACAGGCGTATAGATTGACGGGCAAAGTGTGCGTTTTTGATTTACAGACACTAAGGGACAAAACCTTCGAAGTGAGAAGGATCTGGAGCGTGAAACGACTAAGAGAAACGGCATCGAAGTGTATTAGCTGTTTATGGTTATGTAACATGATTCATGTTCTTGTTTAGGTATCATGCATAGTTTTGTTTATGTCTACAAAAATGATGGGACACATGGCAGCGAGGTTTATGATTCAATTCAATTTTTGGCCCAGTATCAAACATACCCGTATAACAGAAGAGGAAACTCACAACAATTAACAAAAGACATATTGTAAATACACTTCAATATGTTCTTGTATATTCTTGAAGTCAATTTTGTCTTAGTTGCTCAATTGCATTACCCAACTTCGAGCCAGATTTACATATTTTCGCAATCTACACAGTCGTCTATGTATATGTTTTGTTATATGTTTATAAAATTATGTTTACGCTTCACCACTGAGCTTTACTATGTTTGTGACGTCTTTTTAGGTGTCTATTTTTTTGTGCCACGATACTTTAGTTGAGAGTATTCACATGTTTTATATATATATATATATATATGTGTGTGTGTGTGTGTTCTTAACTTCATCTCTATGTTTAAATACTTTCAATATCCTTAAAGGCATTTTTTTTTACAAATTTTAGTAAACCACAAAGGCGTCTTTTTTTTATGTTCAATTATTCTAAATACATCTTTAGTGCTATGTGTGTGTTTGCCTACTCTTAGCTTTATTATGTTTGTAATTTCTTTTCAGGTATCCATGTCATTGTTCCATGTTGAATTAGTGAAGAGTATGGACATGTTTATGTCTTTTCTTGAGCTTTTTATGTATTCTTAATTCCGACGTTTATGTTCAATACTTTCAACTCTATTATATGTATATTAGTAAAAGTGGCATCATAGCTTTTGCTGGCTTTTGTTTGAATGGCTCATGTTATTATTTCACTGTAAGCTTACAAATGAGCTTACAGTGTGTTTATTTTGTTAATGTGTACTGTTTATCTTGTATAAATCAAAGTTCTTGTCATTGAGACATGTACAATAAAACAAACAAATGCTTCTTCATGGCAACAAGCCTTGCACCAAACTTAAATAGGACCTACGGCATTTTCTTACATTTTCAGTCAATATATTTTTTTGGATTTAATGGGTAATCCTTGCCCTGTTCATAGTTTTCTTATTGCTCAAATTAAGTTTGGGTACTTGGCGTCAAACATATAATTAAAAATTGACAGCAGTTTCCAAACAGGGTGCAGGTCAGTCAGAAAGCTCCAATGGACATTATGCCACTTGACTAGTTTATTCAGTAAATGATTGTGTTATGTTTTTTGGTTTTGTATTTAATTTGTGGCATTATTATTTCATTTTTTTTAATTGTGGCTATCAGTAGTCCGATTCAAATTTGAAGTAGTTTGTTACTACATGTTGTGCTTAACATGCAAGACATTCAGGAATGATAGTTTGCATTTTGTCTAATGAATTTAGTTAGTTTCTACGTTATGGTCATTTTTAATTTGTGACATTCTACTTTCATTTTCAATATTTGTGGATATTAGTAGTCCAATTCAAATTGGAACACTTTTGTTAATACATGTTTTGCTTAACACAGTCTGCAAGACAGCCAGAACGTTCAAATGGAAATTGGCCAGTTGTCTGGTGTACTCAGTTAATTTCGATAATATTTTGACAATATTATAATGCAAATATATCTCTGTTTAGCTCAAGAGTGTCTGTTTAACTTGAGAGATTCACCACTTGACTCAGTGATTTGTCACGTACCTATAATAGTGCTTATATGTAGTCATGCCCCATACTTATGTATTGACACTGTCCAGAATTGAATTTATATGCTGTAAATATACTCATTTATGTTTAAAAGTGCCGTATAATAGTGTCACTATTCGTTTTCCTTATAAAGTTGAATGACGACACTGTTCAGATTCTGTTTCCCTTTAAGACTATGTTTTTAGCTGTATTTAACACCGTGTGCATTTAGATGCCTTTTGTTAAGAACCTTGACGTCTCTTGATAGAACAGTTTGGGTGAACAATTGGCTCTTTCTGTAAACGTCATTGAATAAAACTCTGAATGTTTCAAATTTCATGAAATGAGAGTTGATTTCCTTAAGCAAATTCTTCTATCATGCCAGTGCATATAACGAAATGATTGTCTGATTTCCTTATTCATATTCTTATATTATGTCAGTAATTAAACGTTGAACATTTGAGAAAATAAATTGATGAACTGAGTTTGCTTTTCTTAAGCCTATTCTTCTTTTTGACAGTGCATAAAAGATTAAAAAAAAGACATTCAATGAAATGAGAGTTTCTTTTGCAGATTCTTCTTTTATGTCAGTGATTAAAGACTATTTTTTTTTTTAAAAAAACTATTCGTTGAAATAAGAGTTTGCTCTCCTTGAGCAGATTCTTTAAAATTATGCCAAAGCATAAAAGATTTAAAAAAAAACAACATTCAATGAAATGAGAGTTTGCTTTTCTTTGGTAGATTCTTCTTTTATGTCAGTGATTAAACATTTTTTTTAAAATATCTACTATTCGTTGAAATGAGAGTTTGATTTCCTTATCATGCCAGTGAATATAACGAAATGAGTGTTTGATTCCCTTATGCATGGTTTTATTTTATGTCAGTAATAAAACGTTAAACGTTTAAAAAAAACTATTTGATGAAATGAGTGTGCTTTCCCTAAGGCATATTCTTCTAAAAATATTCGATGATATATCTGTCTAATGTTAAAAAAAGCATTTAATGAAATGAGATTTTGCTTTCCTTTGGCAGATTCTTCTTTTATTGTTTGTAATTGTCATATATGGTGTTTCTTACTTGGATGAAATGTATTTAAATAGAACAATTACTCAGGCACCCACTGGCATTAGCATGGTAGACCCTAACTCGGATGCTTTGAGCTGAAATTGCATTAGTAAACTGGCATTTCTAGGTCTGGATCATACGAATTGGATACAATCCCAAATTGATCACATACATCAGCAGAATGTTTTATGCTTTTACGACTGTTTGTTTATTGGGAGGTCAATGAACCATTCCTTCAGCATTTGTGGTTTTATGACAGCTAATAGAAGTTAAAGGATAGTTTATACAAATAAGATAAATTTATTTTAAACCTGTTTTGTATTTGTACTAGATTCGTTGATTGCTATGGACCAAAAGTTTAATAAACTAATTATTTAGTAGACAAAGTGTGGGTTCTATATACATTGTATTCCCTTTTCTTTCAGGTGGCATGTACCTTAATCATATAATTTATTATACAATTGATTTGAAAAAGGGATTATGCTTAAACCTTATAGTGCTGACTCCGACTTCATGCTTATGCAATCAGGTTAGATCATGGCCAGCTTAAGTTTTACTTCCAACTAGACAACATTACGTTGATGCTTATGTAACAGATGTACCGGTAATGCATGATAAAATGATCCGAGCAAATTTATCTCGTTAGCCCTTAGAATGCTGCATACTTCTCTAAAAATCGATTTTTGGTTCCCAAACCTTTTATATCTGCTTAATTTAGCTGACGAAAGACGGCTGGCCTGGATCTAACCTGCTTGCATAAGCATACAGTCAGGTCCAGCACCATAAGGGATAAGACACCAACACATCCGATCAGTAAAAACACTGTCGTCCACTGATCAGCTGTGTTGGCCGTTTATATACCCGCATGTTCTCTATGACGATGCGAAATGTTCCCTAATTTACATAAACGTTCCAAAAACGTGAACATGAAATCAACATGTTC
Source organism: Cerastoderma edule (assembly GCA_947846245.1). NCBI lineage: Eukaryota > Metazoa > Mollusca > Bivalvia > Cardiida > Cardiidae > Cerastoderma > Cerastoderma edule. The sequence goes on from OX401417.1 coordinate 18,940,692, forward strand.
TGTAATTTTCAAAACTGAACGGTAGATGTTAAACAGTGACTGATAAGCAAATCATTGAAATGCCATTGAATTTAACTCTTATACAGTCAAACTTGTGTTAAGAGGCAAGGCTATGCAACTAAGAAAATTGGCTGTTTAAGACAGGCTGGCTGCTTAACACAAATTGATGTACACTATAAATCCAACAATTGGATTTCTGTAGTGGTTGTTTAAGGCAGGTTGGCTGCTTGAAAGGAGCGTTGCTTAACACAAGTTGGACTGTATCTCCGTTACCGGATACCTATTTTGATTTCATTACGACGGTTAATGCAGTTCTGCAATATTTCTTATAGTTATATTTATGACTCATTCTTACGCTTTTGCTATACACACCAGATGCGGATCCAGGATTTTCGGTTAGTGGGGGCGCAAAGTAAGAGTGGGGTCCAAATGGCCGCTAGTGCCCCCTCTGAGTCCATTCATACAGTGATACTTCTACAAGCTTAAAAGTCCCCGGAAGACAGAGGGTTTCTTTTTTCAGAACTTACGAAAATAACAGAAAACACATTCATTAATATTTCAGCGTAGAAACCAATCAAATATTAGATGAATTTATACAATTTTCATTTCATACAAATACGATGGCAAGATGACAGAATCTATGTATATCGCCCATATATCTCAAGCTATAAATAACCATTCACGTGATATTCAGAAAACACACTGAAAATAAACATACAGGCACTTGTACTGAAGCGTTTACATCGGAATAGCGGATTAACATACGATTGGCAATGTAGATCTTACAAAGAAAGAAAAACATGGTATACCGAATTGATTACTTATTACCATATAGCCGATGTATCATCCAGTTAGTGATCCCGTGGGTGTTTCCTGTCATTATTTACATTTATAACGCGATTTCGGTGACTTTTTTATCATGAATATTTGTTTGGAGCATAGCTAAACACCATATGCCAATTCCATATTGTACATATATATTTTAATTGTATGATGTTCAGGAACTTTACACAAATCCATTAGACCTATATGCAATATCAGTCTAATCGTTTGTAACCGAAAGAAAAATGAAATAAAAAAAATGCATGAATCGCTTATCGGCTCTTGGAGAGAAATCTTACAAAGTCTTTTGGACTTTCACTTGTATTGCGATCCTCGTTTCATCTTAGCATATTGGCATTCCATAGTCCGAATGCTCCAGACGTGCATCTTTTATTCCGTTACAGCTTTGTTCATCCAAGTTTTAGATAATTCCCTGGTCTGCTTGAAGGAAATGGAATCGAAAGTGTCAGTTATATAACGGAATGACAGGCACAAAAAAGCAGAAAGACAATTCATTAAATGTCGGTGTTGAAAGAGGGCGCTGCCACTGTCGAGCTTGTTAAGTTTCATCGTTGTTTGCGAGCGGAGAAATAATTTTATGCTTTTTTGAAGGTGAAAAAGTAAAATTGAAAAAAAAAAGCAAAAGAAAGACACTCACAAAAATTACCCAAACATAAATAAAAAACGAAGCTTTGTCGATTTTAGCGAGGGGGAGGGGATGTGGGCCCCCGTTGAATTCGCATATATACTCAAGATAACATGAATCATCCCCCTTTGCTGCTGAAAAGGCCCAAGTAGTCAAGTCTCCCCGCAGACAAACAAATTCCATGGAGGGTCCTGTGTGGCCCAGTGGTTAGGGTAGCTGTCTGCGAATTCGAAGGTCCTGTGTGCGAGCTCCAGCGGAACCACTGGTTTTGTGGGCGTGTCTTTTGGCAGGACATTTAAGAGTCCTAAACTACTACTACTTGGGAAGCCGTAGCATAACTAAAAACGTGTTGACATGGCGGTAAACTTATATCGAAGGTAAATAGAGAATAGATGGTTGGTGTCGTGAATCGGAAATGTTATCGGGCAAGGCTTAGGAATATTATCCGGTGAGCCGCAGGCGAAACGGATAATAATCCGAAGCCGAGCCCGATAACATTTCCCATTCAAAGACACCAACTATCTATTCTATTTATCCGGTTACCATTATGTAGGCCTATTCTTTAAAAGAAAAAAGATGAAAATGAAACACGAGAAAAAAGGACAAAAATAAGTAGAGAATGATGTTAATATGACGTCATGTCGTTCTTATGACGTCATGATTCGTCACGTGCATGTACAATCGGAACTACTCGGGTATTTCCGTGAGCTGTGAAATACACCTCGGATATAAGTGTAGGGTTACAATTTTTCCGGTAAATCGGCATCCGCCAATGGACACCTTTTCTAAGCGTGCATGTTAAGTAGTTCAATGTGTATGGAAGTGTTGGACATCCTTTTTAATCACTTTTGATCAGTAACTCATACCAAATGGCGAACTTGTTGTTGTGACATGTATACTTGTTTCCTCAATCAAATTTAACGACTTTTTGGATTTTACATTCAAGATCTATTTTTAGAAACGAAAGAAAGTGACGTCATTCTCGCGGGAACCAATATGGCGTCATCCCTATTATTTCAGAGGTGTTTTCTATTGGATAAACCCGATGTGTTCAGATTGGTGCATGTATTGTATGTCTAGTGCCAATCGGAACTACTCGGGTATTTCCGTGAGCTGTGAAATACACCTCGGATATAAGTGTAGTGTTACAATTTTTCGGGTAAATCGGCATCCGCCAATGGACACCTTTTCTAAGCGTGCATGTTAAGTAGTTCAATGTGTATGGAAGTGTTGGACATCCTTTTTAATCACTTTTGATCAGTAACTCATACCAAATGGCGAACTTGTTGTTGTGACATGTATACTTGTTTCCTCAATCAAATTTAACGACTTTTTGGATTTTACATTCAAGATCTATTTTTAGAAACGAAAGAAAGTGACGTCATTCTCGCGGAAAACATTATGGCGTCATCCCTATTATTTCAGAGGTGTTTTCTATTGGATAAACCCGATGTGTTCAGATTGGTCTAGTGCCGGATCAATCGTATCTACTCGGCAATCCCCGTAACAAGTCGGTAGATATACCTCGTAGGCAGTACATGAATACACCAGAAATCCTGGGGTAATTCGCCTTATTTCCGGCGGCTAACGCAAAATCTACACAGGCACTAAATATGTATTTGAATACACACAAATTGGTTATATATCACAATTGAATGGTTTTTTTACCCTTTTCATTAAAGATGATCATATCAACACATCTTTGTTTCATATTTTGTCAATCGGCTCTTTTCGGCAATCCCCGACTAGTGACGGGGATTGCCGAGTTGATACGATTGGCCCTTCGTTGCTGACCTACTTTTAAAAATGGCTCCCCATTACCTCCGAGGTTATTTTAAGAAATGGCCGAGGTGTTCCGAATGGTGCCGGATATCACAAATGTTATACGGCACCTAGTTATCGGTCCCAAAATGATACTAGTGACAGGATAAAGTCGTAACATAACTGCACTTTGTTGACATGACGTTAAACCCGATATAAAGAAATAAAACATGTATAGTAACTCTAATGTTGCCCTTTTTTAACAAAACTCGGGTTCCAATTATTACTGGATTCGATGATACAAAGGCAATCCCCGCGTGGTTTGAAATCCTAAAATTGGTGTTATTAGAATTATCATACAAAGGAATTACTTCAACAGCATTCCGACCAAATAAACGCTTACAAAGTAGTTTGCAATGGCATCCTTATTAAATTGTATTAAAGCGGTGCCGTGGTATAACTGAAAACATGCTGAAACCCGTGATAAGCAGTAATATGCCAAGACGATATGTCATAAACAGCTTGTTTATCTAGTGCCTTAGCTTATACAAGGGTGTTCTCATTTTTATTGTGGCCATACGTAGTTTAAACGTTTCCGATAAAGCGATTTCAAAATGTCGGGTGCGGGTACATATGTTATCTCCAAACGAACTCGTTGCACGTATCTCCACCCTTCATTCCGCTCGCTTAACACTCTGTTTTGTTCATTTCAAACTCCTTCAACAATTCGTCCTCAAGACCACATGTAATAACATAAACCCTGTCCGCATCGGTGACGAGATTTGAATTTTCATATGAGTTGGTCTCCCGACATACTTATACCAATTGGTCTTCATGTACCTAGCTTGAACAGCCCTTATGGGCAGTTGAATACGGGGTCGTCCTTCAGTATTAAGAGTCGGACATCGCAACATCATTGAAGTAAATAATATTGACGCGATGTAAAACCCATATAAACGTATACTTTCAAAGGCTGTCAGTTCCACTAGATGCGATTTGATATGCTGATAGTAACAAAAATACCATTATACAGAGCATTCATACGCATATTTTGTGACAATGTATAAGGAAAACAGTAAAATCGCACACAGACAGATATGGGGGAAAATACCAAACAAGAAAAGTGAATGAGTCGGGTCAACTGATAAAGTTTGCACCGTACAAACTGGTGACATATCTCAACACTGGTTTTTGTGATTAAACAGTCGTTCAAAGCTTCCGGAAATGGAGTCAAATTCGATGTTCATCACATAAATGACTGTTGTAACGATACAGATGAGGCACGTATCTGACTGTTGTTGAACTAAACTAGAAGAAACATGATCGTGTGGTGGAGATACGTGTTGTTTGTTTTCGTTGTGTATATCCCAGGATTATCGTCGAGTTACGTAGACTACTGTGAGTAAACTTTGTCGAAGTTTTTCTTGTTTCTGTTATGGAAGGTTAAAGGCTCATGAAAGGAGACTGATGCTATATCAAACTTTGTTATTTGGTAAACTTTTGGCCAGATTCAAATAGTTATCACAAAAAAAAATCCATTAGCCTAACTTTAACATGAAAGCCAGCCATTGAAGACAATTATATTATAAGCACAGAATGACTTATCTTAAATGAGTTTATCAAATAGGGTCTCACAGCATTCATAAGATAGAGATAATGATAAATTTCTCATCTCCTTGCATAGCTGTGTAGTGCAGCTTTAGCACAATCAAGTTGTAGATTTCTTAAACCGATCTCTCACTCACCTATTTGCCCACAAAACATTTTAAACTCAAAGGTCTTGCTTTACCATGTCTATATTAGTATATTATATAAATGGGTTTTACATCACATCAACATTATTTCAGTTATGTAGCGATGCCCGACTATTAATGATGGAGGAAGACCCCATACTCAACTGCCCATAAGGGCTGGTCAAGGCGGGTAGAACCATCGGCATTCCGTAAGTCAGTCGGGAGACTGCCTCTCATGAAGATCCATATCCCTCTTAGGATTTGAACCCACGCGGAGAGGGGCCATGGGATTTCAAGTTCTGTACTCTAACCACTAGGCCACGGAGGCCCCTATATTAGTATACGCATCATAATTAAAAGGTATATTAGAAGTGATCTCACTCTTATCTATTTCACCCACAAAATATTGCTTTAACTCAAAAGTATAGCTCAGCTTTATGAATAAATATAAGCACCATAGTAAAATGGTGATTTAGAAGTAATCTCTCCTTCACCTGTTTTGCTCACAAAATATTGCTTTAACTCAAAAGTTGACTCAGCTTTATGTATAAATATAAGCACCAATGGTGGTTTAGAAGTAATCTCTCCCTCACCTGTTTTGCTCACAAAATATTGCTTTAACTCAAAAGTATAGCTCAGCTTTATGTATAAATATAAGCACCATAGTTAAATGGTGGTTCAGAAGTAATCTCTCCTTCACCTGTTTTGCTCACAAAATATTGCTTTAACTCAAAAGTAAAGCTCAGCTTTATGTATAAATATAAGCACCATAGTAAAATGGTGATTTAGAAGTAATCTCTCCCTCACCTGTTTTGGTCACAAAATATTGCTTTAAGTCAAAAGTATAGCTCAGCTTTATGTATAAATATAAGCACCATAGTTAAATGGTGATTTAGAAGTAATCTCTCCCTCACCTGTTTTGCTCACAAAATATTGCTTTAACTCAAAAGTATAGCTCAGCTTTATGTATAAATATAAGCACCATAGTTAAATGGTGATTTAGAAGTAATCTCTCTTTCACCTGTTTTGCTCACAAAATATTGCTTTAACTCAAAAGTATAGCTCAGCTTTATGTATAAATATAAGCACCATAGTAAAATGGTGATTTAGAAGTAATCTTTCCCTCACCTGTTTTGCTCACAAAATATTGCTTTAACTCAAAAGTTGACTCAGCTTTATGTATAAATATAAGCACCAATGGTGGTTTAGAAGTGATCTCTCCCTCACCTGTTTTGCTCACAAAATATTGCTTTAACTCAAAAGTAAAGCTCAGCTTTATATATAAATATAAGCACCATAGTTAAATGGTGGTTTAGAAGTAATCTCTCCTTCACCTGTTTTGCTCACAAAATATTGCTTTAACTAAAAAGTATAGCTCAGCTTTATGTATAAATATAAGCACCATAGTAAATAGTGATTTAGAAGTAATCTCTCCCTCACATGTTTTGCTCACAAAATATTGCTTTAACTCAAAAGTATAGCTCAGCTTTATGTATAAATATAAGCACCATAGTTAAATGGTGATTTAGAAGTAATCTCTCCCTCACCTGTTTTGGTCACAAAATATTGCTTTAACTCAAAAGTATAGCTCAGCTCTATGTATAAATATAAGCACCATAGTTAAATGGTGATTCAGAAGTAATCTCTCCTTCACCTGTTTTGGTCACAAAATATTGCTTTAACTAAAAAGTATAGCTCAGCTTTATGTATAAATATAAGCACCATAGTAAATAGTGGTTTAGAAGTAATCTCTCCCTCACCTGTTTTGGTCACAAAATATTGCTTTAACTCAAAAGTATAGCTCAGCTTTATGTATAAATATAAGCACCATAGTTAAATGGTGATTTAGAAGTAATCTCTCCCTCACCTGTTTTGGTCACAAAATATTGCTTTAACTCAAAAGTATAGCTCAGCTCTATGTATAAATATAAGCACCATAGTAAAATGGTGATTTAGAAGTAATCTCTCCCTCACCTGTTTTGGTCACAAAATATTGCTTTAACTCAAAAGTATAGCTCAGCTTTATGTATAAATATAAGCACCATAGTTAAATGGTGATTTAGAAGTAATCTCTCCCTCACCTGTTTTGTTCACAAAATATTGCTTAAACTTAAAGTTCTTGTCCAACTTTTAGTATAAGTCCGATAAAGCAGAACACATTGTGGGAAAAGAAGAAATTGCTCGTTTAGAGCTATTTCTCCTTTTCCCATAATGTTTTCCAGAGTGGTCTGCTACAAAAAGTCGTACTATTTTGGGAACGCATGTCAGGATTTCAATTCGCCAAAGAGATTTATTATATTCCTATCAGTGAAATATTCCTATCGTTCTTAAATAGTAATACCGAAGAAATGACAATGTGTATATTTGAACGTAAGACATTTCTTTATTCGGATTTTTTTAAACGAACATATGTTTATACCCGGTATTTGTTTTCTATTGGTTTGTTGTTTTCAACGAGAATCCCTCACTGCTGGATACCAAACGTGTTCTCACGTACCGGAATCTCAAAGCGGTGGGGTACCAGATATAGAAATAATAAATGAACACGTTTTGGTCCTTAAAGCTCCTTTATTTCATTGTTAACTCACCATCGAAATTGATATTTTTGCTTTTTAGCGATAGTGATAATTAAATTAGAAAAAAAATTATACCGGCTTTGTTCAACAAGTTTGTCTCTTTTTGGCTGATGCCACCTTTAAAAAATCAAAGCGCCGATAGCGCTGAAAGACTAAGGCGCGTTTAAAGCAAGATGATTGAGGATACATTTGAAGATTTACTTGGGCAACAATTCGGGGAAAACAGCTGTTCCTTTTACCAGCATTACTATAAGTATTATTCTGTGAACAGAGACAGAAGGATAGTCTATTTTTCGAACATCTGGACATTTAACGTTTTCCCATGAGGCAACAGTTATGATAATATAGAGCAAAATAAAGCGAGTAAATCCGAACTGCATTCCTAGTTCCAAGAATGTATTAGTCCACACAGTGAAGGCGGATGTTTAATGAGTATTTGGGGGCAGACTGGTGTTTGTGTACCAATAAACTACCTTTTTTAACCATTCCCTTGCATTAAAGTCATTGCTGCACTTTTGCACACGGCACTAAAATGTTTGTAGTCTATCATGTGTCAATTCGCATGAGTGACGTCATAGGACAACAAAAATAACGTCATGGGCGTTGTTAACTGCATTGCTCCTCCCATTTTATGCTTTGCTCCTCCCATTTTATATTCCATTTGGCGTTTCGGGGTATTTTGGCAAATATATTTACTATAGTGGAATAGAGTAAATAGACTAATCAACTCCATTTGATTGATATAAAAAATATGTCACTTGAATGGGATGTTATCATGTAAAAAAAAAAATCGTTCTTCGAACACGTTTTTTCAACCTGATAACAACCCATTCTCGTGACATAATTTTGATATCAATCGAAATGAGTTGATTATCCTCTATTTATTATATTCCTATCAGTGAAATACAGGGATTTCTCAGTGTATTAATTTTCAATTTTGTCACAGTGAATATCGTCACTAGTGATGATATCAAAAGTCATATCATCACTAGTGATGATATCAGTTTTGACGGAACTACTTTCTTTTAACATTCCCTTGCATTAAAGTCAATGTTGCACTTTTGCATACGGCACTTAAATGTTTGTATTCTAAAATGTATCCATTCGCGTGAGTGACGTCATAGGACAACAAAATTGATGTCACGGGCGTTGTTAACTGCTTTGCTCCTCCCATTTTATGCTTTGCTCCTCCAATTTTATATTCCATTTTGGCGTTTATGGGAGTATGTTGGCAAATATATTTACTATAGTGGAATAAAATTATTAGAATAATCAACTCCATTCGAATGATATAAAAAATATGTCACTTGAATGTGTTGTTATCATGTAGAAAAAACTCGTTCTTCGAACTCGTTTTTTCAACCTGATAACAACCCATCCTCGTGACATATTTTTGATATCAATCGAAAGGAATTGATTATCCTCTTTATTTTTACTTTGAACATATGCTTTTGCCATACAATTTTACAAAAGAAATACTTGTATATATACATTCACAAACATTTCATTTTCCATCATTCTATACAAAATGGAACGTTTTAACGATTGCCTAAATCTGCATGTTATAGTACCTTTCATTAAAAAAACAACACCAGAGAAACAAAAGAGAAACCTTAAAATGTCACCCTCTGAGACATTCATTTCAATGTATCCGACCAACAATTCATTTCAATTAAATAGATAGAAGTCTATCTTGAGATTGACTGTACCAAATGTTACTGAAATTCTGACGCAACTAACTTTTCATATGAATATTGATTTATTGATTAAATAAAACTTCTTTATTCCGACTTCATGCTTATGCAAACAGATTAGATCTAGGCCAGCCGCCAAGAAATTGACTTAACCCTTAAAGTGCATGAACCGACTTCATGTTTATGCAAACAAGTTAGATCTTGGCCAGCCACCAATACATTGATTTAACCCTTATAGCGCTGGAACCGACTCCATGCTTATGCAAAAAAGGTTAGATACAGGCCAGCCGCCAAACTTGATTCAACGCTTATAGTGATGGAACTGACTACATGCTTATGCAAACAGGTTAGATCCAGGCAAGCCGCAAAGTAAACTGGCGGCTGACCTGTGATCTAACCTGCTTGCTACTCTGTTTATCTTTCTCCGACAAAATCAAGCAGATAATTAAGGTTTTGGAAAGGAGAATACACAACAATGTATCTTTTGAAAATCACCCAGCATTCTAAGGGGTAAGTCGAATGTGTAACAGGTTTAGGCGCTAATTTATCTTACTGGGGGAATTAACAAAGTATTGAAACGAAAATTATTGTATTGAAAAGTATTGAAAACATATTAACCCTTATAGTGCTGGAACCGCCTTCATGCTTATGCAAGCAGGTTAGATCCAGGTCAGCCGCCAAGTAAATTGGCGGCTGGCCTGTGATCTAACCTGCTTGCTACTCTAAGTATCTTTCCTCATCAAAATAGACTAGATATTTCCGTTTTTGGAAAGGAGGCGACACAAAAATCTATTTTTAGAATTACCCCGCATTCTATGGGTTAAAACAATAACGTGTAATAGAGTTATACCGCTTTCTCGATTTGGACACACTCTATGAAGCGTTTAGCGTGGAATAAACATAAAAGGGACCAACTCACAAAACTTGCACCAGGAACAAATGGCGATATGAGATATGAGATAGGTAACTGAAAACCCGCCATAACACTGTCCTTAAGTTTGATTTCAAATATTACACCTATTTGAATAAGCCTTCTTACTGTATGGATATATGCAAGGTGGGGTTTTTTTCATACAATTTTGAGAGAGGATATTATACCTTCATACAGCACTGGTACTTTCGCGTATTTGAAAAATCTGTTAAAAACATACCCATTTGCCCAACCGTATAGTAGTCAGTAAAACACCATTTTGTGTCAAAGATTACATCAACGAACAATCATACTGATATTACTTTGAAGCCCGTGCATGTTTTAACATTATACTTTTTTATTTTTTTGTGTTCTATACTTTAGAATATCCGATTTTAATGTTACATTTTATGTATGTTAGGTCATGCCTTTATTTTTATGCATAGGTTCATGTATGTGATTTCATTATATTGTAAAGCACTTTTTAACATATGTCTAATTATGATAAGAGTGCTATATAAATATGGTGTATAAAGATAATAATAATTATTATGATAATACTTCAGCTACACATTTGATAGTCTAACCTCTCTTTGAATTGTGTCTGTCTGAATTGGTATCTTTTCGTTTTTCGTTCAGAGTTTGTTCTATTTAGCCTTTAATCATTGCGTGTAATAACACGATGTGAACGAATGGGGCAATAAAGAAATGTCCTATCATTTCGAAATTTTGAATGTTAGTAATCACATATTGACGTAGGCCATACCATGGCTTATCAGTATATAATAAATGTATGTGTAGTTATACAATATATTACACCTCACCTCATATACGATCGCCTTCTATATCAACCCGTTATCTATTACATTTCAACTCGGATAATCCAAGCTGTAGTTTCATAAGAATACACATACAAATAAAAATATACAGATACTTATTTCAATAGTTCCTCCAGAACTCGCTATACCATGATAGCCCGAGTATTTCAAAATACTATTCAGGAATATTATTCAGGATACCTTAACTCGGATGATTACGGTGACATAGAGGTGTCATGAAGGCGATTGTTTTTTTCTCGGTATTCCGAGTCAATAAGTCGAAATGTCGAGAAAGTTAAGTCGTTATTTCGACATACAAACTCGAAATAACGAGATAACTTAGTCGTTATTTCGACTAACTAACTCAAAATAACGAGATAGATAAATAAATATTTCGACGTACTTACTGGAAATAGTAAGTCGAATTAACGACTTAATAATCTCGTTATTTCGAGTTAGTAAGTCGAAATACCGACTTAACTGTCTCGTTATTTCGACTTACTAAATCGAAATAACAATTTAATTATCTCGTTATTTCGAGTTAGTAAGTAAAATTAACGACTTAACTATCTCGTGTTTGACTTACTAACTCGAAATAACGAGACAATTAACTCGAACTAACTCGAAAAATAAACTTAGTTATCTCGTTATTTCGAGTAAGTAAGTCGAAATAACGACTATACCATTTCGTTATTTCGACTTACTTACTCGGAATAACGAGAAAAAAAATCGCATACATGTCACCTCTGTGCCACCATTGATGATCAAGGCAGGAATGGAATATATTGATTATATTCCTATCAGTGAAATACAGGGATTTCTCAGTTTATTTATTTTCAATTTTGTCACAGTGAATATCGTCACTAGTGATGATATCAAAAAGTCATATTATCACTAGTGATGATATCAGTTTTGACGGAACTTCTTTTTCACCATTCCTTTGCATTAACGTCATTGCTGCACCTTTGTACACGACACTAAAATGTTTGTATTCTAAAAATGTATCCATACGCGTGAATGACGTCATAGGACGCAAAAATGACGTCATGGGCGTTGTTTATTGCTTTGCTCCTCCCATTTTATATTCCATTTGACGTTTATGGAGGTATTTTGGCAAATACATTTTATATAGTGGAATAAGATGAAAAGAATAATTAACTCCATTCGATTGTTATCAAAAATATGTCACTTGAATGTGTTGTTATTATGTAGAAAAAAACTCGTTCTTCGAACTAGTTTTTTCAACCTAATAACAACCCATTCTCGTGACATGTTTTTGATATCAATCGAAAGGAGTTAATTATTGATTATCCTCTATGTATCTACGTCTGGATCTTTCTGACAAAGAATACTCTTAAAAACTGTGTGGGAAAGGGAGAATTTGCCTGACAAACTATCCTTATCTAAAAACGTTATTCTTATTCTTTTGGGGAAACCCTTTGAAATTTTACAAGACAGTATTATCAGTGTCACCTCAAAAGTCAATCGACTTTCTAATTTATTCCAATATTTTGGAAAGTATCAGAGCAACTGGTTGTATTCTACCGTAAAATCAGATAAAGCTGCGATTTGTTCCATTTACGTACGACCCCTTTATTTGTCTTTCCGCAAAAAGTGAGCCTCTTTGCAACAAAATACATTCAGAATCCCTTCTTACGGTGTATATTCCAACAACGCAAACCTGAAGAAGAATGGTTTCAATTATGCGTTTCAATTTGCCCTGGATCAGTCGTCAGGTTCTGACAAGAAATCGTCCTTCCATTAAAATGTGATCCATGTTGCTTCAATTTTGAAAATAAAACACGTGACCTGTATTCAACCAACTAATCAACATTGTGTTCGACAGGTGCGCGTTTGCAATACCTATTTTATATACACTGAAAGAATTGTGGGTAAATAATATACGAATAAAAATGTGACATCACAAGCTAGCACTCGGACCGCATTATGTTCGACAGGTGTGCGTTTGCACAGATATTGTTTTCCACGAAAACACTGATGCATACTTATTTCCTCGCTGTATATTGATTCAAATATCATTTTAATCAATTTTATAGTAATTACACGTCACAATTCCTTGGGTTATACACGAACTTAGATAACCATTTCTATACGTATTTTTCTATTGTGATGAGTCAAAGGGCATGGGTCTCTAGTTTCTGATAACGTAGACCGCTGAACAGGATGACTTATCAACAACGACAACTACATAATCATACACTCTCTAATTTCAGACTGGGGCGAAGAAATGTGCAACAAGCCGATCTTTCTTGGTGAGCAGACGTTTGGGGGATACTTCCGATTCTATACGTCTACGAATACGCTCTCGAAATATTCATGTTCAACTATGATAAAAATCAAATCCCCCTTCGTCAGCGCCCTGAAATTCCAATCCTTCAGTGACAGAGACTGCGATATGAGCATGCGCATAGAATATTCATCCGGATCGCGGGAGTATTCGTTTTGTGACTTTCCGAAGAACGAGATAGAGATTCCTCGGTCATATTTCGTTAAACTCAGCATAACCAGGACAGATCCGCCGGGCTGGTACCGTTTTGCGTCGCTTCATTTCGTCCTCTACGCATATCTGTCATCCAACGTATGCGATGGGTCCTCCTCGCGATGCATGAACGGGCGCTGCGTCTACAATGACTTGTTTTGCGACGAGGACTTCAACTTTTGTAACGACGATACGCCCCGGAATTGCAACACCGACCTGACGGGAGACGAAGACGAAGACGATTCCAGTTCCGTAGCTCTTGTGAGCCATGTGGCGCCAATCGCTCTTCTCATAGTTCTGTGTATAGTGTTCTTGTTGTTCGTTTATTTCTGCTGTTGCCGGCTCGGCAGAAATCGAGGCGCTGCAAGAAACAGGGCGAATGGCGGGAGCCCTACACCGACGGCCCGCGACGTATTCACGATTCCTACGTCACAGCAAGACCCGGATGAAATTGATTACGTCATCGATTACCGGAAGTTTGAGGAACCCCCTCCGTACGACAGTCTTGAGATGACCCCGCCTTCCACTAGCCGATCTGCGCATGCGCATGCTTACGGGGACGCTGATGGCGACCTGGGGCCAACTGAACGAAGTGATCCATTAACAGTGCTTTCTGGAGCAACAAACTACTTTCCAGAGAGCGACGAGACTCGTGTAATAAACGATACGGGCTATATCTCAGGGGCGGCAACTGTCGGTGTTCGAAATGAAGGATTCGAGGACGAGTTGCCTTCCTATGAAGAAGTGCTTTCGGACGAAGGAAGATTCAACGTATGATCCCTCTCAGGTGTAGCAAATGACATTTTGGAGAAAGTGAGCTTCATTAAATGACAGTATGACTCAGTTCGCATGCAACCAATGGCATCTTACCTTTTACTAAACGCCAAAATTTCGATTGTCCAAAATTCAAAGAGTTTGCAGACGACATTTTAAGATGTGTTGAAATTGAAAAAGCCAGCTCCTGATAGAGTAGAAAACATTGTGGGAAAAGGAAAAATTGCTCGTCACGAGCAATTTCTCATTTTCCCACGATGTTTTCCAGAGTAGTCTGCAACACAGTGGTTGAATGGCGTTATTGCTTTGTAATGGTTTAGCTCTTAATCGCCCAACATTCTCAAAGAGCTAGGCAGGCACTCTCCTTGGTATATATTTCTTTGCAAGACGCATGTCGTGCCGAAACATCCCGGCGACGCTTTCCTTTCTCTCTTGCATTTCCTAACGAAGATGAAACACATCATATATGACCAGCGTCTTGAGAAAAGTATCATTCGGGCATATTTCATCGGTTTTTATCCTAATAGCCTACTTCTCAACTCAAATGGACCAATCTTAAAGTTTTAACGCAAACCATTTCCAAATAAACCATGTTCAATCAAAAGCCATGCTTGTCCCAACTATTTTTACTACATACAACGCCGTTTTCGCGTATGTTTGACGTCACGTCAATTGTCACACTCCACTATGTTCCACAATATAGTCAAGACAACGTGCAGCCTACAAAATCTGAGCGATTTGATTGGTCAGAATGCAACGTTCCCAAAAACGACGACAACAACTAGAAATACATAGTTGTTTCCCCTGAATCACAGTTTTGCTAGTTTTAAAGCGAACAGCCCTTTATCAGACTTAATTATCCACTGATTTGTATGAAATGTTTATCAAAATTCCGAATTCAAATCATTTTGAACAATATTTCCTTGAAGGATACCCGCTCGTTTGAACCGACAAACGTTCGTCCCTAAGGGCATTATGCTGCGTTCGTTCCTTCCGTTACCAGCCAGTTTTCTGCCTGATAGATTTGTACCGTACCAGTCTCTACATTCGATTGCAAACTCGGCAATCCCCATCACAAGTCGGTAGATATACCTCGTAAGCAGTTCATTAATACACCAGAAATCCTGGGGTAATTCGGCTGTTTTCCGGCGGATATGTCACCTGATTACAACATGCACACAGACACTATATGTTTATGTAAATACACACAATTTGGTTATACATCACAATTGAATGGGTGTTTTTATAATGTTTTCATAAAAGATTATCATATCAACATTATCTTTGTTTCATATTTTCTCAATCGTATCTTCTCGGTAATCCCCGGCTTGTGTCGGGGATTGCCGAGTAGATAGGATTGCAAACAAACATGCCCTTCGTCAATGACCTACTTTCAAAATGGCTCCCCATTACCTCCGAGATTATTTTAAGAAAGGGCCGAGGTGTTCCGAAAGCACTCGATAGATGTGAGACCGGTTCCCAGTCTAGTCAATTGTATCCGAATGACAATTTTCATGTGACGTTGGCCAGTATTACATTTCCTGCATCGCTTGTACGCCTGCGTAATTCATCCCGGAAAGTTCAAACAAATCGACTTATCAGAAACCACAAAGCTGACAAGAGAGTTGCTTAGATGATATTTTTACAATCTCATCTCAAACAAAGGAAAATCAAACAGACCTATTCCGATATCAACATCGTTTGTTCTTAAAAACTTTTTGTTTTCATCATTAATCCAGTATCAACCACGTGGAAACAAGGATTTACAATTGGTATCTTGGATCGTTGTGTATTGTGTTGTTCAATCTGAGACATATGGAAAAAAGGTTCGTTGCAAAATACAGGCGTGAGTGAAAAAGGGTTTTAAAGCCATTATACCTTTTTCTTTCAAACGATTAAAATTTTGTTAAGGATAGAGTGGAATTTATTTTATTTAAGAGAAATATTCTTTCTTTTCTAATCCACAACTAATTAAATTGGTTTAATTAAGAAGCTTCGTAGAATTAGCGTGTGCATCCTATCTATCAACATAGCAAATTGACTATACTGACATGCTGTTTTCGTTGTTATTTCCCGGTTATTAACTACAGCTTAGGCATCGCTACAAAAAAAAAAGAAAAAAAAAATAAAAGCATCGAGGTGCGGAAATTTGTATTTTGTCACACTATTGTCTTCTATACGTCTTCAAAATGCAATCATTTGGCATGAAAAATGAGAAGAATAGCGTTAAAACAATGTTAATATATATTTCTATAATTGGCAATCGTATCTACATGTACTCAGGTATTTCTGTGATCTGAGAAATGCGCATTGTATTTTCACTGGATAAACCCGATGAGTTCAGATGGCATCAACTGAACTTATGAAACATTTGCCGATCAAAGCCGAGCTTAGATGTCGTTGTTCAACAGTCCTTTTGTTATATCACGGCAGTAAGTGCATCTACATGCATTCTCCCAATCTCAAAACATGTCTGCCGGCTTCAGGCACAGACTACGTTTTCGTCGTTTCAGCAGAACTCGGGTTTCATGGAAATGATCACGTCGATGCGAATGTCTGTAAGTGGTCACGATGCGTTATGTAAAGTCCGGCATGTCTACTCTCCTCGCAGTATCGGCACAGCTGGGAGACTCTCTTACCATCTGAATAAATTAATAAATGAATTATGACAAAGTTGATAAATATATAGATAAATACGTATGGAAATAAATAGATAAATAAGTATGTAAATAAATGAATGAATAAATAGATAAACAAATAAATAAGTAAATAAATGAATAAGAAAATAAATAAGTAAAGAAAGAAATGAATTAATAATTCAATAAACAGATACATAAATGAATAAATGATTAAACAAACGAAATTATAAATATTTAATAAATAAGTAATGAAATAAAGATATCATAGATAAAGAAGTGTCGACATATATTTTGGGATTCTCTTTTCATCTGAAAAAATCAATACATAATTTATGATGAAATAAAATGATGAATAAACAAATAAGTAAAGAAATAAAGAAATAAAAATATAAAAGATAAATAAGTGTCGAGATACATTTGCAGAGTGCCCGAATAACTGCCTTATACTGGAGATGCTTACGAAAATTATAAGATAACATTAATAAGGTCGAAACAGTGTTCACTCAATAATAATACACTTAAAAGCAGGGGGAAGGGAGTTGAGAGGCGGGTCTGTTCTTTACACGTACCCAATCGGAACTACTCGGGTATGTCCGTGAGATGAGAAACACACCTCAGATATAACAATCGGAACTACTCGGGTCTTTCCGTGAGCTGTGAAATACACCTCGGATATAAGTGTAGGGTTACAATTTTTCGGATAAATCGGCCTCCGGCGTCTAACACATTTTCTAAGCGTGCATGTTAAGTAGTTCAATGTGTATGAACGTGTTGGACATCCTTTTAAATCCTTTTTTATCAGTAACTCATTCCAAATGGCAAAATTGTTGTTGTGACATGTATAGTTGGTTCCTCAATCAACTTTAACGACTTTTTAGATTTCACATTAAAGATTTTTAAAAACGAAAG
This sequence comes from Cerastoderma edule, assembly GCA_947846245.1. Classification (NCBI taxonomy): domain Eukaryota; kingdom Metazoa; phylum Mollusca; class Bivalvia; order Cardiida; family Cardiidae; genus Cerastoderma; species Cerastoderma edule. The sequence continues at coordinate 18,958,474 of OX401417.1, forward strand.
TAAAGTGACGTCATTTTCGCGGGAAACAATATGGCGTCATCCCTATCATTTCAAAGGTGTTTTCATTGGATAAACCCGATGTGTTCAGGTTGCAGATATAAGTGTAGGGTTACACTTTTTCGGATAAATCGTTCCAAGTATATACCAAATTTCCTCTAAGCGTCCACGTTAAGTAGTTCAATGAATAGGGAAGTGTTGGACCTCCTTTTTAATCATTTTTTATCGGTAACTTATACGAAATGGCAACACTATAAATAGTGACACATATGATTGTTTCCTTTATTAAATTAACGGCATTTTAGATTTCGCATTTAAGATAATTATATATTCGAAAATGAGAGTAAAATGACGTCAGTCTCGCGGGAAACAACATGGCGGCATCCATATTATGTCAGATGCGTTTTCATTGGATAAACCCGATGTTTTCAGATTGGCACGTACCCGAACATTGTTGGCACACATATACCGCCTGTTCCACCTGACATTGATCACACAGCCTATCGTCTGGTCGGATTACAGTCACTTGACTCTCACAGCTCGGGTGGAACCGTCTGTGACACGTGGTACACATCGTCATTCCGCCTGTCGAAAATAACAGAATATATTGGGTCATTGATTGCTGGTGGCAGCGAGTCAATTCGTACATTTACCAAGACACAGCTTAAGAAAAATATTTGCGTAAGTCATAACTGATTAACATGGACAGTATATTCATTGAAAGTACACTGTTGCAATGTGACACGTCATTGGAAGCGTGTCGGAGAGACGACTCTTATGATGTGTTACTTTGTAATTTTGCTTCGCCCAATTATGGAATAAGAGGAATTGTTGTTGTTTTAGACCTATGCAAATCTTAAGCGTAAACTGTTCAGTTAAATGGTACCCTGCTCCTGTCTTATGGGTATATTATTAAAGGCACGTGAAATGAAAGTTTAAAAATATTACGATTACGTGGCCGGTTGTTGTAAATAGTGATATATATTATTTTTTCTGTAAAATCTTTGACCTTGTTATTCTGACTTTCTTATCTTTTCTTCATCAGGGGTAGAATAGCTTAAACATTAATTCGTTATTTAGTGCGCAAAGTACCGGAATAAGAGACAAAATAATGCATTTACCTGGTGTAAGCTTTTGGCATTTAATGATTACAGCACTTGGAAAACAAACCGAACATCTCTGACAGGTGAGTCTGTTTTGCTCAATCATCGTTAATATTTCTACCTCAGGTGGAAAACTGCCTATGACGTCACGTTTAAAATGACGTCATTTCCGCCAAAACACGTTGCAATATAAACCCCAAATAGTACTTGTAGATTTTCCCGCAATAAAGTGAAAAAAAAGTGTGTGTCTCTCGATACATGCTCGATGTTTGAGCATACATCTTTGCTAAGAGCATGTTCATATGTTCTTTAGATGTCTATTCTGTAACAAATCAAAGCCGATAGCTTGTTTTGTTCATTAGTTGACACTGGTTGCGTTGTGGTTTATGACTTTTCAAAGATATCTAAGGCAAACCGCAGTGGTCAGCTTATCTCCCCACGCGTATTGCGATTTTTCAACAGAACTGAACTACATTTTCCCGAACCGTATGCGGAAACATGTCGCATTGACTAGATTGTAACAAATTAGAATCGATAACTCTATAAATCTGAGAGTTGATTCTGGTTGTGTTGTGGTTTATGCCTTTGCAGTGATATCTAAGGCATACCTCAGCGGTCAGCTGATTTCCCCACGCGTATGGCGTTTTTTTCAACATAACTCCACTACATTTTCCCAAACCGTACAAAGAAACATGTCGCATTGGTTGCATTGTAACACACTAGAATCGATAGCTTAATATCTGAGAGTTAATTCTGATTGTGTTGTGGTTTATGCCTTTTCAGCGATATTCAAGGCATACCTCAGCGGTCAGCTGATTTCCCCACGCGTATGGCGAATTTTCAATTAAACTGAACTACATTTTACCAAACCGTACGAAAAGAGATGTCGCATTGACTAGATTGTAATTAGTCAGAATCGATTACTTGTTTTATCTGAGATTTGATTCTGGTTGTGTTGTGGTTTATGGCTTTTCAGCGATATCTAAGGCATACCGCTGGGGATTAACCCATGCATAAAAATAATGATTCTTTAACAGAAATTCCCAAACCGAATAGAGAAACATGTTGTATTGACTAAATCGAATGTCGGAAATAATCTTGACCGTACCTGGTCCCAAATTAAGGACCCTGTACTCTGACAAGACGCCGTATGAGCTATTACGAATGAGATTGGGTTTGTATTTGAAAATAAAAACTATTTATTCATTCCCGATGAAATTTTGAATTACACTTTCGAGTCGGGTTTAAACCTAGCAAAAAACTCAAGCCTTAATACCCCGGGCTCAATATACCGGGTTGGTCGTATCCTTTTCGGTGTTAAGCATAGACATAGATATATGTTTTCAAGTACATAGGCCAGAGGCCCATAGTACAACAAACAGTAACAAAATATGCATACAAAAGAGTGACAATCCACAAACGAGTACGTTACAACAGTTCTTCAGATATATATTCGCCTTAGTTCAATGGCTTTTACAGGGTATGTTGATACTCTGTATGCAGTTGATTTATTATTACGTTCGAAAATTGAATAAAAGGTTTGCTGATTTACATTTCTAAGCCATGAATTTTCAAATTAGATTAAACTTTCGCATTCTAAAAAGAAATGGTATTCGTCCTCAATAATCGGGTGTTATTGAGCCTGGACATCTCCAATTCATTAATTCGGGTAAGTTGAACGAAATCGGAAACGGCGAAAGTAAGGAGAAATATAAAGTTGCCCAAACATAAGTCCAAATGAACTAGACGTAGATGTTTCATTCAATAAAGGTACAGCTGGGATACTCCAAATCCCCCTAACATTGAATCTGCAGGGTCTATGTCAGATCCCAATGGTGTCACGGGGAAAACACTTAAGTGCCTAAAAGTATAAACAAGGTGGTCTGGTAAAATCAACAATTGCTCCCTTGATAGAGAAACAACTTAGAGAGCAAGTCTGCAATCTGTCTGGCTGCCTGACTTTGCCCATTTCCAAGAAAAAGATGTATTAGAAATATGTAATAGTTTAAACTTATTTTGAAAACGCAACTTATTTGTGTGTTCAAACGTTGTATATGACATAAGGTCATACACCTGTTACTTTTGAGATCTTGAATTCCCATTGACTCCAATGTTAAATCAGGCATTTTCAAGACTCTGCTGAGGGAAGAATAGTGTTTTTTAAGCTTAGCTATATATAGAAACATCAAGTTTGGCCATTTAGCTCTCAGAAACTGTAATAAAATGGACACCTCAATCGTCTCATTTTCTTTCTACGGAGCAAAGTCCGAAAATCAGTGCACTAGCTGTCAAATCTAGCCAAGGTACCGGCATTTGTGTTCATACATCCCAAACAAATAGTCCTGCAATAAGCAATCAAAACAAACTTTGTGAGCATTGCAGGACTATAATTTATACAGGAAACACATCAGTATTCTACCAGCTCATCTTTTACTAGCAAAACTATGCACCAGAAGTCGAAACTCAAAATTTCTAAATGTGACTACTTTTGGGTACTACGACCCGGAAGTACTCCGTAACAGGTGCGAGACCTTATACAAACGCATTTTATTGCTAGCATGGTTTTCGGTCTTATTTTTCCAAGGATTGGGGACTTGCGACAGAATATGATGCGAAAAACCTGACAGGAAAGCGATAAAAATGGAACAAACGAGGAATCCATACACCCACCCTAATTGACTATATTTGCATACAAGACTATGTAAAAAAGCCAAGTGTCACCAAAGAGAGATAAATACTAATTATTAAAAAAATAATGGATCAATTTGACTGAAACAAAAAGGTTTCTGTTCCTTAAAGATTGTTTCATACTTTGATAAGGGTTTTATAAGTTTTAAACTGGGAACATTCCAAGAAAAGTAGCCTACAAAGCAATGTCTACGGTAAAACAAAGGCTATTTTCGTTGAAATGAAGGCTTACTTCTTCATTATTTAATCAAATCTAGTAGGAAATGCTATAATTATGTTGTTTAAGACTCATTAATAAATTCCCAATTACAAGGACAGAAATTCAGACAGATTTGGGGGAAATCTAAGAGGTATATCTGGGCTTTTAAAAAAAGTACGGGAAAATGTGTGCGACATAGCTTTGTACACAGTGTATGTCATTTATTGGGTTAGAAATGTGATAGCATTAGCTAAAAATAACTGAACTATTGAAAAATTGACCAAAAAACCTTTTTATTATAAAAAGAAAATATTTTTAAGAACATTATAGGTAAAGCAGCCATTCCAAAGCCTTTTTTTTTGGTCAAATTGGTCCAAATCTGAACCCTGGACTGTTAACATTTTCATGTTACAAAGCAAATGACTGATTTTCATGCATACATAAGGATCTTGAAATATGTTATAGCTTTATCAAGGAATATCTTTGGAAAAACAGACTGTCACATGCAATTGTATATTGAAATGATTGATGTAAGAGTTTATACCTATTCAAAGATAGAAAAATAATATCTACAATGATTTTTCTGAAACACAGCCATCGAGAGGACCATTCGATATTCAGGCTTGATCGACAGACATGATATTTAGTAAATGGCAAGGAAAAAGAAATAATTGCTCATTATAATCATTGAATACTCTTTTTCACCAATGTTTCCATTTGCTAGTAAAAACAGCTTGCTTGATACTACCGTAACCTATGAATAGAACTCACCGTCACCATTCAACATGCAATGGATACGATAAGATAATAACAACAACAACAATAATAATAATGATTATAATAATAATAATAATAATAATGACAATAATAGTAATAATAATCAATGATAATGAGATGGTGATGATTATGATATGGGGAACATGATACCGGTATATACTATTGGTGGTTTTGTGAAAGACCGATTTGTCCATCGAATTGATTTCGAAAAGTTTGACATGACTCGTGTGATTGGTTTCTTGCACCAAACCAGCCGCCTTAACCCGTTACACTTGAAATACATTAGAATAGCTCTCTTGGTCAGTTTACAATTATTGTTTTAGTGTAACACATACATTTAAAAATGTAAAATGCTGTTTCGGTTAAGAAAAAGTATCGCGTAAAAACCTTAGCTCTTGTCGAAAGATATACAGCGACAAGTATCCAAACACAGCTAAACTTGAGCGACACATTCCGCCCCAGCTTTAACAGGAAAATCACTCAAAAGCAGAAAGTCTAGTCTGAGATCAGACAGTATGGGCTAATAAAGGGAAGGAAATTACCTAGATGTGCATCTTATATCAGTATTTGCTCGATGAAAGTCAGTGGCATCACATGACCCTCTCAGTTGACAATTATTATTACTCACCATTGCACAATACTAATATTCTGTACTTAAAAAATGAAGCAATTTTGACAGAAAAACACTCTCTAGGAAGAAATTACTGTTTTAGCTCATTGATGACATGACGTGTATTTAAAGCCATTAAAATTCTTCCATTTCAATAAAATACATCAGTAGAGCTATCCATGCGTTTTTATATTTCTTAAGGTACATCTTTGATTTTCACACGAGACACTCTTCTTCGTTTGTTTCATTTGATTTCTAGTTTTGTTTTAGACATTTGACATTAACCCTTTACCAAACGCTTAATTTTCGACTGTGCCAAATTAAAAGAGTTTGCAGACGACATTTCAAAATGTCATCTTCTGTTAGGGTAGAATAAAGTGTGGAAAAATGAGAAATTGCTCGTTACGAGCAATTTCTCCTTTTCCCACTATGTTTTCCAGGGTCGTCTGCAACAATGTGGTGAAATGTTATTTTTTGGGAATGGGTTAATGTAGAGACACACGAATACGGAATTCGTTTTTTCCTGTCTCACAAACAATTTACTTTAGACACAGGAAAGCGAAACTGATTCAAATAGAAATACCTTAGGTATACCGAAAAACTTTCTGATTACTAAGAAAACTTCAAAGTCAGATATCTGTTTATCAATATATCCCGTTCGTCTTTAATGTATTATTGATAAAATTCTAACAATAAACAAATGTTTGTTTACAATACAACGGTCAAGTCTACAGTACGTTGTTTTGTCCTTGATTGTATTCACCCGATAATCGCGTTTGCTGAATACTGTGATAGTTCTGAAATAAAAAGTGAAAGATGGCATTTGTAAAACTTAAAATGAGTTGCAAATATAACAGTTCATTCTCCTCCGCAGTGATCTCCCTTTTCATTTGGTTAGGAGCTCTCTGCTATCACAGAAATAATTCTTCCAGATCTGGTATTATTATGATTTTTTCATTTTGAATTTTTAATCGAAATCTAAATACAGCATTTTTCCAATTTTAGAAGTAAGACTTCTTTGGCCCAACCATTACAAAAAAGTAATGCCAAAAAATATCTATATATAAAAAACTGACAGAAGTTGCTAAAATCGTAATCAACCCAGTTCGTAACCTTATTGTCTTTTCTTGTTGGTTCACAACAATGTGTCGTAACAGCCAACCCAGGAAAGGTTTATTCGATATAACGAAACAACAAAAGACACATGATCATGCTCTGAAAGTAACGGACACCAACAGTTTATTTTTGTATAAAAAGATCGTCTCGAGGTAGATTCTATAATTACTATTATTAAAACAAGTTACATAGTCATGACTGACAAGTCTGAAGAAATTGTCAAAGTAATGCCTTACTTTGATTCAACAATCATTTTCAAAGCATGTCATGTTGAATTCAATCATAAAGAACCTATTTCTTTGGGGGTCTTCGCTATACTGTTTTGGGTCACATGACTGTATCTGTCGTCACGTGATTTCTATGATGGCAGTGGTACTGTACTGTAGTGTAACAAAGGGAGGTATCCAAGCGCGGAGTTTGAAAACAGTTATGGTATTGTCCTTAAACTAGAATATGGTATGATTCTTTAGCTGTTAAAATGAAGACTTTCGACATAAGATCAATCGCTAATTTGTATTTAGTCACATTTAATCTTAAATCATCTAAAATCGTAAGCATCATTATTCTTATTACAAAAGTGGTTGTGGAAAGCAAACAATATATGCTTTCAACTTTAATGGTACACATTAAGTTATCTTATCATATATCATAAATCAATTGAACTACAGTCTACTTGGCTCCCTATTCAAAAGGAATCTAAATTATTATTCTATCGTAGTAAACACGTTTTTCAAAGAATCAAAAACGGTCGAATTTTGCTTCCAACGAATATTCATCTCTGCCTATCATATAACAGTGCAGCTGTTGAGCAGTTTTAAAGAAATCACATCTTAACACGTACAGTGCTGAAACCGACTTCATTCTTATGCAAACAGGTTAGATTCAGACAAGCCGCCGAGTAAATAGGCGTCTGACCTGTGATCTAACCTGTTTGCTAGTCTGAGTATCATTCCTCATCAAAGATAAGCAATTATTATCAAAGGTTTTGGAAAGCAGACGTCACTCAAATATATTCTTGGAACATTACGCAGCATTCAAAGGCTTAATTGCCAAATTTCCTCACATCTGTGAAAAAGATCCTTTAGAAACAAAGGGTATACATATTCAATGATTAGTAAAAATGTAAATAAAAAATTGAAAACAATAACTTACTATACTCGCAGAGCAATGGATGCGTCTCCCCGGAATCTCCACCAAAGAACCCGTATCCGCCACACGGAACATCGTCCCACTGTCCGTATTGGTATGGTACTATAAGGACGCAATCCTCCTGGTTGTGGCTGACAAAATTATCCTCGTGATGGGGTACCCAATTGGTATACTTCACGGTAGCACCTAGTGAAGATATAACGTAAGTATAAATAATCCATCCGAACCAGTAATTCATGTTATATTATGTAACCTGACGTCTAGTTAAAGTTTCTGTGCGTCATAGGATTTTATTTTGAAACTTTCGAAAATGAAGGATTAAAGATTAATTTAACATTTCAGCAGAGAAACCAATAGCATATAAGATGAATTTTGACATTTTTCATTTATAAAAATCCGAGGGAAATCCGACATAATCTAAATATAGCGTCAAGCTATGAACAACCGGTCACGTGACGCTCACGTGATACCAAGACTACACGCTGGAAAAAAAATGGACGCTGACGCTAGTATCTTCTAAGTTAGGTTTTCATCGTCACGTGACAGGTAGTTGACAGCCCACGTGACGTAACTGATTACCATATAGCTGTAGTAACATACAAAAGTCGAGGTCGTGGGGGTTTTCCGTCAATATCTACATTTATACCGCGATTTCGGCGATTTTTTTTAATGAGTATGTGTTAGAAGCATAGCTGAATACCATACGCAAATTCTACTGTTTACCTATATATATTTAGTCTATGACGTCCAGGATCTTTAAACGATACTCGTATAAAAGAAATAAGACTTTAGAATATGGATTATGTTCTCTCTTGTCAACTTGATAGGTTTGTGATTAATAGTAAAGCCACTATGTTTAACTTCATTTCTTAAAAGTCCTATTGATCAAGTTGACTGTATTTCGGTTAGAAGTAAAACAGTTACCTTCCGTTTAAGACATTTTGAATAAACCTCCTTTTCCTCAAGTCAAATCTTGCTATTTACATCTCCTTGTTCGAAGCCCTTCCCCCCAGCTTTCACACGAACAATACATAAAAGTGTCGCATTTCTTGTGAGATCAGCGGTACATGAATCATAATGACAAAACCTGCCGTTTCGGAGCCCTGATTACACAAGCATTGTGACTTGCTTTTACAAAGTATTACTATACACTTCGTGACAAAGCATGACAGATTCTTCTTTAGATTGAAATTTGATATCCAAATTATATTTACAACCAATTATATTGTGACTTGCACAGGTATCTTTACTCATACATTTAGTGGGAAAACATGATATTTTGTCCTTTGGATGTCAAAATGTCCAAATCAAATATCAAAATCATATTAACAACCAATTGCTAATAACGTGTAAGATGTCGTAGGACTTATGCAAGTGAAAATCGTCTGTAAAATTAACTACGAAAATCTTATGCAATATCAAAACTCACTTATGAAATGGCATAGCTTATTTGCAACAAGATTGGTTTTCATAATGTCAATTCAAACGTATACCCTTAAGAAACAAAAATACTTGCACAGGAGCAGCACGCATTCATGACTTGAAAGCAAACACAGACAAAACTCTTGGTGACATTACTATGTCGCTGTGCTAGATTTATTGTCAAACTACCTGATGTCCATTCAAACTGGTTTTCGTGGTTTCGGTCATGAAGTCCTGTCCAGACCGCATGCTGTGGAGAGTACATCTGTAGAAACGCTTCGACAAACTTCTGTTCCTTTGCGGTAAGGATATCGACTAGCTCACCGTTACGACTCTTACACAAACTGAGAGCGTGTTCGTGGTTAACTACCCTTGGTATGAATTCATAACAGCTGTTCTGGTAGTAGCCAATGTCGGCGTTATCACGGATGGCCAGTGAGGCAATCGCCGAAGGACATTGTCTAATGTCACCTAGCAATTAAAGTGTTAAACATCTTAAGTCAAAATATGGTGTATTCTTTGAATTACAATACAAGAGATGTAGCGAAACCGTCTTCTCATTAGTAACATTCACATCTAGGTTATGTTTTGCTGATTCTTTTCTTTCTCAAGCATGTGTTGTTTTGATGTTTTGATATCGGATTTAATGGCAGGATCTTTAACTATTCATAAAAGTTTATCTATATAATTTACTAAGGCCAAAAAACCCATTAGGTACGTTGTGAACAAACGCTTCTATGGATAGAAATACAGTAATGCAGTACATAACATACATCATTACTAACATATATATAATAAAGTCCTATATGATCATGTCAAGTAAATGCTTAAAACACCTTTAACATAACCAAGACGTTTTAGTTATACCTGGTGCTGTGATTCCCGATGGATCAATTACCTGTGGCGATGTAGTTGTCGTGCTCGGGGTGGTTGATGTAGTTACGCTGGATGATCCATCTGAATCTGTAAGTGGAATCAAAATAATTGAATAATCAAATACTGCATTATCGAGAAAAAGTACAACTTGTATCTGTTTTTGATGTTTGTTAAAATGAGCTCGGTTGATTTTCGTTTCTGTTCGATGAAGTTTAAATGTATTGCGATTGCTAGAACTGCTCATATTTGCAAATTTTGTTAATTGACTACTGGTCTTGTAAATTGAACACAGTGATTCCCAATGAACAGAATGCGACTCTGTTCTAATAATCAATTCATAGGAAGTCTCATTTGAAAAGAATAACATCGACTGAAAATCCTTGTCGTGCTTAAAACTAAACTAGTAGTTCGTGCGTTTTCAAAAAATCGTCATTCACATGAACAACAACAATTCGCAACATTACACAAGGCGTTGACACGAACTAATGAACTAGACTATATGCTTTCGTAAACCTTTGGCTTGAGTGCTTTATGCCAGTTACACAAAACCGGAGCCAGAGAGACTCCAAAATGGCATTGTTTGTTTTTCCCTTCTTTGTTATATAACGATTTAAAATGACTAGTTCGTTTGTATATACACATACTGCTTAACAAACCTAAGTCTAAGTCCTTCCATAACCTATTTGATAGGCGTTTTGTTATTTATGGTTATTCTATCGCATATATAATTTTAAAGATATAATACTAAGTAAGCACAGTATCGTCTTCTTTTTCTAAAAAATAATCATGATAGTTTACCCGTCCGTACTTTCATTTGTAATTTTACTTACTGTATTCACACATAAAATAATGCGTTGCATCGCATCGTCTGTCGTCCCATTTCCCAGAGTGTGAGAACGCAAGTACAGCACAGTCTTCAAAACTGTATTCGAAATCGAAAATCTCTTGGTACCAGTGCTTGTAAACATAGGGTGAACCTAGATTAATGATATATTTTATTATTATATTTACTATGACAATAAGATTAAAGCGATGCTCCGAACAACATAAAAGCAACCACTCTTTGTCTTGTTGTGAAAACACAATTTTATATTATAATCACATACTCCAATTGGTTCCTGTTAATCTTTTCCTGGATGAAGACTAAATAATTTCAAAGCATTTTAATATTTTCTTTCCCGGAACATATATTATGGAAACGTCTGCCGTTGCCCTTTTCAATTGAATAAATAGTTTTTTACCTGCTTTACGTCGATATTACGTCAAACCTATATTGTGTCTCGAAATAAAGATTACACATAATGATCACTTTTGGAACGCCATAGCTGTTTTCTGTCATGGAATAGTATGCTATTACGTCAAACCTACATGATGTATTGTCAAATGCACTTTTTACTCGTAAAGGAGCAAGTGAGTCCTGTTGAAAAACTATCATGTCGTGTATTACACTTATGCTGTCTTGTTAGTCAGCCATTTCAAGTCTTTAACACACACTGCGTTCCACAACTTTTGTTTTGCCTACATGTATGTTGTCTTACGTTGGGTTCAGCCACATAACTAAGCATATGAAAAACACAACAACTACTTACTTATAGCGTTACCCACTGTATTGAACTGTTATTAAAAAGGTCGCTGTAAGCAATAGTGCAGTTTTGATTTAAAAATACGTTATGCAATACATTGATTGTATCTTGAATGAATACTTAAACTAGTTTTATTTTCATCAATTACAAATGTATGCTATATTAAGGCTAAACACAAGAATGACATGTTTCATGAATGTGTATTTATTGTGCACATGTACTGTTGGGCCTTTTGTATCAATCAAGTATATCTATCGCATATCTTGAATTTCCATTATCATATCCATGGTATGGTATGAATGAGTCCGCACTTAAAGAGTTAATACAAATTATAATGATTAAATAAATATCTAACTAACCAGATGACCACTCGAAGTGACCTTCCACCTCGGAGTCGGAGAGTCCAATCCAGACAGAGTGTCGGCCATTCTGGCTTAGGTATCCGTAGATAAACGACTGCTCGGCGGCATCTTTGATGGTCACGAGGTGCCCACCATTTCTGTTACAATAGTATTCAGCATTCGACCAGGTCATCAGTTGATTTGTCACCATTTCGTAGCACATATTTCCATGGTGTGTGAGGAGGGATCCGGCCTGGTTAACATGGTTCTGTATCGAGGCAGCGCACGAATTTGGATTCCCTGGAGCGACTCCTAGATGAACAATGACACAAAATGCATTTGCTTACTTTTTACGAACGAATATTGGATAATAATAGTCTGTAATTGCACTGAAACATATGAGCATTTCTTTATCACATGTAAAAGCATCGCAAATATTATTCAAATCTTTAAAAACATATTTATATCAATGCGATACGGACACAATATCATCAACCTTCAGTCATTCATACTAGGTTACAAAACAAATTTTAAACAACATGAAAGTACCAATTTCTTGTTAAATATAATGTCATTTACACTGTATAAAACATATTATATGTCAGAAAAACGAACTAAAAGTATAGATGTAATGACTGTCTTTAAAAGAGAATGCAATGTTGCTTTATCTATATTAGAGGAAAATGGCACAAAACAAGTCACAAAGCAGATGCTTCAAAAAGTTGTTAACCAGTTCTAATTCATTTGCGTTCGTCAACTTTTTTACCGACTTCTCGGTCGGCCAGCTGTTCTCCTATTTATCACACGTTTTATATAATACAGATTGACTTCGCTCATCTTGCTCTAACAAGGTACCTTGAAATCCCTTCTTCAGCACATAAACAAAATCCCATCTCTCCTTCTAAATTTCGCTTTCGCTTTAGATCGAGAAATAATGGGCCACACATAAATCGACATCCGCACAAAGACTCATCTCACTGCCCCATACAATAATCAACAAATACACATACACCCACTTCAATACCCCATACAATAATTAACAAATACACATACACATACCACACTGCCCCATACAAAAATCCAAAAATACACATACACACTCCCACTGCACCAACTCATTTATAATCAACCCAGGCAATTTTTCCTCTACTCGCCTAAAACAAAACAAACAAACGAAAAACCACAACTAATAAGGATGGCACAATTTGATATTTATAATAATTTTATCTAATATGTTACTTTTCTTTTTCATGAAGACAATTTCATGATATAACGATAATAATAATTGACTCATATTTGTGATATCTTTATGTCTTGTTTATAAAATGAAATCTGCTCTTTCATATTTCATCAATAAAACTGTTATGTAACAAAAAGATTGAAAAAAAAAAAGGATAAAAGAAGGAACAATTACCGTGGACAGAAGAGAAACTGCTCATAATGAACAATTCCTCCTTTGATCATGATGACTTCCTTTCTTTCTTTTTTTTCTTTTTTTTTACGCAATATACATTCGTAGGTGTAAGCATGATATATTTCTAATACCGGAAATTGTTCTTTAACCAATGTATATTCTCGTTCAACCTTCATTATGTAACTGCTTAAATCGATTTTATTTTATATAACCTGTATATGAATGCATGATATAAATTCCTCCAAATTATGTTAAAAAGAACTTTGTAAACCACAAAACTGAATTAAAAAAAAAAAAAAAAAAAAAAAAAAAAAAAAAAAAAAAAAAAAAAAAAAAAAAAAAAAAAAGAGAAATAGAGACTTGTGTAAAAAGTATTCTTTCAATAAAGTTGTTATAATTGAATAAAAAAAAAAAAAAAAGAATATTGGATAATAGTGAAAAATGTTAAGTATAAAGAGTAAGGTAGATATATAAAAATACAACACCCTTCGCATTGGGCCTATAGGTTATTTTTTTTTCAACAATTAAACAAATAAATAAGTATAAATGTAATTTGAATCTGATCGAGGATGACTTCCATTTTCTAGTTGAGCCTAAAATGCCAAAAAATACTCGCCCAAATAGGTTTGAATTTATTAGTATTCTAAAGTCAAATAACAATAAACAGTTAATCAATCTTTGACAACGGTTAAATTCATTCAATCATGTGGCAATCTTTTTGCTTAGCTTTAGTTTGTTGTTACCCTCACCAGATAAATTCGAAACAAAGGTAAGTTCTACGTTAGAACAAAGGCAGATCAAATGATTGCTTGTCTTCCATTATAACAGTTTATGTAATACAATGTATGTCAACTTAGATATTTCACTTGTTTATATGTATATATGTAAATAACGTTAACAACATATATGTACATGATGATATTGTTAAAATAAATATATAGTTTATTTGACCCCCTTTTAAGGCTATATAGTCCAATACTTTGAACAAGTACACATTTTCTAAGAAGTTACAATTTTCATTCCGAAATGAGTATAACTGTCTAGCTCCGCTCAAAGATCGTTTCTTTATGCGTACAGTGTACATACAGTATCGATCTATGTTTTATATATTTTTATAAGCTAGTCTGCTGTTAGGATTACTTTTTTTTAATTTCAGCTGCATGGCAGCCCATTCATTTCCAAAAACAGCATATCAGATAGATTTTTTATCATACAATGTCACTTCAACAAAAAAACATATACACATGTCCTGAGACCTTGTCTAATCAACAGCTTTGAGTAAAGCTAGAACAGTTCCCCCATTACACATTTGTTATTAAACTTAATTACTAAGACTAACGAGGAGTATAGACATGAATTTAAAAGACTTATTTTACTGCAGTCCTATACTGGGGTACACATTATGAGGCACCTTATTAACATTATTGTTCAAGGAGTTGGTCATATCCGTGTATTGTGAAAGACATTGTATACCCGTTTTTACCAACACATTCAAGTATATACTGGTCGCCAGTCTCAACCTGTAAAGGTGTTGTGGCTACAATAGGGTTAACCCAAAACATAGGTATATATTTTTTATTGTCCTTGAAATACAGTTTTTTTTAGTTTTTTTATCAACGAATTAAAATTTGTAAAGATATGTAATCAAAAAGTGTTCTTAGTAACCTTTTTCCAAAGACTCAGGCCCTACTTCAAAACAAGTGTCTGTGTTGCCTTTTTCAAAAGAAATTATACTCAGATTAAACATTTATATGAAGTGTCCTATCAATTGTATATAGTTTGATAATATTATCAAAAATATCAAAGGATTACTATCCAAAGTCCATATCTAAGTCACCTTTTGTCTAATGACACTATTTTGAGGCTAGACCTTTTAATTTCAAAGTATACCCCAATCTTCTGTTAGGATTACTTACCACTAGGGGTGCTAACTGCATGCAGTCCTGTAAATATGAAATATAAATAAGATAGCAGTATTACGCGGTTGCGAAGAAAATTGATGTATCACTCCCAACCTTATTCGATAATAAGGCTATGTTTTTCAAATTGTGTTGAATGTTTCAAACACGAAGCTGAACTTATCAACTAAGCCTCAACGATCTCATCAATCTATATATAACGGTAATTATGACATAATACCAAACCGAACCTATACCTTCGATGCATTCTCTTGGAATTGAAAGTTGGCGAATATTTCAGAAACGTTTCTAGACAATATAATTATGCAAATGATCCTTTTGAAGCTTACATATGGTGTCAGTCAAGAGTATATAATGCGTAAACGAAGATGGTCGTTACTCACATCGTAATAATCTAATTGGCAAGAAACATCCAGGAATTTATAACATTTTGTTTATCATAGCACACTTTTGGCTATCCAGGATTGAATAATTTTGAAAGAAGATAGTGGTTTTGAAGTATTGATTTGTTGAAACAGCGAGAAAATATAAATAAACATGAGTGAGGGCTCCAATGTGGTGATATATTTGAAATACTTTCTCTCATGTCAGACAATTAAATTTTGACAACATTCTAAAAGGATCTGAAAATGCATTAAGAAGAAACATACAGTAAACGATATACTTTATAACCAGAACAGATGAATGAATTCGTTAGAAAAAAGGTTCGACGACACCTACCATATTCGCAGATGTAGAATTCTTCAAACTGACAATACATGTCGTCCCAAAGTCCGTCATGTGATGGGACCAGTACCCCGCAATCCTCTTCGGTGGCTCCAATTGACAACGGGTCGGGTACCACAGTCGAGAGGTGCCAGTTCATAAACGATACGTTGGTACCTGGAAGTTCGTAAGTTCTTGTTAGATTTTGGTTTATGCAATTTTTTATACCAAGATATTTTTTTAAGATATACAGTGTTTGCCATTAATCAAATAAAAGAGCGACGCAGGGCTTGGTTTTAACAAACCAAACCCTGCGTTGCTCTTGTATTTGGTAGATGATACATTACAGGTTCCTGTTAGTTCAAACCAAACCATATGTTGCTCTAAAACTTGATAACGATATATTTTATGTACCTGTACATTTTAGAAGTCAAATCGTGCGTTGCTTTTATATTTGGTCGATGCTATTCTACAGGTATCTGTAAGTCTAAACCAAATTCAAACCCTGATATTTGACAGATGATAGTTATAAGTATCTGTAAGTTTGCATACTCAAGGAACTTGAGATTCTAAACCAAACCCTCTATTGCTCTGATATTGTTTAACAACATTGGCCGTCTGTAACCCTCAATGCATGAGTAATTATGACGCGGTATATTTAATACTCGACTGTTTACCGAACACAGTCGAGACCATCCGACAAAGTCCGTCACGATTAATATGTGTTTTCAGTTGCAAAAATACCCAAACAAAATAAAGCTATATCGATGGAATGTTGTTCACGACTTTATTGATTTTCATGATTTTCAAGAGATTGAATTGAGGTTAGGAGAATGTAACATACAGTGTAACCCTTTACACCAAAATAACATCTATACACAACCGCTTGTTTAACAGCTTCCATGCTTGTTTAACAGCTTCCATGCTCTCGTGGGAACAGTGTCGGAGTGTCCTCTTTATAAATCCCCTGGTCGAACATTACGGACGGCTCCGAGGATATCTTTAGATACTCAGTAAAGGGTGTAAGTCATGCTAATCAGGCAGGTTAACAGACGGTGAATGTTGGTGTACAATACTTGTTAGATGATATCTTAGATATACTTGTAAGTTGACATACTAGAGGTGGCATAAGTTTTGATGGAACCCTTTGTTACTTTGATAGGTGGTATACACGATATAGTTGCCGGGTACCAACGATAGAATGTAAATATTTTCACGGTCACGAACATTAACGTTCACAACTCTTATTCAACGAAGTCTCCACCGACGAATTATGACCACGTGTATATCTTAAGGTAGTAAAAAACTGAAGAACGAGGAACGTCGGAGATGTACTTTCCAGCACAGTCTTCCGAGTGTAATTATTTGGGGTTCGCACTTCTAGAATGTCAAATGAATTGTTCATTGTAACGTATTCGCGTTGATGTTTATTTATATGTACATGTGCAACGTTTTTGGAACGTTTATGCAAATTTGGGAACCTAATGTATTGCTTAAGAGAACGCGTTGGTATAAAACAAAAAGACGACAAAACTGATTATAGGACACACGCTGTTCTTCACTGACCGGCTGCAATTGTGTCTTACATTGTACATAGGTTATTTGCTCGGTTCGTTACACAAGCATGTGTATACTTAGAAGCAGTGTCAATTATGTTTTCTTCTTCTATAAATACAATTGATTTCTTTTATGAAGACAAATAATGCATCAATCAATTGCCTTACCTGAGGACCATTCAAACATGCTTTCATGTTTCTTGTCATTAAGCCCAGTCCACACGTCATGATAGAAATTATGCCTGAGAAAGTTGGTGATGAAGGTTTGCTCTCCCTGGGAGTCTATCGTCACCAACTGGCCGCCGTACGTTTTACAGTGCGTGTCGGCAATGTCCCATGTCGCTCGTTTGTTTGATTCGATTTCGTAGCAGCTTTCACCATATTGAGTAAGAATACTTGCGGCACTCTGAACACGGTTGCGAAGCTGGGCTGGGCAAAGATTGGGTTTGCCTGATGAGGAAAATATCACAGATTTTTGGTTATGTGGCATTAAAGCACAAATTATATATCTTTTCAAATTTGCGACTACTGGTTGCTTTGATCTGTGTATATTTTATAGACCAAGTCAAAATATTTCGACATACACAATACTTGTATAAGTCGGGTGTCTAAGGACCAAATATTCTGTTTTCCTAAACGGAGACCTATGCAAATACTACCTTTAAAGAAGTATACAACGTCATTTATATCAATGTTCGGAAAACATCCCTGTAAAGTTGTCTCATATTTAAATCCCATTTAGCCCTATAAAGTCGAAAAGCCATCATTACATGGTACGCTATTATTCAGAGATTTTATTGAATTGATTGAAATATCTAACATATCCGATGACGATTTATAAGTGAAGGTAAACGAGGGGTGTATAGTCTCAAATATATGCTTGGCATATTCAGGTGACTTTATCATCACCTTCAAAATCATTTGGTGATAAACCTGGCGTTTACATAAGGCGCAAATGGTACTGTACTCATCTATATGTTACAGGGAATATGTATATTCAGGGAATATGTATAATCCCTGAAAATTCCAGGGATTATGTACAATCCCTGATTCACTCAGGGAATATACATAATCCCTGAAAAAAGCAGGGATTATACATATTCCCTGATTTG
This sequence comes from Cerastoderma edule, assembly GCA_947846245.1. Classification (NCBI taxonomy): domain Eukaryota; kingdom Metazoa; phylum Mollusca; class Bivalvia; order Cardiida; family Cardiidae; genus Cerastoderma; species Cerastoderma edule. The sequence goes on from OX401417.1 coordinate 18,977,041, forward strand.
ATGTCCAGATTTTTAGACATATTCCCTGAAATTAATTCTGTCTTTATTTTCTGGATCTACGATTCATTTTAAAGAAATATCTGCAGTTAATTAAAGAGAATGCATAAAGTAATTTCTGCAAACCAAACACAATTTCTCATATAAAACAGTTTATTTAAGTAATAATTAAGTAATCATTTTCTTTTAATCTTGTAAAGAACAGGACTTAAGTGCCTACATTATTCTTATTCGTTTGAACTTGTTTTTATCAACTGTAAAGCAAACAGTCAATTACATTATGGATCAATTACATGTGTGCTCGGGTTGATTGATGTAGTTACGCTGGATGATCCATCTGAATCTGTCAGTGGAATCAAAACAACTGAATAATCAAAAACTGCATTATCGAGAAAAAGTACAACTTGTATCTGTTTTTGATGTTTAAAGTTGTAAGAAGGTTGAATACCGTTTCTGTATACACCCAACGTTGAAGATAAAACGAACCGAAGTGGCAAGGTTTGCCAATATTTGCAGATTCTGTTAATTGACTACGTTTTCTTAATTTCAGCTGTCCTTTTATATTGTCACTTTTAAATAAATACATGTATTTGTTTTGGATTTTTGGTAAATCACACCAAATTTGGTGAACAGTTTTGAATAGAGCTACACCGGTTCACAAGAATACAAATTTGTGTTTAAGCTGCATTACCAAGACCCTAATAAGAATCTAAATTTGCCTTTAAATGACAACGAAGCACAACATTGTTAACATTATTCGAGAAATTGATCATTCATGTACATTGTGTACAGTGAAATATACTGTACATCAAAGTTAACCCTATCACCTACACTAACACTTTTAACTATATACCAGTAGCTAATCTCAACATGCAAAAGTGATATGGCTACAAGTGAATTAACCAGAAATAAGATAAACTTCAAAATGTCCTGGGAGTGTGTATAGTTTCTAATAACTCATACTGGCTTCTATAGAGATGGAATCCAAAAGATGTTCCCAGAAGTTAAAGAAATAGTCAAGCTCTACCTCAATTAAAGTGTTTGGGAGGCCAGAGTCTTTTTTCCGAATATACCACATTTTGTTGTTGTCAGATGTAATATAAATTCAATTCAGCCCAGGACACACCCTTGTTTTTTTTTCAAATAAAATTTATCCCGATCTAACATTTTTTTTAAGAAACTGTCCTATCATAGTATATCTTATTTGTCAATGTCGCCAAAAAGAGTTGCCTAAAAACATTACATTGAAGCTATACCATATCATTTCTAGATATACCTCAATTTTTTATCTGAATTGAATTAGGCAAAACAGGAAGAAAATATGTTTTCTTATTGAGAGCCCCACTTTGTCATATCATTTCACTGAAATAAAATAAAATAAAGGAACCTAATACATTGTTGACGAGAACATGCTGGTATATATAGACAACTCAAACGCTCAGATAACGACAGTGTTTTTCACTGATCGGATGTTTTTATGTCTTTGAGAGGTTCATTTGCTCGGTTCGTTACATTGGTGGCAACGGTGGGATTAAGACATCTCCCTCTATCGGAGTTGTCTTCCCCATGTATTCCCCAAACATCAAGACTCGGGAAAAGTCTTCTCGGAAGTCGGAGTTATGTTACGTTCGTTGAACGTTTATGCAAATTAGGGACCTAATGCATTGTTTGAGAGAACATGTTGGTAATATATATAAATAACACAACCGTGCAGTGTACGACAGTGTTTTTCAATGATCGGATGTGTTTGTGTCTTTGAGAGGCTCATTTGCTCGGTTCGTTACAATTTATTAAAAATGAGCAATGTAATAACTGATTCATTGAGAATCTTATCAGGCTTAAGAACCATCGACTGCGAATCCTTGTCATATTAAAATGGTTTTCCATTGCGTTTTTAGTCAATTTCATGCGTATGGATAACGGTCAATTCATTTAATCATTTGGCAATATACATTCTACCTTTCCATAGAAAATCGCACGTTTTAAATTATGTTAATGAAAAAAGTGAAGAATTATTAAATATGTTACACTTGTTTCACATAGTCCCTTTGCGCTTGATAAAACATGACTTGCCATCTGAACATTGAACTTGTTCCCACTTTACACATGTATTTATAAACATAGCCCATACCAGCGTAACCAATGGCACTTTTAACAATTGTTTTTAAAAGAGACATCGTCATTATTAAAGGAGGCGTATATGCGAGGGTACCGCAATTATAGGCTTAACAGATGTTTTGCAAAGATTTGGTAGGTCGGATTGAAGTGTATGAAAGTTCACCTGGCCAGATTCTACACACTTAAGGACTTCCGTGAAAACGTGCATCTTTGGATTTCGATTTTGGATCGTAACGTATTGTTTTGAAAATATCCTTTATAGTAAACATTCCTCGGATCCCTTTTATTGCAATAGGGTCTATTAAGTTGATGGATACACCTGAAACAATTGTTGATTATGATTGTCATGAATTAATGGATGATTTACATGTTACACAATTATGCATTCAGATTTACTGGCATATGTACAGGCTTCATTGTGATGGATACTTTTGCCGAGAGCATTTACCACATTTTTATCCTTTCTGCATTTTGGCTGATTGAATCTGACTTGAAAATTCACAATTTACAACATAACTTGCAGAGTAAACGGCGAGCTCATTCTCTATTGACTGATCAGAGATGGATATTTTACCCGATACAACATAAGTAGTTGATGTAGAAATGGATTGTGTCGTATTTGTCGCTTGTGGCGTTGCTGTTGACGCGAGAGTCGTTGTTCTTGCAACCAAAGTTGTAGCTGTCATTGTTGTTGGTGGATAAGTTGACGTTACAGTCGGCGTTGTAGACAACGAAGTTGCTGGTTTAGATATGGTTGTTGTTGTCGGTTGTGCAGTAGTTGGCGTCGTAGATGGCGTTGTTTGGATGGGAGAAGTTGTAGGGGTAGAACTCGTCACATCTGTCATCGTGGTCACTGTCCAAGTATGAAGTAATTACACCAAATAGAAAAGTCTGGTTTTAAGGACTCAGGTAAATAAAAGGAGTCAAAAGTGGAATAAAAAGAACATTGGAGGGCCCAAAGGTTGAACCACCTGTTTTCTTATTATATATCTTACTTTCACAATAAAGTCAATGTAGGATAATATTTCTCTCTCTGAGCACTGCGTGATCATTTTTCTATGCGAATGAAACCAGTGGCTATGATTGAAACCTACATTCATCAAAACCAATACTGAATTACCGACAACTTTGAGCAATTTACTTCCTTATCAGACTTTATGGTAAGGAGCTGAAAATCGGCGTCCTATGATTAAACAAACAACCATGCGCTGGAAAGAATATCATCTATGATAAACTCTTTATCTAGTTTGCTCATATGATGCTTATATTGTGAGAAACCGTGAATACATATATGGACCTGATAAAAAGATTAACTTAAAAATATCAACGATCAATTGCACCCCCTTCTACAGTGGTTTCTAAAGTATGGGTTGCATAATTGAACGTTATATGAACACTAAGTGTGACGATGCTGTTATTCAAATCGTACCTTTATCCTCCGTTGGTACGTCGCCTTGACATATTTGTTGCTGCGTCTGTGGGTCACGAGAAATATAGCCGACCTGAAATGGAATACATTATAGCCAATCTAAAATGGAGGAATTTTATCCGACCTAAAATGGAGTAAACTTAAAGGCAACCTTAAATGGAAAACATGAAAGTCGAGCTAAAATGGTGGACATTATAGCCGACCTTAAATAATGGACATTTGTCTTTAAATAGTGTGTGAAAACTTACCAATGCGAAGCAAATGCAACACATTGAGTTCTGCCTAAATCAAATATAAAACATTTGTTACGAGCTTTTACAAGAAACGATGATTTTTTTTTTCATTTCTTTATTTTTCATAAAATTACATGAACAAATACTACAATCAAATATGTTAGCCATTTGTAATAATGCAAATATATGATCAATTTTAGTATTTGGAAAACAGGTTTGATAAATGTATTTGTTTGCAAAAATGTAAGCAGTCTGTCGTATTTAAAGATTGTCATCAATAAAATAATTGAAAGAAGTATCAACTCCACAAAGAATGAGAATAGTCAAATTATTTTGAAATAACAAGACATGTCTAGCAGTATATATATTCGCATTGAACAGCATTTTCTGAAGTATATAAAACTTAGATTTTTTCAGCAAGGGTGAAATATAATTCAAACAGGCATTCAACAAAGACAAATAGATAATAGAACAGATCCATTTTTTGTATTGAAATTTTATATCAACCCATCGGCAGAAGAAGACTTCAGAAACCAATTTGACAGCAGAACAAATTGCTCGACATGAGCAATTTCTTTTATAGTCAGACTGGTTTCGTTCATGCAATACTTTGTCATCTGCTGCTGCTTTCAGTTTGAAACAGTCTCGTAATGAAGTATGTTGAACAAGCTTAACTTATTGACAAAGAGAATGGAGAAAATCTTTATTTTTTAAAGCAGAAATAGCTATAATTTTGTGTATATAAATCATACAAATTAGAAATTCATGTTTGGTTATGTCATATTTTTCGTTTTACCTTTTATCATGAGATTAAATGAGACTAATATTCGTTAATCAAGTAGGTAAATAAAACCAATGTTGAATTAGTATATGTATATCATCGTGAAAATCAAAATCACTAGGCAGAGAAAATAGTGCAAGCCTATATATTGTATCAAAACCCATTGTAACAAAACCCATTGTGTTGCCATCTAATCGAAAACGAAATATTAGAAGGCTGAAATGGGACATGTGTTTGGGAATTGAAGAAGTGATTAAGTCATACCTTGCAAGAAACGATGATACCTTATGACATCATAAAAAGGACACACTTCTTCAAATGAAAGTTACAGATAGAGCAACTGAGGATCCAGAGTCAATAATCATTGGATCTGCTCACGGTGGTAATGACTGTGGCGTTAATAAATAACATTGGTAAGGATCTACATGTTGTTGATACAAACACACAGACATTTTACATGCAGAAGCGCATTCCGTCCTGTGAGAGTTAGCAAATCATAATGCATTATTGTTTTATTGTACGGTAAAATTGCGATGATGTTCATAAACATTTCACTGGCATAAAAAAACATCATTGGTGAACAAGAGCTAATGATTTTTATAGAATTCCAATCATACCATAGGGTTCTAACATATTACCTTATAGAAATGTCAGTGTCTATCACAGTAAAGAATCCTGGGAGTATGAGCAATGCGCAGTGGCAAATTATTATATATTATCGATCTGAGTATGTCGGCATGCTTGAATGAAGATTGATGTACCTTAGATGTTTCTAGAAACGGTGCTATCATGGAATATATAGCATATCGCATTTACAGCGAAACTTGTTTTTATAGTGATACTTTACAGCTTACCTTGTGTTCAAAGGATAATGCCAACCATTGGTCTGTGCTCAAAGATGCTATGCTTGCTTTGCAGTCGAACTCAAACATGTATCCAATCGGTGTTCCCTGAGCAGAGGGCTGTATAGTATACATACACATTGGAATCAGAAACGATTGAGATGTACCCCAAAACGGGAATACGCCCTCGTTCACTGTCTAACGCGTTAAATCACTTCACTTTATGTGTGAATATTAATATTGTCTTTAAATTGTATTCAAAGGAGCGCATTGTTTTTTTTCTTGACATTATAATACACAAATGCCTCCTATGATAATTTCAAAAGCAATGAACTGCGACAAAAATATGTGAAATGTACTAAAACGTTAGTCGTGCCTTTAAACACACTTTAGACGCTTGATACTAAAACGGCAGTGCTTTGTTTATCCTGGCGGTGGAATTTCGCTATTCGTCAGAGAGCATGGACCTGCATATCGTCACCATGTCGAAGCAATACTCACATCTTGGAAAAGCTTTGTGTTCTCTGACTTACGAAGGTGAATGAATCAGTGTTCTTTTAAGACGCATCGACAGCCTATGTCATTAAACGCGCATTATGCTGATGTGGATCAAGGTATACTGAATTAGATACAGGCCAAAATTTATTTGGTTTATGAAAAGTAAATAGCAAATTGCAATGAAAATTGAAAGTGAATAGATACTTGGCAATGAGTGAATGATAGTAGATAAATAATAAATGAATGAGATTTGATAAAAAATATGTATTAAGTTAATGTTATTGATACACTGAATTTTAGATATATCAATAACAACTTACAATTTATTGTAAAATCCAAATTTCATTAATAAAGGAAAGATGTAACTCAATCCTGTCAGTCTCAAAAAGCTGTTGAAGAAAGATAACTTAAGAGTATTCATAACGAAATCTGAAAATCAATGCAATAAAGTATTATATGTTTGAAGGTAAATAATGTATTGCATAAAATGCATCCAGGGACATCACCCTTAGCGTGAGGCCAGATGTGTGAACTGCGTGCATGACCAATACGAATGTGAACGACAATTACCGAATACATGGTACCTGTTTCTACGATGTAATTACACACATGAAAGCAAGAGAATGTTGTGCACACTTATTTACGAAGGTGTATGGCACTAACCAAAGGCATAACTCTTGTTTTTATGTTGTAGTTGGTCACATGATAGAAAACAGAAACGTCTTATGCTCTCCTATTGACTAAGGTGAATGGTGCTTACCAAAGGCGTAACACCTGTTTTCATGTTGTAGTAAGTCACATAAGAGAAAGAGAAACGTTATGAGCTCTTCTATTTACAAAGGTGTACGGCACTTACCGAAGACATGGTACTTGTTTGTATGTTGTAGTTCGTCACATAATAGAAAACAGAAACGTCGTGTGCTCTCCTATTTACGAAGCTGAATGGCGCTTACCGAAGACACCATACCTGTTTTATGTTGTAGTTAGTCACATAAGAGCAAAAGAAACGCTGTATGCTCGCTGACTCACAAACATGAACGGCACTTACCGAAGACATAACACCTGGTTCTATGTTGTAGTTACACACTAAGAGCAAGAGAAACGCTGTATGCTCTCTGACTCACAAACATGAACGGCACTTACCGAAGACATAACACCTGTTTTTAATTTGTTGTTACAAACACATTGATACTCCCCACTGACATGTTGGACACATACAGATACAACTGCATAAATGTAAAACGCTACACCGTCTGTCATTTTCCCTCCTCAAACAAATCCACTTATGAAAGACCGAGATAGTATCTCAAGAGTGATGTCTGATAAACAAAAGTTGAATATAGGTCATTGGTTGAAAATTATGTCACTCGTCCCTATGGGAAACACATCGACGATAACAAATGTGTGTTCTTTAAAAGGAACGTTTCCTTGATTAAGTTAAGCGATGAGAGCCTAATGCATTATGAAAGAGAACATGCGGATATATAAATAGACAACAAAATTGAGTAGCCACTGACACATTTTTGACTGATCGGATGTTAATTTGTCTTTGATAGTTCGAATTGCTCGGTTCGTTACATTGGTTAAAGCGGCAGATACTCAATATATCTGGGTTACCCTCCCCATGTATTCCCCATGGGCCATGACTCAGCTTTCTTAATTAGGAAAACTATGGAGCCTAATGCATTGTTATAAAGAACATGCGGAACTATAAATGGTCAACACAGCTGATCAGTGGACAGCTCTGTTTTCACTGATCAGATGTGCTTGTTTCTTTGAAAGGCTATTTGGTCGGTTCGTTACGATCAGCATGTTAATTTGCCCAGTCATACATGGATAGATACGGAAACATACTTGAACTTAGCATCAAGGCGGAATCCAAATAATTCAGCTTAAAAGAATTCTAACAAATAACAATTGGTTGTAAACAGTTTAATTTGAATACAACTGTCAAGTTTACAGTGGTATGTTTTGCTGCTGGTTGCATTTACCCAATAATCGCGTTTGCTGAGTACTGAGATAGTTCTGAAACAGAAAGGAAAGGACGACAATAGCAAATTTTCAAATGAGTTGCTAATATACAGCATAGTATTGTTCTAAACAGGAAGATGATATGACGCTTAAGCTATTAAAGAATTCTTAAGGATTTTTCGAAATAAAATCAGTTGCCGATTTGTATTCATTTATCACACTTATCCTTTAATCATCTAAAACCGTAAGCATCATTAATGTTATTGAGAAAGTCCTTGTGAAAAGCAAGCAATATATGCATTAGAAGGGAATGGGATACATCAAGCTTTTAAATTAGGGATCATAAATCAAATTAACACCAGTGTGTTTGGCTCCCTATTCAAAGAGGATCTAGGTTAGGTACGAAGATTATTTACTTTACTAAAAACCATTATCGAACCTTGAAAGTACATTTCATCCTACCATCTAAGTTTTCAATTAGGAAGAGGAAACAAATTGGCAACTTTTTAACTTTAAAGGTCATTGTTCACAGAAGAGAACATTTGAAATTCCAAATAAGATGTCAATGAATCATTTCAGTTTTTGTATTGTTGTTTGATAAACAATTCAAAGTTCAAGTTCAAAAGTCTATTTCTGTAAATAAAGACCACCGGCCCACAATACATCATACACTAAATACAAATATATTAACAAATAATTATGTTCCTAAACAAAAAAATGAACAAAAACTGTTGTAAAACATATGTTGACATAACAAACACATTGACATATATAACATTTTTCTTTCATGCAGATTGAAGTGAATTTCCTTTTATATGCATGATAACAGATACAAACTTATTAAAATTAAAGTAGCTTTTGAAAGAAGTATCTACTCAGGAAGCGCCAATCTACCAAAGCACGTACAATTTAATGTCACGCTTTTGGATCATATCAAATGTTAACTCATTGTATACATCTTTAAAGTATTAAAAACGTTATTAATTTGCTTCCAGATAATATTCTTAATTTGATTTTTACTGCCAAATTTCTTCACATTTGTAAACAATCACCTTAAATGACAAATAGCTTTAAGTTATGATGATTAGTTATTCAAATGGCGAAAAGCAAACATTTTACAACGAAAACAATAACTTACTATACTCGCAGAGTAATGGATGTGTCTCCCCGGAATCTCCACCAAATAACCCGTATCCCCCACACGGAACATCGTCCCACTGCCCGTATTGGTACGGTACTATAAGGACACAATCCTCCTGGTCGTGGCTGACAAAATTATCCTCATGATGGGGTACCCAATTGGTATACTTCACGGTAGCACCTTGCGTAGATATAACGTAAGTATAAATAATCTATCCGAACCAGTAATTCATGTGCTATAGTGTTACCGGATTACTGGTTAAATGATATAAAAGAAATAAGACTTCAGGACATGGATTATGTTCTCTCTTGTCAACATGATAGGTGTATGGTTAATGGTAAATCTACTATGTTTAAGTTCATTTCAATCAATTTGACTCTATTTGGGTTAAGGGTAAAGCAGTTAACATCTGTTTAAGACGTTTGTAATAAATGTCCTTCAAGTTAAGCCTTGATGTTCATCCTTGTTCGAAGCCAATCCCTTTCAGCCTTCAAACGAGCGATACATAAAAGTGTTGCATTTCTTGTGAGATCAGCCGTACATGAATCATAATGACAACATCTGCCGTTTCGGGGCACTGATTACACAGGCATTGTGACTTGCATGTATGCAGTATTACTCATACATTTCGTGACACAGCATGACAGTTTCTTCTTTAGATTCAAGTTTGATACCAAAATTATATTTACAACCAATTATATTGTGACTTACACAGGCATTATTACTCATATGTTTAGTTGCAAAACATGATATTTTCCTTTGGATGTCCAAATGTCCAAATCAAATATCAAAATCATATTTACAACTAATTGATAATTATAAAATGGCATAGCTTTTTTTTCGGTTTTCATAATGTCAATTCAAACTTACAACCATAAGAAACAAAACTACTTACACAGGAGCAGCAAGAATTAAAGACTTGGAAGTAAAACACAAACGTTACTCTTAGTGACATTACAATGTCGTTGTGTCTGTCTTATTGGTAACATACCTGATGTCCATTCAAACTGGTTTTCGTGGTTTCGGTCATGAAGTCCTGTCCAGACCGCATGCTGTGGAGAATACATCTGTAGAAACGCTTCGACAAACTTCTGTTCCTTTGCGGTAAGGATATCGACAAGCTCACCGTTACGACTCTGACACAAACTGAGAGCGTGTTCGTGGTTAACTGCTCTTGGTATGAACTCATAACAGCTGTTCTGGTAGTAGTCAAGGTCGGCATTATCACGGATGGCCAAGGAGGCAATCGCCGAAGGACATTGTCTAATGTCACCTAGCAATTAAAGTGTTAAACATCGTAAGCCAAAATATGGTGTATTCTGTTGATTACAATACACAAGATATGGCGAAACCGTCTCCTCATTAGTAACATTCATATCTAGGTTATATTTTGCTGATTCTTTTCTTTCTCAGGCATGTGTTGATGTTTAGATGTTTTGATATCGGATTTAATGGCAGGAGCTCTAACTACATGTATTCATAAACGTTTATCTATATAATTCACACAGGCCAAAAAAAAACCATTATGTACATTGTTGACAAACGATTCAATGAACAGAGATACAATTATGCAATACACAGCATAACTCATTACTAACATATGTATAACTAAGTCCTATATAAACATATTAAGTAAATGCTTAAGACACCATTAACATATTCGAGACGTGTTTGTTATACCTGGTGCTGTGATTCCCTATGGATCAATTACCTGTGTGCTCGGGGTGGTTGATGTAGTTACGCTGGATGATCCATCTGAATCTGTCAGTGGAATCAAAACAACTGAATAATCAAATACTGCATTATCGAGGAAAGGTACAACTTGTATTTCCTTTTGATATTTAAAAAAAATGAGCTCGGCTGATTACCGTTTCTGTACATTGAAGTTTTAATGTATTGCGATGGCTAGAACTGCTCATATTTGCAAATTTTGATAATTGACTACTGGTTTTGTAAATTGAACACAATGATTCCCAATGAACAAAATGCGACTCTGTTCTAATAATCAATTCATAGGAAGTCTCATTTGAAAAGAATAACATTGACTGAAAATTCTTGTCGTGCTTAAAACTAAACTAGTAGTTCGTGCGTTTTCAAAAAATCGTCATTCACATGAACAACAACAATTTGCAACATGCTACAAGGCGTTGACACGAACTAATGAACTAGACTTTATGCTTTCGTAAACCCTTGGCTTGAGTGTTTTATGCCAGTTTCACAAAATCGGGGCCAGAGAGACTCCGAATGGCATTGTTTGTTTTTCCCTTCTTTGTTATATAACGATTTAAAATGACTCGTTCGTTCACTGTATATACCGTACACATACTCCTTCTTTAAAAAAACAGTCTAAGTCTTTCCATAACCTATTTGATAGGCGTTTGGTTATTTATTGTTATTCTATCGATTAATATAATTTTAAAGATATAATACTAAGAAAGCACAGTATCGTTTTCTTTCTCTAGAAAAGAATCATACTAGTTCACCCGTCCGCACTTTCATTTGTAATTTTACTTACTGTATTCACAAATAAAATAGTGCGTTGCATCGCATTCTCTGTCGTCCCATTTACCAGAGTGTGAGAACGTTAGTAAAGCACAGTCTTCTAAACTGTATTCGAAATCGAAAATCTCTTGGTACCAGTGCTTGTAAACATAGGGTGAACCTAGATTAATGATATATTTTATTATTATATTTACTATGACAATAAGATTAAAGCGATGCTCCGAACAACATAAAAGCAACCACTCTTTGGCTTGTTGTGAAAACACAATTTTATATTATAATCACATACTCCAATTGGTTCCTGTTAATCTATTCCTGGATGAAGACTAAATAATTGCACAGCATGTTAATATTTGTTTTATCCCGTTACATGGTGCAAAAGGTGACGTGAAAAGGGGTGCCATGAAAACTAAGTGATTCACGGTTAGTTGACACGTGACTCCTTCATTTGCATATGGTCAAGCGACGCAAAAACTGGCACATCGGAGTTAAAATCTATGAAGGGAAACGATACTGTTTGGTCCACCTAATGTTTCAAGTTACAGATCATCATTGGATGATCGTTAAATTTGAGGAAATCGAAAGTATTACTGGGAACTATTTGCAGCCTCTTTGCACTGAAAAACAATTCTATATTTAGATTAGATAGGGAAATATACGTCACAGAGACAAATCTCCAGTTTTATTACTTTTTTTACACAAAATAAATACATGTCATATCTTCCACAATTAACACTCTCAGGACATATATCATATATACCACCATACCTTTTCGATCATCCCTATCTGTATGCTTTATCAAGATTTATCAACTCTACCATAGACAGAGAATACCATGTGACGTCATTTTTCATCGTGTGACGTCAGACGATGACATCACGATTTGTCTCGTGACTACTATTCATGTTTGTTCACGCATGCTTATTTGCGTTTTATAAAGACTGTTTTCTCTGAATGAGTCTGCACTTAAAGAGTTAATACAAATTATGATAATTAAATAAATCTCTAACTTACCAGATGACCATTCGAAGTGACCTTCCACCTCGGAGTCGGAGAGTCCAATCCAGACAGAGTGTCGGCCATTCTGGCTTAGGTATCCGTAGATAAACGACTGCTCGGCGGCATCTTTGATGGTCACGAGGTGCCCACCATTTCTGTTACAATAGTATTCAGCATAGGACTAGTTCATTAGTTGATTTGTCACCGTTTCGTAGCACATGTTTCCATAGTGTGTGGGAAGAGATCCGGCCTGGTTAACATGGTTCTGTATCGAGGCAGCGCACGAATCTGGGTTCCCTGAAGGGACACCGAGATGAACAATGACACTAAATGCATTTCTTACTTTGTACGAACGGACGAACAAACGAACAATGGAAGGAAGGACGGAAGGAACGAACGAACAAATTCTTTATAATAGTGACTTGTGGTAACTATAAACAGTAAGGTAGATATATAAAAATACATCACCCGGTCACGTTGGGTCTATAGGTCATTTTTTCCAACAATTAAACAAACTGCGTTTGCTTATGCACACATACATTATTGAACTATGTTTTATATATTTTTATTAGCTAATATGCCTTTAGGGTAACTTACCACTAGGGTTGGTAACTGCCTGTGGTCCTTTATATATGAATAGGATATGACATATTTGGGGACAAAATTGATATATTTCCACCCAACCATATTCGATAAATATTCTTTTTTGTAAATTGTGTTGAATGTTTTCAAAGACGAAGCTGAGTTTGTCAACTAAGCCTCAACGACTTCATAAATCAATTGTTCATATCAGTTGTTGTAAAAATAACTGTATACCAGAAATTGCAAAGTTTACGTCAATAACAAATATATGTACTAAAATAGTATGCATAGCATTAATTCTATAACCTTGAGTGTCCCCATATTTGAAAACTGTAATATCCAGGGCTGAACGTAAAACTGTCGAAACTCAAGGTATTTAAATAATGTGTCGAACACTTGCTATGTTGATGCTTCAGTGGTTTATTGATTGGTTGTTTAAGGTGAAATTATATTTCCAAGCATTCCTGCATTGTTTAACGTATCTTTGCAACTATTCCGAAGCGTGGCATCTGTTATCTGTTCCGGATACGATTAAATAACAAACGATACGATTATTATTAAAACAGGTGGCTGATGCTGGTTTTCTTGTTTTCATATTATTTTCATGAAAATGCATAAACTATAAGCACACCATTTATTTGAATAATATCAATCCAAGTAAATTTATTCGTTCCTACCATCGACATGAAATTGGCACACCTGTTTAAGGATTATCCTCCGATATCAATTACAGTACTACTTTTCACAGTATCTAGTATCTATATGTTAATTTATCTTGTTCAACAATAAGTTCTGTGTAGTCTGAGTTATCATTGTCTCTGTCTGTGATAGATAAATGGATTTTTAACATTTGTGGTTCATGGTGGGCCAAGAGTAGAGCGGCGGCCTGCAGATACGCGAGTCTTGCGTTTGAATCCCATGAATAGCCTCGTCTTCTTTGCGGACTCTTATAAATCCACAACCGGCGTGAGTACCGATTATATGTCCAGGATGCCAAACCGGTCGTGATTAATATGAGGTGTAAACATTTGCTTCACAATAAATGTAAGATAACTCTATCTAAAAACCTCTCTTATTGGAAACCTATACTCTGCTAGATGCCGCTATTCAGAATAGCCATTCAATAGTTGGACCTCATTATACCCCTTATAAGGTTATATAATCCAATACTTTGAACAAATACCCATAAATAAGAAGTTACTATTAACATTCAGAAATGTGTATAATTGTCCACCTCAAATCCAAGATCGTTTGTCTATGCTTATATTCATGATTAGATATCGTTTTATGGAACTGAATTAGCTAATATGTTTTTAGGGTTACTTACCACTGGGGATGGTAGCTGCCTGTATTCCTGTAAATATGAATAACATAACAGTACTGCACGGTTGCGAAGAGAATTGATTTATCATCATCCCAGCCTCAAAGAATTATATGAGTATTTTTCTAGATTTTGTTGAATGTTTAAAACATGAAGCTAAATTTGTCAACTAAGTCTCAACGATTTCACCAATCTATTTATCATGGTCATTATTACATAATGCAAAATTGATCTTCCACTCTCGAAGCAAAGTCCTTCTAAGATATTTCAGAAACGTTTCTAGACAATGCAAATGATCCTTTTGGGTAGATATAATTTTCCGTACCAATTAATTTTGGCTTACATATGGTGTCGGTCAAGGGTCTATAATGCGTGATCGAATATTGTCGTTACATACATCGTAATAGTCTAATCGTAAAGAAACATCCAGGAAATCACCACCAAAGGTACCACACTTTTGTCTAACCAGGATTGAATAATTTTGAAAGTAGATCGTGGCTTTGAAGTATTAATTTGTTGAAACAGCGGGAAAATACAAAGAAACATAAGTGAGGGCTTAAATGAGGTGAACAATTTCAAGTACTTTCTCTCGAGACATACAATTAGATATTGACAGCGTTTAAAAGGATCTGAAAAGTGTGCTCTGCAGAAACAAGCACCACAGGATCTACTTCATACCACGAACAGATGAATGAATTTGTTGGAAAAAAAGGTTTGATGGCACTAACCATATTCGCAGATGTAGAATTCTTTAAACTGACAATACATGTCGTCCCACAGTCCGTTATGTGATGGTACCAGTACCCCGCAATCCTCTTCCGTGGCTCCGATTGACAACGGGTCGGGTACCACAGTCGAGAGGTGCCAGTTCATAAACGATACGTTGGTACCTGGAAATTCATAAGTTCTTCTAGAGTTTGATTTGTGTTCTGTTTTATACAAAACCGTTGTTTTAGATTTTAGTGTTTCCCATTAGTCAAACTAATGAGCAAACAGGTTTTGGTTTTATCTTACGGGTACCTGTAACTTTAAACCAAGCCATGCCTTGCTCTTATATATGGATGATGATGTATTACAGATACCTGTTAGTTTGAACCAAACCAAGCGTTGCTCTAAAACTTGATAATGATATACTACATATACCTGTAAGTCTTACCAGTCAATTTGTGCGTTGCTCTTGTATTTGGTCGTTGATATTCTACATGTGTAAGTTCCTGTAAGTTTAAAAAGTCAAATCGTACGTAGCTCTTACATTTGGTTGATGGTACACTACATGTATCTGTAAGTTTAAACCAAATCCAAACCCTGTGTCGTATTGATATTTGACAGATGATAGATACAAGTACCTGTAAGTTTGCATACTAAAGGTACCTGAAAATCTTAACCAAATCCTAATACTTCCTAGATGATATTTTAAATGTACTTGTAAGTTGACATACTACATGCACCAATAAATTTAAACCAAAACCTGTGTTGTTTTGATAGATGGCATACACGATATAGTTTCCAGTTATTGTTCACCAACATTCACCGGCTATCGACCTGCCTGATTAGCATGAATTACATGCTATGCTAAGTATCTAAAAATATCCTCGGAGCCGTCCGTGATAATCGACCACGTGGTTCTTCCATGTGCATTATTTGACAAAAGCTTTAAGCTTACCTGTTAATATAATACGCACAGCTCTATCGTTTATCGACTGTGTTCGGAAGACTGTCGAGTGTTCAATATACCGCGTCATAATTATTCATGCATAGAGGGCAACAGACGGTCAATGTTGGCGAACAATACCATAGATGGAAGGCAAACTTTTTCAAGGTCACGAACATTACCGTTCGCAACTCTTATTTAACGAAGTCCCCGTCGACAAATTCTGACCACGAACATATCTAACGATATTGCTATTAAGTGGAAATGAGTGTTAGTATCTCTAATCAGATTAGTTAACAATTATGCCTGAGTGTATTTTTGCTAATAAATAGGTGGCATTGAGCCAAACCCAGGTCCAACTACCCGCCCTCAAGACTAAAAGGGTACAAGATCAGCTTCCGACAGGTGCATATATATCGCTTCTAGGAAATCGCTTCAGAACACTGATGAAGTAGGTGATATAAGAGTATTGAATTACAAAAATACATATAACAATTCATTACGTTCCAAATCTGAATAAACGTTAAAAAAATGTCGGATGGGTAAACAATAGACCCTGTCACAAGGGCAGATTTGAAAGAAATAATTTGGGCATTTATATTTGGAAACAATTTGTAATCATTACAATTATAAACAATTACCCTTTCCTTAAAAATGTCAAAGAAAATGTTTATTATCACGTATTAGTGTTGATATGTCTGTACATGTGTGACGATTTTAGAAGGTTTATGCAAACTGGGGAACCTAATGCATTCTTGTCGAGAACATACGTGTATAAAAATATACAACACACCTGATCATTAGACGACAGTGTTCTTCACTGACCGGTTGTGACTGTGCATTAACAAAGGTTATTTGCTCGGTTCTTTACACATGCATGTTTATAACTAGAAACATAATAAGTTTACACCAATGAAACTGTCTTCTATGAAGACCAATAATGCATAAATCAATCGATTTACCTGAGGACTATTCAAACATGCTTTCATGTGTCTTGTCATTGAGTCCAATCCACACATCATGATAGAAATTATGCCTGAGAAAGTTGGTGATGAAGGTTTGCTCTCCCTGGGAGTCTATCGTCACCAACTGGCCTCCATACGTCTTACAGTGCGTGTCGGCAATGTCCCATGTCGCTCTTTTGTTTGATTCGATTTCGTAGCAGCTTTCACCATATTGAGTAAGAATACTTGCGGCACTCTAAACACGGTTGCGAAGCTGGGCTGGGCAAAGATTGGGCTTGCCTGATGGGGAAAACAGCATAGATGGTTGGTTATGTGGGAGGTAAGCACAAATCATATATCTTTTTTAGGTCAAATGCAGTGTATGGCCGAGTTCAAAAATGTAAAGATGTGATATAGGCTTAATGCAACCGTAGGTCAATCGTATCTACTCGGCAATCCCCGTAACAAGTCGGTAGATATACCTCGTAAGCAGTACATGGATACACCAGAAATCCTGGGGTAATTCGCCTTATTTCCGGCGGATAACGTAAAATGCACATAGGCACTAAATATGTATTTAGATACACACAAATTGGTTATATATCACAAGTGAAGGTTTTTATTACCCTTTTCATTAAAGATGATCATATCAACACATCTTTGTTTCATATTTTGTCAATCGGCTCTTTTCGGCAATCCCAGGGATTTCCGAGTAGATACGATTGCAAACGGACATTTCCTTCGTTGCTGACCTACTTTCAAAAATGGCTCCCCGTTCCCTCCGAGGTTATTTTAAGAAATGGCCGAGGTGTTCCGAATGATCTCAGGTATGGTATCGTTCGATTAGATTATAACATAAACCTTCCACGAGAGCGCGATGGATATATACTGTATATGCTTTATAAACCAAGTCAAAATAATTCGACGTACATTATGGTTGTATAAGGTCTGATTGGCTGTCAGACTGTCGAAGTTTCGAAGGATCAATTATTTGGTGTATGTGCAAATACATATATTACATATCAACAGGGAAAACATTTGTTTCGTATTATGTTCATGAACATGACCAAGAAGGAATACATTTTTAACCTGTGTGTCACATTGTGCCATGGCGTTTCATAAATCATTCCTCTCCATGATAAAATGTGACTAAGTGTGAATTGTTACCACTTGACACACGTTTGATTAATAATACCTATACCATTGATAAATTTGTGGCGCTTTTGCCAATCGTCTTTATATTCAAAGAGACGAATAGATATATAAATATATATCATTATGGTACAAAGGCCTCAGGCCCACAAGTACAGGCATATATCGTTTCAAATTGAAAAAAAAACCATGTCAATAGCAAGGTAATATAACAAATGTGTTAATCATTGCCTGCTAAGAAAGAAGCAACTATACTGTGTTCATCTTTTCGACAGGAAAGTGGTAGTCATTAATTGAGTCATCTGATAACCATGATTCAAATGCATATGCATATACGTATGCACATGTACAAACAGATGTATATTTGTGAGTATGCATGCGCATCAAACACATACACCCACACCCATATACATGTACATACACACAGATACCTTTATAGAATACGACGAATACGAATTTAGTATTGAGACGTAAACTTACAAAGGTTCTTATCATTATAGTAATATTCATAATATACAAACAAATCAAGGTCACGTAGAAAAAGCAATTGGAATGCAGAACTGAAGTTGACGTTACCATTACGTTTAAATGAGCGTTGAGAGAAATACATTATCAATATTCCTTCAAGGTTTGGTTATATATCTCTATGCGTCACAATGACCACACTAACAATAAGAGTATAATAGATGAAGCCTTTCTGTTTTGCGATACATTATATAATCTCATATATAAAAAAGCTTTGTTTTCAGTGAACAGTTATCAAAGACCAAGAGAGGCACCACCAAAAACAACCATGTAATGTTCACTAACATTCGCCGTCTGTTGCCCTCTATACATGACTAATTATGACCATCGCGGTTGATCTTTTCTTTTTCTTCAATTGCAAAAATACTCAAACAAAATAATGTTATATTGATGAACAATTGTTGCTCGTTGTTCACTTCTTTATTGGATTTTATAATTTTCAACAGATTGCATTGAGGTATGGGTAATGTAACATACATTGTAACTCGATAACTAAAAAATACAATTATACACAACATTTGTATAACAGCGTCCATGCTCTCGTGGTAACAGTGTCTTCCCAATAAACCACGTGATCGAACATTACGTACGGCTCCGATGGCATTTTTAGATACTCAGCATAGCGTGTAATTCATGCTAATGAGGCAGGTCAACAGACGGCCAATGTTTGAGAACAACATATACATAGAACATATGAATGAACGATTTACAAGGTAGACTACTCCGTTGTAAAGTACACCAATATAAGAAATAGCGTTATATACACTTTATTCATGTAAGTTTGTTTTGGAATTTATTTAATACAATACAATACAATAATAAAGTGCTTTCAACTGTTAATTCGAGTAAAGGACTGTATGATTAATCATGCTTCATCCTCGAGAATACGTAAATTGCAGATTGGCGTAATGTCTTGATCCACATATAGCCAAGTAACATTTAGAACAGAAAAGAGAACATACACTTTTATATGGTGTTTGACGCCGTATCAGTAATTTCAGTATCATAAAAACATACTAAATCAACATACTACAATAATAAATGAATATTCCAGAAATACAATAATAAATAAATATTCCAGAAAA
The DNA here is from genome assembly GCA_947846245.1 of Cerastoderma edule. Lineage (NCBI taxonomy): Eukaryota > Metazoa > Mollusca > Bivalvia > Cardiida > Cardiidae > Cerastoderma > Cerastoderma edule. Next base: position 18,996,812 of record OX401417.1, read on the forward strand.
GAACTTGCTGTGCAAATTCCTCTAATTAACCTATTGGTAAAGATTTACCCAAATGCAAAGAGAATGTAAAACAGCATTTAATTCACTTAATACAGTCCTCAGCCTTTACTATACTTTAGCATACATTAGGTTATTCATTTGTTTTCATTTTGTTTACTTCTAGAACTTTCAATCTTGTAATTAATATATCTACACTTTAAAACTTTTTAGTAAACATAAAGAGCATGTTGTCTTAACAAATTAGTATTTTCTAATTGTAAGAATTCTTTAAAGTTGATAATATTTTGATGTTTACAATAGTAGGGTTTATTATATGTCTTTCTCAAATCAGAATACTTGTTTGAAAACACCATTTTGTCTAAACATTTATTATAATTCATATCTGAACATTCCAACAGTTTTAACCAATAAGAATTATAGCGGTGAATTGATATGGTTTTAATTAGATCTGCCCAATTTTCCATAAGTAAAGTTAATTCGGGCTTGATGCCTCACGCCTAGCAACTGTTTACAAAATGTATGTGGATACGTTCTTATTTGTTATCCGTGCTAAATCCACAAACCTCACTGGCATAATTCAAGACGGGCAGGATTAGTTTATCGGAACATGTGACTAACATAACATATAGGTAAGATTTAAGTTTATACAATGCTTTAAGAGCTTGGTCGCCAAGTACAGTGTGTGCATCAGCAAATGACACAACTGTTGTGATAATGACCCCTAAATAGTTAAATTTGGTAACCGTTTCTAAAGTTTTATCTTCAAAAGTAAAATTCGTGTTTATATAAGGTATTTACTCTTTCTAAATGTCATGACCTTAGATTTTTCAGTATTCACTGAGTTACCATTTTGGCAGTAATCCTTGAAGATATTTAAACTAAGCTGAAGGCAAACTTTGGTCTCAGAAAATATAATAACGTCATCTGTGTAGAGAAGTTAATATAATTTCAACACACCTATGTCAACCACTTCATATCCTTATAAAACGAGGGTTTCCTCCAACTTATTGAGGTACATCGAAAAAAGGAAAGGTTAAATACACTCACTTTGGGCAACCCCCATGTGCATCTAAAACCAACGCTAACGATATTGTCATATCTAACGATTAACTTAAGAGAAGAATGCATTGACTGCATGAGGTTTAAAATATTTTCCCTCACGCCTTTCCCGTCGTACTTTATAAGTTTATACCAAAGAATATCGCGTGAAACAAAGTCGAATGCCTTGCGGGATTAAATAAAAGCTGCATATACGTGTTTGTTTTCGTTTAATAAATGTGTAATGACACCATCTTAGATAAATATAGGGTCAACGGTACTCATGTTTCCTCTAAAACCTGATTGTGTTTCAACCTACACTTGATATTTCTCGGCCCAATCATCAAGTCTCGTATTCAAATTTCGAGTAAAAAGCTATCAAAAAGTGCTTAGTAATGTCCTGTATTGTTAACCTCTCCCTTTTTTAAATAGAGGAATGATATAACCTACGGTCCATTTTTGGAAAAAACCTGTATTTAATAAAGTATTGAATAATTTACTTAGATAACCTATAAAAGTTTCTATTTCATATTTGAAAAATTCAATTCATGACTGCAATTTGTTAAATCTTTGCATCCTTATTTTATTTCTTTTATCAAAGCTTATTTCAGATTTCAATTCTGAGAACATTTCTTTTATTTCATTGATTCAATATATTTCATTAACTCGAATAATATTCTCGTCACATTGAAAAAATACAGAGTCTGGATTATTTAGAGCTTTAAAATCTAGTAGGAAATGTGACGAATTCAATTTGGGTTGGTATCAAATTGTAATCTTTTATCTTGAAGTAAATATTTGTATTCGGTTCTTGCAGCAGTCATCGTAGTTCCAGTACCCTAAGTTGGATCTATTTTGTATTGACGTAACTTTTTATAAAATGTAATCTGATTTTCTCCAGTCCGCATCAAACCATCGATGTTTACTTCTTGATCTTTTCACATATTTGGGATCATACGTAAATGAATTAACACAGGCTTTAAACAGAGGACCACAAATTTCACCAACAATGGAGTTAAAATCTTCTATATTATCTATATCAGCATTGACCATAGTATGTTCTATCGAATCTAACTCACATATATAACTTATCTATCTAATGTGTCTAAGGACGAGTTTGATTTCCTCCCATCCCACACATTATGATAATATTTATATGTGCAGTCACTGTTCTCCCCCTTTGTTTATCTATGATTTTCACAGGCAAATTTTAGCTAGGGCATCACTTAAAACAAATGGCACAATGATCTGATAATATAATGGGGTCAAACCTGGACTATTCAACAAGACGTAAACAGGAGGGTTACACAGACATAGGCTTGGAATGACGGTTTGTCAAGTTTTTGTGTGTTAAGTAGAACCTTATTGTTTGGAAGTCGGCTTCAGCTGAATTTACACACTGATTGGGCAGATGAGAACATTCACCTTCATGTTTTGAGCATAGCTCAAAGAGCTGCTGTTAAAAGCACAATGAAGGAGATTAATGCTTTTTCAAACTATATCACTTGGTAAACCTTTGGTCAAATACTAAAAGTTAGCACTAAAAAACACATCAACACAACTTAAACGTGAAAGCAAACGAGAAATAACCCAGATCAGCCAGTTTAATAATTCCGATTGCCTGATTCTATCAACTTTGACCTGGTCTTGTGATACACACGTTTCTTAACCGACCAATCAGAATTTGTTATTGGAAATATGTAAACATGATTGAATTGGAGACAACTATATTTCAAGAACAAACTAACTAGTGTTAAAGGAGTTTTTTTAAATAGGATCTCACACTCACAGGATCTATTAATTAATTGTCATGGCTTTTATGAACATAATAAAAGAACTCCATATGTTTTTTATTTATTTGTACCCATCTCCTTTCATATCTGAGCTAGGCATATCCATGCGACTAAACAATTACCTCCCCAAGCACTGGGTGGTAAACCGGTCGACGAGTGGTGCATTTTTACTCAGGAAAATTCCGATGATCCGCCCGGGTTCGGATTCCAAAGGCGTACCACTGGACCAATGCTTTCTTCACCTCTGAATTATTTGATACGAATGGATGATTTAGGTGTACGTCGAGCAATATTCGATTATTGTTTTCAATTCATGCCTGATTTGTTGGCTTCATTGCGGAGGATACTTTTTGTGGCGGAGATTCTTTCTGTTGAGTTTTGTAGAAGACTGTATGATATTTCCGCCGTCACATTGAAGATGAGAAATTGAAACACTGACTCGAAGAATTAAATGAACAATTCTTTTAATGAAACACAATCTTTACATTTTTGAACATAATACTCGAATTCAATATTCAACTCTGGTAATAAAAAAATCCTAGCCTTCTTATATAGGCGGTTGGTACCAAGTTTATCTAATGAGGAACCGTTGCTATAACAACAACGGTGCAGCATTAGAAACGTTTTTTTTTCATGTAAAAGCACATACTTGGAATTGATAGCACCGTTACCTAACGGTGCTCCCGACGGTGACCGACTGTAATGTTGACGGGGCCGTCATCCACATGTAAGAAATAACGCGATCTTCGCGACATTCCCCACCCGTAGATGACCCACGACAACATTGCTTTCTTATCATTCTTAAATTTATTCACAAGTTTTACTATGATAATAATCAGCGTAACTCTGAAATCCACTCTGTACATACGTTAATATATCCTGTACATTATTCCTTATGTCGGCATCAGATAATTTTTCTGAATATCCGATAGATGTAATTCGTGACGTATATCTGTCCATTTCGAAATGTATCCGTCTTTATAAGTGTTACATTAATTGCAGTAGTTTGAACTTCTTCCTTGAGTTCATTGTCATTGTATTCTTCCTCACCACCGAGGGAATCGTCACCGTTGCTCATATAATCGTCTGGCGCACCGTCGACATCGATTTCCGCGTCTTCAATAATGTCACCGCCGATCAATTCCTCTGGCGGAACGTCGACATCGATTTCCGCGTCTTTAGTAACGTCGCCGCCGATCAATTCGTCTGGTGGACCGTCGACATCGATTTCTGCGTCTTCAGTAACGTCATCGCCAATCATTTCGTCTGGCACACCGTCGACATCGATTTCCCATCTCCAGTAACGTCAGCAAAGCTTATGTCGTCCAAATCACTGCCCAACAGGAAAGGAATAGATATCACACAAAATTGAACCCGACAAAACCTATATTCTTGTATATTCTCACTAGATGACGTTGGAGTATCAATGTCCTTTAACCAATAGAATCTCGTCATGTCACGTTGGTTCTTTTGTAATCCAATTAGAAGAAAGGCGTTTTCTATGTCTGCAACTATAGCAATTGGAAACCTTCGGAATCGCATTAACAGACCACTTATGCTATGAAACATCACGGGGCCAAGATGCAGACACTCGTTCAAAGTATTGTTTTCATCTTTTGTTTTAGCTGGTACGTCATACACTATTCGAAGCTTCGTGGAAGAAAATCTTTCTGGTGTAATAACTGTGTGGTGAGGTAAATAATTTACCAATCCATCTATTTCATCTGGTTCCATCTTTTTGGTAATTCCTTGTTTTAACTGATCATCAATAATTTCATCATATCTTTTCAGAGCGCTGGGTCTGAGCTTCAGTCTTTTAACTGGTGACTTTAAGCGTCCAAATGACAATTCTTTATTCACAGGTAACTCTTGGTCGCCAACTTTCCAGGGCCATGTGACGTAATGAGGATTCTCTTGAATTGTAGCGTGTTTTCGAAATAGCCCATTGCAACCATAGCGTCTGTTTTCACTTCTCTGTCATCAATGTCTATCGAACCAAGGTTTCAAAAATCCTCTAAATCCACTTTTGTTAGTTGAGATATATCAAGAGAAGTCAGAGTTTTGGACTTGTCAAAGTTACTTCTGTAAGGAAGTACAAGCATATTTGGCTCGTTTCTGTCCACACTTCAATCACTTGTCCCTCCACTAAGTATCCACCCTAATCTTGATGCTAGTAGGTACAGCCCACTTTGTATTCCAGTCTTTTGACCATGCATAAAAGTCGAGATCTATAGGTGATGTTTCGTGCTTAAATGATACGATGTCAGCCAGCAATACACTTTTGATTATTTCTCTCGCATTCTCCTAATTAAGATCATTCAATGTCGCCGTTGCAGTTCACCACTTATTAATGGAACAATATTCACAGTAATCAGTAAATGCTTTCCGCTTTTGAGTTTTATGTCCAATTTTGCAACCTTCGTCGACAATTGCTGAGCTTGTTTACTCCCAAATGTAACCACATGGATAGTCTGTTCACCTTCTTCTTTCAGATCTAACTTTCAAGCAAGGTTTTCAGATATATAACTTGTGTGTGAAACTGAATCAAATAGAAGTCGGACCGTTGCGGTTTCGTTGCTTTCGTGGTTTTTCACAGATGTAAGGGCAGTTTGCATCAAAACTGTTTCATTTATAGACATAAGTCCACTTTCTCCGGTTGTCTCTACATTTGGCTCTACCTCACTAACCACTTGCATCATAGTCTGTTTGGTTTGAAATCTTTGCGGACATAGACTCCTATGATGTACATTCATCTCCCCACAGTAAACACATGCTTTTTCGCTTTTAAAGTTCTTGAATAAATATCCCATCAGTTGATGTTTGTCTTTCCTGTGTTGCTCTCTCTCTAGCGACAACATAATCTTGCAATTGTTCAAACAACTTGAGTGCAGTCCATCTTTTGTCTACACCTTTCTGAACTTCAAGTTGAATAAGAACATCTTCCGGTAGTTTTCCTTTAATCATTGACACAAATATGCCTTGGTTCACTTCCTGTTTTAAAGCAACGAATGTGTCTTTCCATACTTTCTAAAGGATATCGGAGGCTACACCCTTTGTTTGTTGCATGTTGCATGTTTATCATCTTGTTGTAATGAAGATCAACAATTTTCTGAACGTTTCCAAAACGGTTTAGTATGTCGATTGCAATAGGATAATTTTTATTTGAAAGGGATAAACCAGTTTTTGAATATCTAGCATCACTATAAAGCTTCGATTTCAGATAGTGGAATTTCTCCATATTTGATATGGATTTATTGTTATGCACTGTACTTTCGAATGCATCCCAGAACTCTAACCAATAAGTTTTATCACCACTAAAAGAACATATTTCAATCTTCGGCAATTTCACTGATGAATGTCTCTCCTTTTCTTTCGTTTTCATGTCTTCCCGTTGTTTCATTTGATCGGAAAGAAGCATTTGCATATTTTCCTGAAGTTGGATTAACTTTTCGTTATTTGAATCAGCAACTATCTCTGTTTTAACTTCCCGTCTTTCTTTCTCCCTTAAGAACATTTCTTAAAACTGCTTTAACTTAAGGAATATGTCCATAGCTGCGTCACAGAGATCACAGTCCTCTTGTATAACATTTTCTATTTGCTCGTCTTCTTTGTCGTTTATCGCTGAAGCCAACTTTTCACTTTGAATTGCAACCTTTTCACAATACACTTTAATCTTTTCCATGCATTGTGTTGCTTTGACAACTTCTGCCTTGACATTATGTCCTGATTCAGCATTCAACTCACTTTTTTCTAAGTGAATCTCCGATTCTAACGTATGTCGGATTCGTGTCCTAACTTTTCACAACACAAATTTTTTCCGTAGTATCCGATTCGAAATTTTTTCCCCGCCCAAGAGTTCTTCTCACACTCACATAGAGGTCTACTTTAACGCTGAACAACTCTCAACGACGGAATGATTCGATGTGTGCACTGTTTCACTTTAAACATGCGTAGCACGCTTTAATCACTCTAATACAATACTTTGAATCGTAAAAGTCTTTAAATTTAAGCACTAAACACTACTTTAACTTTGAACCGCTAGCCAGTTTAAATCCTTTAAACACCTAAAACACTAAACTGTTTATCTTTAAACACTATAACACTTTTATTGGCACCGCCATCTTGTTTAATCCCTTGAGCACTAAGCTCTGCTACTTTTTACGCTGAACGCTTTATCTTTAAGCACTAAAGCACTTTAACACTTCAACTTTGCAACACTAAAGATATTTCACTTTCATCACTTTAACACTCACTTTAATTGGCACCGTATTCCATTGAATATTAAAATCTGCCACTTTTAACACTAACCACTTTATCTTTAAGCACTAAAACACTTTAAAACTTTGAAACACTAAACATATTTTACTTTAATTGACACCGTTATCCGGTTCGCGGGACCCAATTCAATGTGGCGGAGATTCTTTCTTTTGAGTTTTGAAGAAGACTGTATGATATTTCCGCCGTCATATTGAAGATGAGAAATTGAAACACTGACTCGAAGTATTAAATGAACAATTATTTTAATGAAACACAATCCTTACATTTTTGAACATAATACTCGAATTCAATATTCAACTCTGGTAATAAAAAAATCCTAGCCTTCTTATATAGGCGGTTGGCACCAAGTTTATCGAATGCAGAACCGTTGCTATAACAACAACGGTGCAGCATTAAAAAAAAACTTTTTTATGTAAAGCAAGAAAAACATACTTGAAATTGATAGCACCGTTACCTAACGGTGTTCCCGACGGTGACCGACCGTAATGTTGACGGGGCCGTCATCCACATGTAAGAAATATCGCGATCTTCGCTACATTTTTACCGAGAACAATTATAACATGTTTATCCCGTCTACATTTCTGCCTGATTGGACTTGAACACCAAATACATAAAGATCATAACTGGCATGGTCAACGGTGTGTCCGATTTTTATTGACTGATAAGAAATAGATAAGTTACCTGATTCAACATAAACAGTCGATGTAGAAATGGATTGTGTGGTCTTTGTCGCTTGTAGAGTCGCTGTTGGAGTCGTTGTTGTTATGACAATTGTAGGGGGATTTAGTGTTGTTGGATAAGTTGTCGTTACAGTTGTTTGTGCTTTGGGCATATATGTTGTAGTCGACGACGTTGTTGGTTTAGACGTTGTTGTTGGTGTTGTTGTTGGTGTTGTTGTCGGCATCGGTGTTGTTGTCGGTTGTGCTGTAGATGGCATCGTAGATGGCGTTGTTTGGACGGGAGAAGTTGAAGGGGTAGGAGAGGTCACATCAGTCACAGTTGTTGACGGGGTTGTTGTTTTCGGGGTTTTTGTTGTCGGGGTTGTTGATGTCGGTGATGTTGTCGATGTTTTTGATGGCATCGGTGTTGTTGTCGGTTGTTCTATAGATGGCATTGTAGATGGCGTTGTTTGAACTTGTGAAGTTGTAGGGGTAGGAGAGGTCACATCAGTTATCTTGGTCACTGGCAAAGTATATGGTATTTTACATTACATAGAATATTCTTGTTTTAAGCACTCTTGTAGATAGTCAATGTTGAAAAGTTATAGGCCCATTAAAGGAGAATAATGCTATATCAAACTATATCATTTGGAAAGCTTTTTGACAGATTCAAATAGTTTTCACCAGAAAATACCATCAGCTCAACTTAAATATGAAAGTAAACCAGAATTAACCCAGATTAGCAAGTTTTATAATTCAGATTTCCTGATTCTTCACCTCTGACCTTGACAGTTGATACACACATTTTTGAACCGACGAATCAAAATTCGTTATTTTGAATATGTAAACAAACAGGTTGTTGCTAAACATAATTTAATTGGAGACAACTATATTTCAAGAAGAAAATATCTTATTTTAAATGAGTCTATTTAATGGACTCTCAATTCATTCCTAATAAATTCTCATGACTTTTATGACATAATAAAAGAACTCCATATATTTTTTCAGTAATTGATTTGTACTCCTCTCCTTTGATGCGCCTTTAAATTAAAAGCGTGTTGGAGGGCCTAAAGTTTGAACTACCTATCTTTATATCATATATCGGACTTTCACAATAAAGTCAATATGGGATATTGTTTTTGCTCTGAGAACTGCGTGATCGTTTTCCTTGGCAAATGCAGCCAGTGGCTATGGTTGAAACCTACATTCAAAAAGACCGACATTGAGTGACCGACAACTTTGAGCAATCAAGTGCCTAATCAGACTATATTGAAAAGTAGTTGAAATTGAGCAAATAGCCATACTCTGGAAAATTATTATCTATGACGAACTCTTTTTTTTTATCTCGCCAATATGCTGCTTATTATGGAGCAAACGTGGATGTATATGGGCATTATAAAAAGTAAAACGCAAAATGTCAAAGAATAATAGCGTCCCTTTCCGCTGCGGTTTCTAAAGTATGGGTTGCACAATTGAACGTTATTGGAACACTTAGTGTGACGATGATGTTATTCAAATCATACCTTTATCCTCCGTCGGTACTTCGCCTTGACATATTTGTTGCTGCGACTGTGGGTCACGAGAAATATAGCCGACCTGAAATGGAAGATATTATAGCCAATCTAAAATGGAGGAATTGTATCCGACCTTAAATTGAGTAAACTTAAAGGCAACCTTAAATGGAAAACATTTATGTCGACATAAAATGGAGGACAATATAGCCGACCTTAAATGAAGGGCATTTGTCTTTAAATAGTGTGTGAAAACTTACCAATGCGAAGCAAATGCGAAACATTGATTTATGCACAAATAAAATATAAACATTTGTTACGATCTTTTACAAGAAACGATGAAACCTTGTAACATCATAAAAAGGACACACTTCTTCAAATGAAAGTTACAGATACTGTGGATCCAGAGTCAATAATCATCAAAGCTGCTCATGGGGGTAATGATGGTGGCGTTTATTAATAGCATTGGTAAGGATCTAGATGTTGTTGATGCAAACACACAGACACTTTACATGCAGAGGCGCATTTCGTCCTGTGAGAGTTCGTAAACTATTATGCATTATTGTCATTATTGTGCGGTAAAATTGTGATTATGTTCATAAACATTGCACTGGCATAAAAAAAAACATTATTGGTGAACACGAGGTTATGATTTTATAAAATTTCAATAATACCACAGGGTTTTGACATATTACCTTAAAGAAATGTTACTGTCTATAACAGTAAAGAGTACTAGGAGTATAAACAATGGGCAATGGCAATTAATTATATAATATTGATCTAGATATGTCGACATTCTTGAATGAAGATCGATGTACCTAAAGTATGCGATATACTACAGAAACATACAACGGTGCTATCATGGAATATCCAGCATATCGCATTTACAGCAAATCTTGGTTTTGATAGTGATACTTTACCGCTTACCTTGTGTTCAAAGACTATCGCCAACCATTGGTCTGTGCACAAAGATGCTATGATCGCTTTGCAGTCGAACTCAAACATGTATCCAATCGGTGTTCCCTGAGCAGAGGGCTGTATAGTATATACATAAAATGATACACATTGGATACAGAAACGATTGAGATGTACCCCATAACGGAAATACGCCCTCGTTCATTGTCTTACACGTTCAAGCACTTCACTCTATGTGTGAATATTAATATAGTTGTATTCGAAAGGGCACAGTAATTCTTTTCTTGACATTTTAATACACAAATGCCTCCTATGATAATTTCGAAAGCAATGAACTGCAACAAAAATACGTGAAATGTACTAAAACGTTAGTTGTGCCTTTCAACACAGTTTACACGCTTGATACTAAAACGGCAATGTTTTGTTTATCCTGTCGGTGGAATTTTGCTATTGATACGGTTATGTATCGCAAGACAAACGAGCTTTCACATGGAAGCAAAACAATCACGGCGTCAGAGAGCATGGACCTGCATATCGTCACCATGTCGAAGCAATACTCACATCTTGGACGAGAATAAGAAAGGCTTTGTGTTCTCTGACTTACGAAGGTGAATAAATCAGTGTTGTTTTAAGGCGTTTCGACAGCTAAGGTAATTAAGCGTGCATTATGCTGATGTGGATCAAGGTATACTGAATTAGATACAGGCCAAACTGTATTTGGTTTATGAAAAGTAAATAGCAAATTGCAATGAAAAATGAAAGTGAAAATATACTTGGTAATGAGTGAATGATAGTAAATAGATAATAAATGAATGAGATTTGATAAACAACTATACTGTATTAAGTTAATGTTATTGATACATTTTTATTATAGATCAATAACAACTTACAGTTTATTGTAAAATCCAAATTTCATTAAGAAAAGAAAGATGTAACTCAATCCTGTCAGTCTCAAAAAACTCTTGAAGAAAGATAACTTTAGAGTATCTATAACGAAATCTGAAAATCAATCAATAAAGTATTATATGTTTGAAGGTAAATAATGTATTGCATAAAATGCATCCAGGGACATCATCCTTAGCGTGAGGCTAGATGTGTGAACTGCTTGCATGACCAATACGAATGTGAACGACAATTACCGAAGACATGGTACCTGTTTCTACGATGTAATTACACACATGAAAGCAAGAGAATGTTGTGCGCACTTATTTACGAAGGTAAACGGCACTTACCAAGGGCATTACACCTGTTTTATGTTGGAGTTGGTCACATGATAGAAAACAGGAACGTCTTGTGCTCTCCTATTTACGAAGGTTGATGGTGCTTACCAAAGGTATAACACCTGTTTTCATGTTGTAGTTAGCCGCATAAGAGAAAGAGAAACGTTATGTGCTCTTCTATTTCCGAAGGTGAACGACACTTACCGAAGGCATGACTCTTGATTTTATGTTGTAGTTACAACCAAAAGAGAAAGATAAACGCTGTATGCTCGCTGACTCACAAACATGAACGGCACTTACCGAAGACATAACACCTGGTTCTATGTTAGAGTAAGGCACATAAAGAAGAGAAACTCTGAACGCATTCCTATTTATGAAGGTGAACGACACTTACCGAAGACACGGTACTTGTTTCTATGTTGTAGTAAGTCACATAAGAAAAAGAGAAACGTTATGTGCTCTTCTATTTCCGAAGGTGAACGACACTTACCGAAGACATAACTCTTGTTTTTATGTTGTAGTAGTCCATAAGAGAAAGAGAAACGTTACGTGCTCTTCTATTTCCGAAGGTGAACGACACTTACCGGACATAACTCTTGTTTTTATGTTGTAGTAGTTAAGAGAAAGAGAAACGTTACACTAACCGAGACAAGAGAAACGCTGTATGCTCTCTGACTCACAAACATGAACGGCACTTACCGAAGACATAACACCTGTTTTTAATTTGTTGTTACAAACACATTGATAATCCCCACTGACATGTTGGACACATACAAATGCAACCGCATATATGTAAAACGATACACCGTCTGTCATTTTCCCTTCTCAAACAAATCCACTTATGATAGACCGATATAGTGTCTCGGGAGTGACGTCTAATAAACAAAAGTTGAATATCGGTCATGGGTTGAAAATTATGTCACTCGTCCCTATGGGAAACACATCGACGATAACAAATGTGTGTTCTTTAAAAGGAACGTTTCCTTGATTAAGTTAAGCGATGAGAGCCTAATGCATTATGAAAGAGAACATGCGGATATATAAATAGACAACAAAATTGAGTAGCCACTGACACATTTTTGACTGATCGGATGTTAATTTGTCTTTGATAGTTCGAATTGCTCGGTTCGTTACATTGGTTAAAGCGGCAGATACTCAATATATCTGGGTTACCCTCCCCATGTATTCCCCATGGGCCATGACTCAGCTTTCTTAATTAGGAAAACTATGGAGCCTAATGCATTGTTATAAAGAACATGCGGAACTATAAATGGTCAACACAGCTGATCAGTGGACAGCTCTGTTTTCACTGATCAGATGTGCTTGTTTCTTTGAAAGGCTATTTGGTCGGTTCGTTACGATCAGCATGTTAATTTGCCCAGTCATACATGGATAGATACGGAAACATACTTGAACTTAGCATCAAGGCGGAATCCAAATAATTCAGCTTAAAAGAATTCTAACAAATAACAATTGGTTGTAAACAGTTTAATTTGAATACAACTGTCAAGTTTACAGTGGTATGTTTTGCTGCTGGTTGCATTTACCCAATAATCGCGTTTGCTGAGTACTGAGATAGTTCTGAAACAGAAAGGAAAGGACGACAATAGCAAATTTTCAAATGAGTTGCTAATATACAGCATAGTATTGTTCTAAACAGGAAGATGATAAGACGCTTAAGCTATTAAAGAATTCTTAAGGATTTTTCGAAATAGAATCAGTTGCCGATTTGTATTCATTTATCACACTTATCCTTTAATCATCTAAAACCGTAAGCATCATTAATGTTATTGAGAAAGTCCTTGTGAAAAGCAAGCAATATATGCATTAGAAGGGAATGGGATACATCAAGCTTTTTAATTTGGGATTATGAATCAAATTAACATCAGTGTGTTTGGCTCCCTATTCAAAGAGGATCTCGGTTAGGTACGAAGATTATTTACTTTACTGAAAAACATTATCGAACCTTGAAAGTACATTTCATCCTACTAATGGGTAGATTTTCTCGATCTCTAGCATTTACATTGTCTTCACTTTTGTCAATATATGCCCTGTCCATTCTTTTTGTTTGTATTGTGACATTCCTGTTACTAACCATCTAAGTTTTCAATCAGGAAGAGGAAACAAATTGGCAACTTTTTAACTTTAAAGGTCATTGTTCACAGAAGAGAACATTTGAAATTCCAAACAAGATGTCAATGAAACATTTCAGTTTTTGTATTGTTGTTTGATAAACAATTCAAAGTTCAAGTTCAAAAGTTTATTTCTGTAAATAAAGACCACCGGCCCACAATACATTATACAATAAATACAAATATATTAACAAATAATTATGTCCCTAAACAAAAAAATGAACAAAAACTGTTGTAAAACATATGTTGACATAAAAAACACATTGACATATATAACAGTTTTCTTTCATGCAGATTAAAGTGAACTTCCTTTTATATGCATGATAACAGATACAAACTTATTAAAATTAAAGTAGCTTTTGAAAGAAGTATCTACTCAGGAAGCGCCAATCTACCTAAGCACGTACACTTTAATGTCACGCCTTTGGATCATATAAAATGTTAACCCATCTTATACATCTCTAAAGGATTAAAAACATTTTTAATTTGCTTCCAGATAATATTCTTAATTTGATTTTAACTGCCAAATTTCTTCACATTTGTAAACAAGCACCTTAAATGACAAAGAGCTTTAAGTTATGATACTTAGTTTATCAAATGGGGAAAAGCAAACATTTTACAATGTAAACAACAACTTACTATACTCGCAGAGCAATGGATGTGTCTCGCCGGAATCTCCACCAAAGAACCCATATCCCCCACACGGAACATCGTCCCACTGTCCGTATTGGTACGGTACTATAAGGACACAATCCTCCTGGTTGTGGCTGACAAAATTATCCTCGTGATGGGGTACCCAATTGGTAAACTTAACGGTAGCACCTAGTGTAGATATAACGTAACTATAAATAGTCCATCCGAACCAGTAATTCATGTGCTATATAGTTACCTGACTACTGGTTAAATGATATAAAAGTAATAAGACTTTAGGACATGGATTATGTCTTGTCTTTACTACCTGATAGGTTTGTGGTTAATGGTATATCTGCTATGTTTAAGTTCATTTCTTAAATATCATATGATCTAGTTGACTGTATTTGGGTTGGAAGTAAAACGTTACCTGTTAAAGACATTTTGAATAAATGTCCTTTTCCCTCAAGTTAAGTCTTGCTATTTACATCATCTGCCATCCTTGTTTGAAGACCTTCCCTCTCAGCTTTCACACGAACAATTCATAAAAGTATCGCATTTCTTGTAAGACTAGCCGTGCATGAATCATACTTACAAAGCCTCTCGTTCCGGAGCCCTGATTACACAGGCATTGTGACTTGCATGTATGCAGTATTACTCATACATTTCGTGACAAAGCATGATAGTTTCTTCTTTAGATTCAAGTTTGATATCAAAATTATGTTTACCACCAATTATATTGTGACTTGCACAGGTATTATTACTCATACATTTAGTTGGAAAACATGATATTTTGTCCTTTGGATGTTAAAATCAAATACCAAAATCGTATTTACAACCAATGGCTAATAAAGTGTGAGATGTTGTAGGACGTATGCAAGTGAAAATCGTCTGTAAAATAAACCACGATAACCTTATGCAATACCAAAACTCACTTATAAAATGGCATAGCTTATTTGCGGCAAAATTGGTTTTTCATAATGTCAATTCAAACGTGCACCAAACAAAAAACAAAAATACTTGCATAGGAGCAGCACGCATTAATGACTTGAAATGCAAAACACAAACGAAACTCTTGGTGACATTACTATGTCTTTGTGCTAGTTTTATAGTCAACATACCTGATGTCCATTCAAATTGGTTTTCGTGGTTTCGGTCATGAAGTCCTGTCCAGACCGCATGCTGTGGAGAGTACATCTGTAGAAACGCTTCGACAAACTTCTGTTCCTTTGCGGTAAGGATATCGACAAGCTCACCGTTACGACTCTGACACAAACTGAGAGCGTGTTCGTGGTTAACTGCTCTTGGTATGAACTCATAACAGCTGTTCTGGTAGTAGCCAAGGTCGGCATTATCACGGATGGCCAAGGAGGCAATCGCCGAAGGACATTGTCTTATGTTACCTAGCAATTAAAGTGTTAAACATGGTTTATTCTTTTGAAAACAATAAATGAGTTGTGTCTTCTCATTAGTACCATTCTCACCTCGGTTTTGTTGCTCATTCTTTCTTTTCTCAAGCATGTGTTGATGTTTTGATATTCTATTTAATGGCAGGAGCTTTAGCTATATATAATAGTTTATCTACACAATTCACTTAAACCAAAAAGGGCCATTAGGTACGTTGTGGACAAACGCTTCTATGGATAGAAATACCGTAATGCAGTACATAACACACATCATTACGAACATATATGTAATAAATATATGATCATGTCAAGTAAATGCTTAAGACACCTTTAACATAGCCAAGACGTTTTAGTTTTACCTGGTGCTGTGATTCCCGATGGATCAATTACATGTGGCAATGTAGTTGTTGTACTCGGGATGGTTGATGTAGTTACGCTGGATGATCCATCTGAATCTGTTAGTGGAATCAAAACAACTGAATAATCAAATACTGCATTATCAAGGAAATGTACAACTTGTATTTCCTTTTGATGTTTAAAATAAAATGAGCTCGGTTGATTTTTGTTTCTGTAAGTTGAAGTTTAAATGTATTGCGATGGCTAAAACTGCTTATATTTTCAAATTTTGTTAATTTACCACTAATCTTGTGAATTGAACACAGTGATTCCCAATGAACAGAATACCACACTGTTTTGATAATGAGTTCGTAGGAATCACATCGACTGCACATCCTTGACGTGCTTAAAACTAAACTAGTATTTCGAGCGTTTTCAAAAAATTGTCATTTACATGGACAACAATAATTTGCAACTTTATACAAGGCGTTGACACGAACTAATGAACTAGACTGTATGCTTTCGTAACCTTCGGCTTGAGTGCTTTGCCCCAATTTCACAAAATGGTGACCAGAGAGACTCCAAATGGCAATGTTTTTCTTCCCTTCTATGTTACCTAACGATTTAAAATGACTTTCAAAACCTGTAAAAAAAGTAGAAAACTTCCACCACATAAATTTATCAATAATCATTTTCTAGACCACGTGTATTTAGTTCACAGTATGTCCGTACACATACTCCCTCCTTAACATGCGCTCTATGTCTTTTCATAACCTATTTGATAGTCCTTGGGTTATATATGGTTACTCTATGGCATATATAATTTTAAAGACATAATACTAAGTAAGCACAGTAACGTCTTCTTTCTCTAGAAAAGAATCATACTAGTTTACCCGTCCGTACTTTCATTTGTAATTTTACTTACTGTATTCACACATAAAATAATGCGTTGCATCGCATCGTCTGTCGTCCCATTTCCCAGAATGTGAGAACGTTAGTACAGCACAGTCTTCAAAACTGTATTGGAAATCGATAATCTCTTGGTACCAGTGTTTGTAATTATACGCAGTACCTAAATGAATAATAAAATTAAAGTCGATTATGTTTACTTTGACAACGGAATTAGAGTGATGCTCAGAACATCAAAAAGCCAACCACTCTTTGTCTGGTTTTGAAAACACAATTACGAATTTTACATACTCGAATGGTACCTCTTAATCTCTTTTAAGATAAAGTCTAAATAATTGCACAGCATTTTATTGTTTTCTTTCCCGAAGCATATATTATGGAACACGTTTGCCGTTACCCTTTTCAATTTAATATATAGGTGCCACTAGTTTCTTTTGCTCCTTCACTTCGTGGTAACGTCAAACCTATATGGTGTCTCGAAATAAAAATTGCAGTGAGTCCTGTTGAAAAACTACCATGTCGTGTAATACACTTATGCTGTCTTGTTAGTCAGCCATTTCAACGTCTTTAACACACATTGCGTTCCACAGTTTTTGTTTTGTATGTTGTCTTACGTTGGGTTCAGCCACATAACTTAGCATATGAAAAACACATCAACTACTTACTTATAATGTTACCCACTGTTTTTGTGTATTGAACTGTTATTAAAAAGGTCGCTGTAAGCAATAGTGCAGTTTTGATTTAAAAATACGTTATGCAATACATTGATTGTATCTTTAATGAATACTTAAAAAAGTTTTATTTTCATCAATTACAAATGTATGCTATATTAAGGCTAAACACAGGAATGACATGTTTCATGAATGTGTCTTTATTGTGTACATGTACTGTTGGGCCTTTTGTATCAATCAAGTATATCTATTGCATATCTTAAATTTCCATTATCATATCCATGGTATGGTATGAATGAGTCTGCACTTAAAAAGTTAATACAAATTATAATAATTAAATAAATTTCTAACTAACCAGATGACCATTCGAAGTGACCTTCCACCTCGGAGTCGGAGAGTCCAATCCAGACAGCGTGCCGGCCATTCTGGCTTAGGTATCCGTAGATAAACGACTGCTCGGCGGCATCTTTGATTGTCACGAGGTGCCCGCCATTTCTGTTACAATAGTATTCAGCATTGGACCAGGTCATAAGTTGATTTGTTACCGTTTCGTAGCACATGTTCCTATACTGTGTAAGGAGGGATCCGGCCTGGTTAACATGGTTCTGTATCGAGGCAGCGCACGAATCTGGATTTACTGGAGCGACACCGAGATGAACAATGACACAGAATGCAATTGCTTACTTGTACCAACAAACGAACGAACATTTTATTATAGTGACATGGCTTAAGTATAAACAATAAAGTAGAGATATAACAAACAATACAACACCCGGTCACGTTGGGCATGTTAGTCACTTTTTCAACAACTCAACAAATAGCTAAGTATAAATGTAAATTGATCGAGGATGATTTGCAATTTCTATGTGTTTGCCCATTCTATTCTGGTTAAGGTGTTGTGAGCATTAAACAGTCAATATATACTCACACAGAAATGTTTGAATCTATTAGTATTTAAAAGACAGATTACCAGAAACAGTAAATCAATCTTTGACAACAGTCAAATTCATTCAATAATGTGGCAAAAAAAGGCCAATACATATTCGCCCAAATAGGTTTGAATTCATTAGTATTCTAAAGTCAAATAACAATAAACAGTTAATCAATCTTTGACAACGGTTTGAATTCATTCAATCATGTGGCAATCTATTTGCTCGGCTTTATTTTGTTGTTACCTTACCAGATAAATTCGAAACAAAGGTAAGTCATTGTTTTACGTTAAAACAAAGGCAGATCAAATGAGTGCTTGTCTTCCATTATAACCGTTTATTTGATATGTCAAATTAGATACTTCACTTGTTTATATGGTCTTGATGATATTGTAAAAATAAATTTACAGATTATTTGACCCCCTTTAAGGCTATATAATCCAATACTTTGAACACGTACGCAACTTTACTATTTTCATTCCGGAATGAGTATAACTGTCCACGTCACCTCAAACTTCGTTTGTCTATGCGAACAGTGTACATACTGTATTGATCTATGTTTTATATCTTTTATTAGCTATTCTGCTGTTAGTATTACTTACCACTAGGGGTGCTAACTGCATGTAGTCCTGTAAATATAAAATATGAATAAGGTAACAGTATTACGCGGTTGCGAAGAAAATTAATGTATCCCACCCCAAACTTATTCGATAATAAGGCTAGGTTTTTTAAATTGTGTTGGACTTTTTCAAATACGAAGCTGGGTTTGTCAACTAAGCCTCTATGATTCCATCAATCTATTTATCACGGTAATTATGACATTACACCAAAATGAACCTCTACCTTTGATGCATTCTCTTGGTAGTCAAAGTTGGCGACCTCTTCTTTAATATTCTGGAAACGTTTTTAAAGGAAATATGCAAATGCTCTTTTGGGTAGATATGATTTTGAGTACCCTTATTATGGGCGTACATATTGCGTCAGTCAAAGGACTTTAATGCGTGAATGATGTTCATAGTAACATACATCTCAATAGTCTTATCAAATCTATAACGCTTTTAACTATTCAGGATTGAAAAAAGACTGAAAGTAGGGCATGGCTTTGACGTACTGGTTTGTTGAAACCGCAAAAGGTATAAACAAACATCAAAGACGGTTTAAATGTGGTGATAAATTTCAGATACTTCCTCTCATGATATACAATTAAATATTGACAGCGTTTGAAAAGGATCAGCACATCTCATACCAAGCAAACTTCAAACCAGAAAAAAATTATTTATTGGAAAAAAAGGTTTGATGACACCTACCATATTCGCAGATGTAGAATTCTTCAAACTGACAATACATGTCGTCCCACAGTCCGTTATGTGAAGGTACCAGTACCCCGCAATCTTCTTCGGTAGCCCCGATTGACAACGGGTCGGGTACCACAGTCGAGAGGTGCCAGTTCATAAACGATACGTTGGTACCTGGATGGTCGTAAGTTCTTGTTAGATTTTGGGTTATGCCCAATGTTATACAATGTACCAAGTGCTAGATTTTAGTATTTGCCATAAGTGCAAGTAGGGCTTGGTTGTATTTTACGGGTACATGTACGTTTAAACCAAGCATTGGGTTGCCCTTATATTTGGTAGATGCTAGATTGCAGGTTCCTGTTAGTTCAAACCAAACCATATGTTGCTCTAAAACTTGATAACGATATACTTCATGTACCTGTAACGTTTAGAAGTCAAACCTGCAATTCTAATCATTGCCAACATTGGCCGTCTGTAACCCTCTATGGGTAATTATGACGCGGTATATTCAATACTCGACTGTCTACCGAACACAGTCGAGGTCATCCAACAAAGTCCGTCACGATTAATATGTGTTTTCAGTTGCAAAAATACCCAAACAAAATAAAGCTATATCGATGGAATGTTGTTCACGACTTTATTGATTTTCATGATTTTCAAGAGATTGAATTGAGGTTAGGAGAATGTAACATACAGTGTAACCCTTTACACCAAAATAACATCTATACACAACCGCTTGTTTAACAGCTTCCATGCTTGTTTAACAGCTTCCATGCTCTCGTGGGAACAGTGTCGGAGTGTCCTCTTTATAAATCCCCTGGTCGAACATTACGGACGGCTCCGAGGATATCTTTAGATACTCAGTAAAGCGTGTAAGTCATGCTAATCAGGCAGGTTAACAGACGGTGAATGTTGGTGAACAATACTTGTTAGATGATATCTTAAATATACTTGTAAGTTGACATACTAGAGGTAGCATAATTTTTGATGGAACCCTTTGTTACTTTGATAGGTGGTATATACGATATAGTTGCCGGGCACCAACGATAGAATGTAAATATTTTCACGGTCACGAACATTAACGTTCACAACTCTTATTCAACGAAGTCTCCACCGACGAATTATGACCACGTGTATATCTTAAGGTAGTAAAAAACTGAAGAACGAGGAACGTCGGAGATGTACTTTCCAGCACAGTCTTCCGAGTGTAATTATTTGGGGTTCGCACTTCTAGAATGTCAAATGAATTGTTCATTGTAACGTATTCGTGTTGATGTTTATTTATATGTACATGTGCAACGTTTTTGGAACGTGTATGCAAATTTGGGAACCTAATGTATTGCTTAAGAGAACGCGTTGGTATAAAACAAAAAGACGACAAAACTGATTATAGGACACACGCTGTTCTTCACTGACCGGCTGCAATTGTGTCTTACATTGTACATAGGTTATTTGCTCGGTTCGTTACACAAGCATGTGTATAATTAGAAGCAGTGTCAATTATGTTTTCTTCTTCTATAAATACAATTGATTTCTTTTATGAAGACAAATAATGCATCAATCAATTGCCTTACCTGAGGACCATTCAAACATGCTTTCATGTTTCTTGTCATTAAGCCCAATCCACACGTCATGATAGAAATTATGCCTGAGAAAGTTGGTGATGAAGGTTTGCTCTCCCTGGGAGTCTATCGTCACCAACTGGCCGCCGTACGTTTTACAGTGCGTGTCGGCAATGTCCCATGTCGCTCGTTTGTTTGATTCGATTTCGTAGCAGCTTTCACCATATTGAGTAAGAATACTTGCGGCACTCTGAACACGGTTGCGAAGCTGGGCTGGGCAAAGATTGGGTTTGCCTGATGAGGAAAATATCACAGATTTTTGGTTATGTGGCATTAAAGCACAAATTATATATCTTTTCAAATTTGCGACTACTGGTTGCTTTGATCTGTGTATATTTTATAGACCAAGTCAAAATATTTCGACATACACAATACTTGTATAAGTCGGGTGTCTAAGGACCAAATATTCTGTTTTCCTAAACGGAGACCTATCCAAATACTACCTTTAAAGAAGTATACAACGTCATTTATATCAATGTTCGGAAAATATCCCTGAAAAGTTGTCTCATATTTAAATCCCATTTAGCCCTACAAAGTCGAAAAGCCATCATTACATGGTACGCTATCATTCAGAGATTTTATTGAATTGATTGAAATATCTAACACATCCGATGACGATTTATAAGTGAAGGTAAACGAGGGGTGTATAGTCTCAAATATATGCTTGGCATATTCAGGTGACTTTATCATCACCTTCAAAATCATTTGGTGATAAACCTGGCGTTTACATAAGGCGCAAATGGTACTGTACTCATCTATACACCTTGTTTCATAGGAGCAACGTGGAATGCATTGTTTGCTTGGGAAATTTCCTTTGATTCAAACCCGCCGATCCCGAAGCCGACGCCCTACCACTGGACAAGGGCTTTCTTAATCTCTCAATTGTTCGACATGGATGAAGGATTTAGAAGTACGAGGAACAACATTAAATCTTTATTAATTGACGCCTCATGGTCCGATGGCTAACGATGTTTTCGTTAGATGATGATCATGTTAATGTATATGCCAAATGGTTTGCTTGCTTGCATCACGAAGTGAAATGTTTTTCTAACAAATTCCCGAGCTATTATGTTGGATACTTTTACCGAGAGTATTTATAACATGTTTATCTCGTCTACTTTTCTGACTGATCTGATCTGGTTAGATTTGATTGAATGAATCACCAGGTAAAACATAACTTGGAGGATAAACGACGTGTTCGTTTTCTATTGACTTGATGAAATCGGATAAATCACCAGAAAGATCATAACTGGCATGGTCAACGCCGTATTTGATTTCTATTTACTTCATCAAAATGCATTATTTACCTGATACAACAAAAGCAGTTGATGTAGAAATGGATTGTGTGGTCTTTGTCATTTGTGGCGTCGCTGTTGGCGTCGGAGTCGTTGTTGTTACAATCACAGTTGTAGGGGGCGTTGATGTTGTTGGATTATTTGTGGTTGCTGTTGTTGGTGTTGTAGGCATAGGTGTTGTAGTCGACGACGTTGTTGGTGTCGGCGTCGTTGTTGTTGTTGTTGTCGGTGTTGTTGTTGGTGGTGTTGTCGGTGTTGTCGTCGGTGTTGTTGTCGGTGTTGTTGTTGTTGTTGTTGTTGTTGTTGTCGGCATCGGTGGTGTTGTCGGTTGTGCAGTAGTTGGCGTCGTCGCTGGTGTTGTTTGGACGGGAGTTGTTGTAGGAGTAGAAGAGGTCACAGCAGCTGTCGTGGTCACTGACATAGTATAACGTATTTACAACATAAGAATACTTTTGTTTAATGAGAGTCAGATATACATTAAAAGTCAACGTTCACCAGTTAAATTGAGAGTAAGTTGGAATTCAAACGTAGAGCCAAAGGTTTGAACAACATGCCAGTCTTCCTTCTATTTGGCTTTAACCAAAGTCTATGGGGCATGACTTATTTATCTCTGAGCACAGCATGATCAATTTCCTTGGCATATGGAACTTGTAGCTCTGGTTGTAAACTCCATTCATCAGGACCGACAAGGATTTACTGCAAATGTTACACGGCATACTGCCTTATCAGCCTATATTGAGTAAGAGCTGAAATCCGGCTCAATGATATTAAATATAACAACGGTGTTTTGGAAAAATTAACTTTTAGATGAAATCTACATTTGGTGTGCTCGTTTGCGGCTCATTATGAAGCAGAATGCTCATAGAGGATCATGTTAACACAGAAAAACATGTCAAAGTTTGTCTTACCCTTCCACTTTGGTTTCTTAAGTATTCTTCGTTAGGGTTGCGTAATGTGAAAGGAATACGAAAAGCAAGGTAGAATACCCATAGCCGCCATTTTGGAAATCGTTCTTATATCGGGTTACTTCGGACGATCTCAGTAAACGTCAGACGTGGCCGGAACTATCCGGTGTAAAGCGAATTGTTCCGGCACCGACCGATAGGTACCGAGAAAGACTGAAGTGATTCGGAAAAAGTTTAAAAATGGCAGATCATTGGCGCTATGCGTTAAGAGAACATGCACAAAGTGTTTCAATGTTGGTACTGCTTTGATTCAAACCGTACCTTTATCGTCCGGGGGAACTTCGCCTTGGCATATTTGTTGCTGTACCTGTGGGTCACTTGAAATATAGCCGACCTGAAATTGAGGACAACATAACTGACCTAAAATGGGGGATATAATATTTTAAATGGAAATTTTAAATTAGCATAAAATGGAGGATTTTATAGCAGACATAAAATTTTGAGCATTATAGCCGACCATAAAACGCGGACCTTATAGCCAAACTTAAATAGAAAACATAATAAGCGACCATACATAGGAGACTACGAGAACATAATAGCCGACCTAAAATGAAGAACATTATAGCTGAACTTAAACGGAGGAAATTAAAGATGACATAAAAATGATGGCATTATAGCCGACCAAAAAAGGAGGACATAATAACCAACCTTAAAAGGAGGACAATTTGGCCAACGTTAAATGGAGAACATTAAAGCCGATCTTAAATGGAGGACTTTATAGCCGACCTTAAATGGAGAACATTATAGCCGAATTTAAATGGAGCACATTATATCCGACTTAAATTGAGCACAATATATCCGACTTAAATTGAGCACAATATAGCCGACCTTAAATGGAGGAGATTATAGTCGGCCTAAAATGGAGAACATTATAGCTGACATAAAATGGAGGACACTATAGCCAACCTAAAATAGAAGACATTATAGCAAACCTTAAATGGAGAACATAATAGCCGACCTTAAATGGAGGACATAATAGCCGACCTTAAATAGAGAACATTATAGCCGACCTTAAATGGAGAACATAATAGCCAACCTTAAAAGGAGAACAGTATAGCCAATCTTAAATGGAGGACAATAAAGCCAACCTTAAATGGAGGACATTAAAGCCGACATTAAATAGAGGACATTATAGCCGACCTTTAATGGAGAACATTATGGCAAACCTTAAATGGAGGACATTATAGCCGACATTAAATAGAGGACATTATAGCCGACATTAAATGGGGGACATTATAGCCAACCTTAAATTGAGGACATTATAGCCGGCCTTAAATGGAGGACATTTTAGCCGACCTTGAAAAGAGGACATTATAGCCCACCTTAAATAGAGAACATTATAGCCGACCTTAAATGGGGGACATTACAGCCGACATTAAATAGAGGACATTATAGCCGACATTAAATGGGGGACATTATAGCCAACCTTAAATTGAGGACATTATAGCCGACCTTTAGTGAAGGACAATATAGCCGACCTTAAAAGGAGAACATTATAGTCGACCTTAAATGGAGAACATTATAGTCGACCTTAAATGGAGGACATTTTAGCCGACCTTGAAAAGAGGACATTATAGCCCACCTTAAATAGAGAACATTATAGCTGACCTGAAGTTTAGGACATTATAGCTGAACTGATATTTAAGACATTATAGCCGACCTGATATTAAGGACATTATAGCCGACCTTAAATGGATGACATTATAGCTGACCTGATATTGAGGACAATATAGCCGACCTTAAATGGAGGACATTATAACGGACCTTAAATTGAGAACATTATAGCCGACTTAATTAGAGCATTATAGCAGACCTTAGATGAAGGATATTATAGCCAACCTCAAATGTAGGACATTAGGCGATCTTAATTGGAGGACCTTATAGCCGACTTTAAATGAAGACCATTAAAGCCGACCTTAGATTGAGGACATTATAGCTGACCTAAATTTTTGGATTGTTTGGCCGACCTTCAATAGAAGACATTAAAGCCGACCTTAAATGGAGAACATTTTAGCCGACCTTAAATGGAGAACATTATAGCCAACCTTGAATGGAGGGCATTATAGCCGACCTTAAATGGAAGACATTATAGCCGACGTAGAATTGAGGATATTAAAGCAAACTTTAATTGGAGGATATAATAGCCGACCTATAATTGAGAACAATATAGCCAACCTTAAATTAGGGATCTTATAGCCGACCTTAAAAGGGGGACAATATAGCCGACCTTAAACGGAGGATATTATAGCTGACCTAAAATGTAGGACATTATAGGCGACCTTAAATGGAAAACATTGTAGCCGACTTTAAATGAAGAACATTTAAGCCGACCTTAGATTGAGGACATTATAGCCGACGTAAATTTTTGGATTGTTTTGCCGACCTTGAATGGATGTCATTATAGCCGACCTAAACTGGGGGTTATCATAGCCGACCTTAAATTGAAGACATTATAGCCGACGTTTAAGGGAGGATATTAAAGCCGACCTAAAAAATAGGACATTATAGCCGCCTTAAATGGGGGACATTATAGCCCACCTTAGGTGGATAATATTATAGCCGACCTAAATAGAGGACATTATAGCCGACCTTTAAAAAAGTCATTATAGCCGACCTAAAAAATAGGACAGTATAGACGACCCTAAAATTGAGGCCATTATAGCCGACCTTAAATGGAGGACATTATAGCCGACCTTAAATGGATAATAGTATAGCCGACCTAAATAGAGGACATTATAGTCGCTCTTAAATGGAGGACATTATAGCCGACCTTGAATGGAGGATAATAAAGCCGACCTTAAAAATAAGACATTATAGCCGACCTAAAACGTAGGACATTATAGCCGACCTTAAATTGAGAAAATTATAGCCGACCTTAAATGGAGGACATTATAGCCGACCTTAAATGGATAATATTATAGCCGACCTTAAATGGAGCACATTATAGCCGACCTTAAATGGATAATATTATAGCCGACCTGAATAGAGGACATTATAGCCGACCTTGAATGGGGGACATTATAGCCAACCTAAAAGGAGGACATTATAGCCGATCTTAAATGGATAATAGTATAGTCGACCTACATAGAGGACATTATAGTCGCCCTTTAATTTGAGGACATTATAGCCGACTGTAAAGGGAGGACATTATAGCCTGCCTTAAATTGGGGACATTGTAGCTAACCTTAAAGGGAGGACAATAAAGCCGACCTAAAAAAGAGGATTTTATAGTCGACTTTAGATGAAGAACATTATAGCCAACCTAAATGGCGGACATTATAGCCGACCTAAAATCGAGGACATCATGGCCGACTTAGAATTGAGGACATTATAGCCGACCTTAAATGGGGGCCATTATAGCCGACCTTAATTGGAAGATATTAAAGCCGACCTTAAAAATAGGACATTTTAGCCGACCTTAAAAATAGGACATTATAGCCGACCTAAAATAGAGGATATTATAGCCGACATTAAATGGAGGACATTATAGCAGACCTCAAATAGAGGATATTAAAGCCGACCTTAAAAATAGTACATTATAGCCGACCTTACACGGAGGACAATATAGCCGACCTAAAATAAGGAACACTAAAGCAAGCCCAAAATGGTGGATTGTTTGACCGACTTTTTAAGAAGGACACTTTAGCCGACCATAAATGGCGAAATTATTACGGACCTTTAATATTACAGACACATCACCAGCATTACTAATTATCAAAGAACTGAAAGTGCAGTGAAATAAATAGATGTTTATTTGAAACAGGTGCTACCTTGGAATTGATGATGTTACCAGGAAAGAATAGTTTTAGTGATACCCTTGTACCCAGCTTACCTTGTGTTCAAAGGCTATCGCCAACCATTGGTCTGTGCTCAACGATGCTATGCTCGCTTTGCAGTCGAACTCATACATGGTTCCAATCGATGTTCCCTGAGCAGAGGGCTGTATAATATATACATAAAATACGAAAATGACTAAGACTACCCCATAACGCGGAGAGCCCGAGTTCTTCAGAGCAATAACGTTACTTATACCCTCTCCCATCACTAATGATTCCTATATGATATAACATGTATGTTGTGTTTCCACTGAAATAGTAATGAGCGCATTTTTATCTATCTACATGTATGTGCGTGAATAAGCAGGGTCAAAAATGCTCACAGTGTCAGTGGACACGGACCTTTTTTTTTCTCTTTCAGTCTATAGGATACAAAGAACTTTGCAAACCTATTTCGATAGTTTTTGGCTAACAAATAGAACTCTTCAATGTTTCTATTGAATTGTAGGAAATAATAAGATAAACGTTTCCACTATATTTCAAATTTCACTGTGTATTCTTTCCAACTAAGAGTGCAAGTTCAATAAGAATTGTTTTAATGTTTTATATCATATGTATATATATCTACCCACACTCTAATGAACCTTTATACATTGAGTAAATCTGTATAATGAGCCGGTTGCCGAGGAACTTGAAAATTAAATGTCAATGTCTGACTATGTCTTTTTTGTTTGAAAAAAAATCAACAACAACAGGTTTTTTGTCAAATCATTTTAATTTTATTTTAACGTTTCAGCTAACGCCTTCAAAAGGATAATGAATCTAACTGCCTATAGACTATGTCTATCTAATGATAGGAAAGTGGAATAAACTGGAATAAATGAGTGTTGAGTATGAAGGTGAACGGCACTTACCGAAGACATGACCCCTGTTTCTATGTTGTAGTTACACACACATTGATAATCCCCACTTACGTATTGGATACATACAGACACAACCGCAAATATGTAAAACAATACACCGGCCGCCATGTTCACTCCTCAAACAAATCCACTTATTACGGGGCGAGATGGTTTCTCGGTGGATATGTCTGATAAAGACGTTGAATGTAGGTCATCGGTTGACCATTCTGTCATTCCTCCACAGAGGAAACACGTCTAAGATAACAAAACCACGTTCTATTCAAGGAGCGCTTCCTTGATCAGTGTAACGTTCGAAGAACTTTTATGCAAATTAGAGAGCCTAATGCATTCATTGCTCAAGAGGTTACGAGAGGACAGAATAGACAACTAGCCAGATGGGTGGACGACCGCTTTCAAGTTAAAAATTTTCAGTTATAAAAGTTAACCTGTTATTCTCTTTAACCCTTTACCAAACGCCAAATTTTCGACTGTCCCTAATTAAAAAGAGTTCACATACGACATTTCAAAATGTGACGAAATTGAAAAGAAATCTTCTGATAGGACAGAACACATATTGGGAAGGTATTGAGGGTTTCGCTGTAAAAGTTGCGAGATAATTCTACACAAGTGTCGACATGTGGTAGCATAGCTACATGGTCGCGTCTGCTTAAACAAAGCTCAGGGGAAGGAAGCGCTACTTTCCCAAAATGTTCACGTGACTATTGACCCCTCTGCACCAATTGCAATGTGATGAATGTGTGTTGGTATGTAGATAAGGAAATTGAAAGAAGTGTTGGAATCGTGAGAGAAACAATTTTCTTATCGTGGCAGACATGTATAGCCAATACACACATTGAGTTGTGTTTATGTGTATAATTTAATGTCGCTTTCGACATATACACAATAGATTACATTGTTCTCTGGAAACAGATTGATGTGGCCGCTTTCTTACCAGACGTTAAGCTAATTCTCAGTCTTGTTGGTATCATCTACTACCAGTTTAGCATTTTGAAAAAAAAGACAGCCAGCCAATTCTTTGGTTTGTGATTAAGCCATTTCGTAACAGTTAATTTAAATCACTGCGGAAAATATATCCCAATCACATGAAAACACACAATAATTTTAAAAGGACTGACACGATTAAATCTTCCTATACCACTTATGTTTCAGCCAGGGTAAACCTCACAGTCATAAGAGAAACAGAAACAAAAGCAAAACAAAGGGTAAATAGGGTATTTAATTGTAGTTCCCTTTTCAATAATTTAGTCAGACAAAAATATCATACGAACAATATCATCATCGGTGACAAAAGGGCCGGGTGATCTTTATCCAATGATCACATTATCCGTAGACAACTCTGCAACGAGAAACGCAAGCGTACGATTAAAATGGATATTACGATATGATGCTAAACAGCAATCGGAACTACTCGGGTATTTCCGTGAGCTGTGAAATACACCTCGGATATAAGTGTAGGGTTACAATTTTTCGGGTAAATCGGCATCCGCCGATGAACACCTTTTCTAAGCGTGCATGTTAAGTAGTTCAATGTGTAAGTGTTGGACATCCTTTTTAATCACTTTTGATCAGTAACTCATACCAAATGGCGAACTTGTTGTTGTGACATGTATACTTGTTTCCTCAATCAAATTTAACGACTTTTTGGATTTTACATTCAAGATCTATTTTTAGAAACGAAAGAAAGTGACGTCATTCTCGCGGGAAACAATATGGCGTCATCCCTATTATTTCAGAGGTGTTTTCTATTGGATAAACCCGATGTGCTCAGATTGGCTAAACAGCTGTCATTCGGGTTGTTTGGACGTAGCAATATATTCTTAACAACGACTGTCTGAACATTACGACTAAAATTTGCTGTATCATTTGGACCATGTATGATATACGTTCAGGTGGATACACTAGAAATAACTGACTGAACACCAAAGGAAAAAGCAATCAATGCAGCATGTCTTTGTGATTTCTATACAATGTTACAAGAAAAATACTCTTTTTGCGTCCTTATACTTTTCTTGTGTTAATGCCTTAAATATCAACTCTAGATTTATTTTCAGATTCTTGTTTACGAAATAAAGCCATTTAAACAGTTTGCATATCTGCGATATAAGTCTTTTCCCCCTATTCTGTATGGTTATTGACGGGTATTGGAAAGCTGTCTATAATCTATAATTCTATAATAATATATAAATATATTAAAGACAATCTAATTTTGAAAGTTTAATTCCTAATCCGTGAGCAAGTCCTTTTATCCACGGTATTTGGACTGGTGCAAGAGGCAGCGAAATAACTGAACAATCGTTAAAAGGCGTTTTAACCCCCCAAAAAAATGTTTTTGCTATGGAAATATACGAAGACTATTTTTTCACTGGTTTTTCTTGAAAAAAACAACAAAGTCATACGCTTTGACTTTACAATTTATAGTCTCACTCTATATAAAAAGCTAAAGACAACGAGTTTCAAACTAGAACTGGAATATGTTTTGATTCCAGGGTAATCGAATAAGATGTTATGACTTGATCTAGTCCCCTTTCGAACAATTACGCTAGGAACGTACTTCCCGGGTTCGAACCCAACCCAACATCGCTGGTGTCATGGGAGTGACCTTTGGCAATTCCCTTCAGAGCCCTATATGAAAAATTGTTGGTATGGCGTTAAACACCGTACAAACAAATACACAAATACACGTACTGTATTCGCAGAGTGGTATATGGCTTTCTCCGAGGTCCCCGAATATTCCCGAAAATCCACACGGTGTATCATCCCATTCACCATTCTTGTACGGTATCATCAGGACGCAATCCTCATCTTCATGGCTAAGGAAATTGTCCGTGTGGCCCGGAATCCAGTTGGTGAAGCTTACGGCAGCCCCTGAGGCAAGAGGACCATGCGTTTATGTATAGATCATCATATACGACAAACTCAATTGACTGATTCAAAGCGTATTCTGGAGTGCATGTACCATTTATGCATATTTGACATGCCTGCAACTGGCGGGAAAACGAAAGCCTTAGAAGATAAGTCTTTTGACCATTAGACGACGGGAGGTATATATATATATACCTGTACCTAACGGGCTGGAAAGTGTGTTAAAGACCGTCGAAAAATATGTACCTATATATAGGTTTGAACAGTTTATATGCGGTAGATCCCAAAAGGCAAGTCACGGTTTGGATTACAATACATGTTTATCAACTGTATGACAAATTAAGAAAATAAAACAAGGTCTTATTTTGCTTCCAATGACTAGTCTGTAGTGTGATTTATATAACAGTACAGCTGTCGTGTACTTTGAGAAAAAAATGAATGTTTTACTTAAAACGTTCTTCGCATCTGTAAATAAACATATTTAAACATCAACAGCATCTGTCAAGCGTAAAGGAGAAATGGCAAATATGTGAGACACCAAACAAAGTGGTTTTTATGCTTAAGTATTGTCAATCAACACTCAAACCATACCTGATGTCCATTCAAAGTTGCCTTCCGTCCTCCTGTCGTATAAGCCGGTCCATATGGCTTTCGTCGGCGTATATCGTTGTGTGAATGCATAAAGGTACGCCTGCTCTTTGCCATCGAGTATATCGACCAGATTACCACCACGTGACTTACACAGTTGGTAGGCGTGTTCGTGGTTCACCTTGGCCGGAAGTAACTCGTAGCAACTGTCCCTGAAGTGGCCAAGAGCGCCCCCGTCTGTTTGCGTTTGTACTCTGATGGCCGACGGGCATCGGCTGATATCGCCTATAGTAATAAAGAACTGTGTTTGGTAAAACTGGTTATATATGCAATGTAAACTGTAGGGCTGTGTACGAGATAAGCATGATGTATCTATAATTTAAACATATGTTTATTCCACTAACTGAGGAATAAGGGTTGGACCACAAGTTCTACAACTTAGATGCGGTATTTCCATGATGTTTTTATAAACAGGTTTGACAGTCGCCCAGTTCATAAATGCGTTTGATAAAAATACTTATATGTACGACGTAGGACTCTATACGAAAAGAGCATGTTGTACTTATTGACAGTGAAAACGGTTGTGCAGTTTAACGAAAATTGTTGATAGAACGAGTTATAAGTACCATGTAAGTCTCTGTATTATTTAAGGATGGTGTATTTGGTAACAGTCAAATCAGTTGTCTAGTGGGACGAATGTTTAGGATAAAACTAGTTATATTTACATGTAACACGTAGAACTTTGTACGACTAAAGCAGCGTAAATTTGCACTTATTGACAGTCAAAACAGTTTCCCAGTTTCACAAATGTGTTAGGTAAAACTCTTTGTAATTACCAAGTAAAGCTTTGTATGATTAAAGCATGGTGTTGAATTAGCAAACAGCACAGTTTCCCATCCTGACGCATGCTAGAGTTTATGGACTTTTGTGTATATAAAGTTTAAACGAACTTAATCACCATAATTTAGTTGTCTAGTGGGACGAAGGTGCAGGGTAAAATTAGTTATATGTACATATAACACGTAGAACTTTGTACCAATAAAGCATGGCGTAAAGGGGTAGGTTCACTAACTATCAAAAATGGCCCAATGTCAAAAATGGGTGAATTCATCACAAACTTGTGTCTGAGGCATGGGTTGACTGAAAACAAGTTTGTTTTTTAGATTCCTGCATAGCGGTTGCCATGGCAACGGAATGCTAATTACAAGGAATTTGGTTAAGTCAAATTTTGGTTTGGTTATTACAATGAAAAATACATGACAAAATAATATAATTTAGTAATGAAAAGTTTTACAACAAGAAAATATTATCAAACATCAGCATTTTATTTTTAGTATTCATATTTCGGTAACCATGGTAACATGTTGCACATATATCAAATACTTCGTTTATGTGTTTAACTTAAACCTAATTCTCACAAACTTAGTTGTTTTTTAAGTAATTGTCAAAGATGTCATAATGATTAATATATGTTCATTTAAACATCAACTTCTTGTAACTATGGTAACTAAGAACTGTCAAATGTAAACTAAGGAACGTTCTTAAACAAAGTGAATATGTATTTCAAAGATAATTTGCTTTTGAATTTGCATCTATAGTATCTTTAATATACTTTTATCATACCTTGCCGTGTAGAACTGATTTGCTTATCAAATGATAACCATTGTAACAATATTCAATTCAGTGTTTGTATAAACATTCTATAAAATTGTACTTGTTCTTAACCACAGACTTACAAGTCTAATGTATGATGGGTGTTTGAAAAATCATCCGGAAAAAGGTTCATAACTTATTTATTAGTGCGAATAATTGAAAATTTTCAAAAGTGATAGTTTGATATTCTATGCTTATAAACCCAAAGGGAAATATGATTCAAATTGCACTGATGCACAATCCATAGTCACTGTGGCAACGTCGAGTAACTTAGAGCGGGACAACGTCATGTAACTTTGAGCTGGGCAACGTCATGTAACGTTGAGCGAGACAACTTACTTATAAAGGAAATATAGCATCTGCAAAATCTGTCTGAAACAGTAGTTTGTTACATCTTTTGAAAATATTCTTGTTCACATGATACACACTTCTCCCACCTACGTATCAACCTATCAAAAATGACCTGAAATGTTCTTGTAGAATTTTACGAAAAGTTTCTCTGACAGCCGTGGGTAGGTCATCAACTGCTGCCGCGCAACTTTGATTTCAAGGTTGGGAATACAGGTGTTTTTTTTACTGTGTGTTGTATGCAAATATGAAAAGTGAGTATAAGAATATATTTACGTGTTTGGCAAACAAATGATGCCAACATTGTGACCATCAACTTTCCAGTTCTGGTGACATACGATAGCCTATGCTTTATAAGCCTTTATAACAGCGTTACGTCTAATACTCGGCAGAGAAATTGCAGTCAAAGACTGACTGTTTTGAACATGTTATCATATACCACCAGAACCAGAAAGTTGATTGTTAACCCATGCCGGGTACACAATGTGGCTACTATTGGCGAAAGTAGGTGAAAACAATACTTGTGGCGCCGCGTGAGTGAGTGAGTGAGCTATCTTGTTCGGACATAGGATCATAAACATTGGTCATATGATCATCTGGCCGGGGGATAGTCTCACCAAATATGTGATGGAATAACACATGTTAGAAAGATGATTTAAACAATCCTCATCACTTATTAAATGACAAATCATAATATCGACATTTAAGATGCTGATATGTATAAATTATCGTGTAATGGGCGTAAGGGGATTCGTTGCTTTAATTGCAAAACTTGGATCATTGATGGTAATGGGTTGTATTTAGACTCTCCTTTCTACCGTAATGTGATAAGAATGTTGACCCATTATATAATATTGGAACAAGACGCTTTGTATAGGTGTCCCATCTAAGACTTTATTTAGTTGATTTTCGATTATTCTGGGCAAACGAAGATTTTGCAAAACGATGTACAAGTATGCCCCTAGATAAGTGTTTGCCATGTATTGCTTCCAATTTCAAGGTAGAGATGAATAAGGTTTCTCAAGAGCGACTTGCGCTCTGTAAAGACTGCCAGACAAACAGTAGATATATGAATGATCAATCCAGAAAGGCTTTATGGACATGTCAGGTAATAAATTAACAAGGAATATTCTATGCTTGTTTTATGGAGATTTTCACTTTGTCAATAATTGGAATGCAAATATCGCCAAACTGCTGTCCAGTAAGTTCAGTGAGAACTGTAGAGTCGCTGCCAATTATGTTGCCAAAGTTCAAGGAATAATCTTTAGTACGTCATGCATGTCTACTATTTTGAAGATCATTCATGACTGTCCGAATAAGATATAGTTCATCTGTTGCTGTAAATTCATCTGATGCTGTTTGAATAGTGAAGACTGTGGTTGGTTATAGTGAACCCTCACTGATATGCACAGTACACGACCTTCCATCAGACGGAATAAAAGTGTTGTGTTCAACAAATGCCAAAAGTTGACCCCATGTTGAAACATTGTCCAACTTCTGTCCTAATTGCTGTTTACAAACAAATTGTCTTAAATGGCTGTAACTGGTCGATAAATCCTAAAAGTGATAGAAGATGGACTGAAAAGCTATTAATATGATGATGTGTCTAGGACTAATATATGCCTGACAAGCATCATT
The DNA here is from genome assembly GCA_947846245.1 of Cerastoderma edule. Lineage (NCBI taxonomy): Eukaryota > Metazoa > Mollusca > Bivalvia > Cardiida > Cardiidae > Cerastoderma > Cerastoderma edule. The sequence continues at coordinate 19,032,204 of OX401417.1, forward strand.
AGAGACATAGATAACATGCCTCACTGAAAAAGAAGAAAAGGTATGAATAAATGGTCCTAGACATTGTTCACATGGAAATAAATTGACCACTATGATTTAAATAATGCAAATTGATAAAGACTACAGATTGACGTGATTGATACAAGCCAGATATTGAAATTAAATAGAACATATGCCGTCAAATAAACCACTGAGCTATTCCTGCAACTATTTGAATGGTAGGAATTTAGTCTACACCAAGTCAACTTTTTCTAAAAATAGATTTGGACCGATGTTATATTTAATCAAAACAATAAAGCCTTTATTTCAAAATATATCCAACTCATCATTACAATCGAATATCAATCAACTTATGAATTTCCACTTCTTTCAAAAGTAGAACCATTAAGATAGAGACATAGATCTGATAAAGCTTATAACTAGATCTCATAGTTTGACAGTTTCGGTAAAAACTAGCCCTATATTCGGATAAGACCCCTTTCGGGTACCTTGAAAAATGCCGATATATTTCGTGTTTTATGAGTTAGCCCAAGAGTAATTCTCGCTAATCATATATGCCAATGTAAATGCTAAGCTTAGATTTGAGCAGCTTACCTTTTTGAAAAATGGGATTTATGATTGCAAAAGCCGCGAACGCTTCGAAATGGAGTGTATTGTTTACATCGTTCCGATGGAAAGTTTTACATGTTATTTTCACAAGATCGACAAAATATGGGAAGGTTTGAGTTAAAAAAGTGTTTAAAAGGATAAATTATATATTTTCGGCATAATTTCTCTCTCTTTAATGTTTTTTTTTTTTTACAATATTCCACATTGTTACTTTTCCCTTGTAACGTTGATATAGGAGATTTTACGTCAATTTTTGGAAGCAATTATTAAAAATAGAATATGAGCGCATTCGAGTACCACGACGATTTTTACATCATCTGTTCATGATTTTACAACGTTTCCAAAAATATATATTTTGTCGTGGTAGTCGCTTGCGCTCATATCAAGAATTTGAGAAAACATGTCCAAAATCTTGCAAAAACGGTGAAAAGGACGAAACCATGATACCTTTGGAGGGTTATAAAAAGTGATTTTTTTTGTAAATATGATAAAAAAATTATACTTTTCAAGTCATTTAAGCATTGATTTCAACAAAAAACGTCATATTTTTTGTTAACACTAATTATCATTTTTTTGCAAAATTTGAGGCCAATAAATGGGGTTAGTGAACCTACCTCTTTGTATTTATTATAGTAAAAAAACAGTTGTTCAGTTTTACAAATCTGTTTGGTGCTTGGGTTGTTAACATACAAATCATCTATTCGCTGTTATCACACTAATTACTTAATTTCTACGTGACGCTTAGATCTAAGTCCTTTCGAAGTATATTTACCTGGAATGTCGGGTGTATTTACTACGGTCGTTTGTATTGGTGATTGGGTTGTTATTGGCGCTATACTGGATGTGTGTGACGAGTCTGTCGTTAAAGTTGAAGATGATGGCTTTACCGATGTCGGAGACGTTGCTGATTCTGTCATTGTCGGAGGTAATGTTGAGGTTGTTACTGTTGTCGAAGGCATCGTAAATGTCGAAGACGTCGAGGAAGTCGAAGTTGAAGGTCTAACTGTCGAAGGCATCGTCGATGTAGTTATTGACGAAGGTAAAAGTAAAGAAAGCGTTGAGAGATTGGTAACCATTGGAGGCGACGTCGTATCAGACCCTGTTGATGCTTTTAAAGGTGTTGTTGACATTGTTGTGAATACTGTTTGAAAATACAAAATGCAACATAACTAAATATATACAAATTAATGTGCCTCATTTGAAGGGAACGTTGTGGAAGGGTTGACTTTAGGCACACACTTACTTTTCCTTGCAATGTTTCATTTTACACCGACTCGTCTAAATGGACGTTTAAAAAATGAAACATCATATATAACAGTGACATGTTTTGAATGTATATTGCGGACTTTTTATAACATTACAATATATATGAATAAAAGGTTTGCTGATTAACATTTCAAAGCCATGACTGTTCAAGGTTCATATTACGTAGCCCTTCGTAACTTTTGTAATCTAAAAAGAAGTGATATTCGTCCTCAATAACGTTGTAGTTGAGATGTTTACAAAATTGACGCTAACAAAGACGTTCCAATCAATGTACGCTATTACCTGTATCGTCCACCGAGGGTTCGCCACTGCATATTTGTTGCTGAGTCTGCGCGGTCACCTTGACGTACCCCACCTTTAAATATATATAACTATCTGTTATCTTTTCGAATTCTAGCAAGTATGAACATTAAGAAACAATAACACTTTAAGCAAAAGTTGTCTTGTTTCTTAAATGTATTAGCGTATTGTGGAGGACAGTATTCCAGCGATAGAGTGTCGACCTCCGGACCCGAGGGTCATAGGTTCGAATCCTGTGAGAAGCGGCTGCCATCTCATGACCTTTCAATAATCCACACTCGGCATGAATACTGTTTCTCATCAAGGAAACAGAATCGAGAGTGATTAAACTTAGTTGTGAGAACATGTTTCAAAATCGATGTAAAATAAATAAGTGTAAACTTCACAGTTAACGTATTCATGGTGCTATATAACGTTACATATAACCATAGCGTTGAGGGACCATGACGTGTTTATAATGAGAATATTTTGATATTTTTGCATTTTCTGAGAAGATTTCAAATCAATTCAGTGTAAAACACGGTAAAGGGAGTTCAGTTTATCAAACAATGCGTTGATAAAGTCACACGTTCTTTTCACAAATAACTGCATCAATATCAAATTATTACAACAATTGTTTGGTCGTTTCTATTCCCAATACATGTGAAAAACAAGGTTGAAGACATCTTATTGAAGCAATATATTTGCACGCTCTGGTCAGAAAAGGAGATCTTAAATATCGGATGTAATTCTAAAAGCAAACAACATCCAACAATGAAACAACTCTAGAAAAACAAAAAAATCTCATTCTCAATCATTCATAATCAGGATACAGTTTATACATGTATTCGACGAAGAAATCCAAGACATGTCTGCCTTGAAAAGAAATGCTCGTTTCACTGCCTGACGATGTGTCAATAATATAACACTTTAAGCGGCAGTATATTCTTCCATACAGTTTTCATGATAATACTATTCAAGCATGATAATTTGTATAGACTTCGGTGTCAGTGATAAAGTTGACAGTCTTGGAACTCGTGGGTCCCGGGTTCCAGTCAAAACGATAGTTCTGGTTTTGTGGGAGTGACCTTGAGCTAGACTTTCGAGAGAGTCGCCCAAAACTGATGAATCGAAAAAGACGTAAAGTAACTGAAATATTGTTGATAAGGCGTTAACAATTTAGTCTAATTTTTCAATAATTCCCCGAAAGACTATGAGTGGTCCATGTGGGGTAAAAACTGGAATGTCCTGACTTTTCTTTTAACCCATTACCAAACATTAACGACATTTGACCAGTTTGTTACATATTTTGCTGGAAAACATTGTGAGAAAAGGATGAATTGCTCTTAATAGGCAATTTCTCCTTTTTTCACAATGTTTTTCTGTCCAACCACAACATTGTTTTTTTAATTTCACCACATTTGAATTGTCGACTGCAAACTTTTTCAATTTGGGTCAGTCGAAAATTTAGCGTTTGGTAAAGGGTTAAGCACACAACTTTGTCACCAACCTCATGTTTAAATGCGATAGCCAACCACTGGTCCGTGTCCAAGGAGACAATATTCTCTTTACAATCGAACTCATACATTGACCCTAGCTGTGTCCCATCAACGGATTGCTGTAAAAATAATGATAATACTAGTTTTCAATTAAGTATTGGCATTCTTGTAAAGTAAATGTATAGTATTTAAGCGTAGTTAAACCGATAGCTTAACATGCCTTGACTGCACCTTGTGGTCTTTCACAACGGTTATGAGGCATGCACCGCAATATATCTGAAATTGATGTAAATCCTTTACGAAGAAACCAATCAAGTCTTTTCTGTTTTCCTGAAAAAAATCCCCAACAGCAGCGAGGTAATCATCGCTAATCCAAGAATACGGAACCACGACCTGAAATGCATATGGCCATTTTCTCTATAAGGACCATCGCAAAAATTGACATTTTAACTTTTGATAAGCAATTGTTTTCTGGATGTATATTATGACACTACCGACCTAAAAGAGAACTAAAACTAAATGATTGATATACTTCCCACTCCCTTTCGCAGCCGTTTAGTGATGACACAGAAGATTTATGGTACAGGCAAAAGTGTCTATATTGGAAACAATGATGTAATACTTAACGCCCCTGGCACACTTATTTTGACTATTGCGGACCTCCCATTGTACGATACTTCTTTTTAAGAAAGACACAAAATTACAATACTTATAGAATAGAACAATATAGAAAAAGTCAACGATTTAGTGAACCGTATTTCCTAATTGTTATTTGCAAGACAAAATCTGTGAACATATCTTTAAGTCGTAATGGAATTAGGACAGCCCTGTTTCGATATTGTTTACCTAGAATCCTACGTCGATGGTCGTAATAAAAACAAGCACGCCACTTGCTTTCTTATAAGGAGGAAAATCAAGAAGTTTATCTGTTCATTTAAATGGAATTAAAGAAGACACAAGGTTCTAGAAAAACGCAAATTTGGGAACGTAATGTACCGTCATAAAGAATATGCAGGTATATATTGTCCACCAACATTCACCGTCTGTTGACCTGCCTGATAAGCATGAATTACAGGCTATGCTGAGTACCTAAAAATATCCTCGGAGCCGTTCGTAATGTTCGACCACGTGGTTCGTCCAAGTTCATTATTTGATAAATGCTGCTAAGCTTACCTGTTGATGATATAATGCGTATGGCTATTGTTTATCGACTGTGTTCGGAAGACTGTCGAGTATTGAATATTCCGCGTCATAACGAGACATGCATAGAGGGCAACATACCGTGGATGTTCGTGGACAATACCTCGACAGAACAACTGATCAGTGGACGGACAGTGATTTTCACTGATCGGATGTGGTTGTGTCTTTGAGAGGTGGTATAGTTCGATTTGGTACAGTTCCATACCAAGTGTACTAACCCATTACCAAACAATGGCGACATTTAGCCACTTTGCTGCAGACGGCTATGAAAAACATTATAGAAAAAGGAGAAATTGATCGTGACGAGCAATTTCTCCTTTTCCCACAATGTTTCCTGCCCTATCGAATGATGAATTTCCAATTTCATCACATTTTAGAATGTCGTCTGCAAACTCTTTCAATTTGGGACAGTCGAAAAATTGGCGTTTGGTACAATGGTTCAAGCACTTACCGATCCCATCACTCCGATTTCTACGTTGTAATTGCACGCACATTTATAATCGCCTGCCACGCCATGCATATATACAGACACAAACAGACTCACGATATATAACATAGTCGCTGCCATTGTCACGTCTATTAGACATGTATATATCAACCGGTATGAGGTAGTAAGAGACGGGAAATATAGGTCAGGTGTTATGTATTCATTTGAGATACCGATCGAAATATTTCAAGTCAACCCTTATAGTGCTGATACCCACCTCATGCTTATGCAAACAGGTTGTATTCATTTTAAAAAAAAGTAGAAAGATTTCACGTTAACCCTTACTTTAGTGCTGAAACCCTCTTCATACTAATGCAAACATGTTAAATCCAGGCCAGCCGCCAAGTGAATTTGCGACTGACCCGTGAGCTAACCTGTTCGCTTCTCTGTGTATCTTTTCTTTTTACAGGTAAGCAGATATTTAAGGTTTTGGAACGCAGACAATACAATAATCTATTGTTAGAAAATTACCCTGCATTCTTAGCGTTAACACGTTCAGTTTATTCCTAAATAAAAGCCATGGTCCACGATACAACAAATGTAGATGATGCAATTTAATAACCGTAATGTCCATGACAGAAGATACATCTAAGCAACTTCATCATAATTTGACCAATGTTAGAATTTCAAAAAATACAGAATAACACCAACCATATTTTTTTAATATGATTAAACTTGAGCTCTTACAGATGATTTTTTTTTTATTTTAGTGCAAACACAGTGGGGAAGTTATTACATTTCATTACCATTACTAAGACCACAGAACAAACCAGAGCATAATAAAAGAAACAGTCAACATGAAAAATACCATAGAGTTGTTTTTTTAAAATGTATTTGATAACTACGTGTAAGAGATTCAGATACGACTCAGAATGTATTGCTATCCTTCCTATGTTAAGCTCTATATTTTTGTGTGTCTATACATCATATAAACAGTAATTCAGTTTTGGCAGTACATTGTGAATAAATGCTGGAAGAAGACTTCAAAGATGTCTTTCTATAAGCGATCAGTCAATCCTGAAAGAAACTCGATTGTTCGAAAGTCTGCCTGGAACCTGATTCAAATACCAATCTAAATATGCTGGTATCAGGTAGAAGAGGTTTTCTATTTGTTATCTTTGCATGACGCGATTTTTATTCAATTCCAAGACTTGAACTAGCAGAGTAATTTTCAAACTTTTATCCGTATTTAGAAAAATATATTTTTTTTGTGACTAGATATATAAACAAATGCATCGGACGAGACATTCGTTTGCCTTGGATTATGAAAACAATTTTTGCAATCGTATGAATGGTTGAAAGATCACAGAATTGAATAAAAGAAACTGGAAAAAAAGTCAGTTTGAATAATGAACCCATAATAATCCGAAGCCAAGCCCGATAACTTTTCCCATTCAAAGACACGAACTTTCTCTTCCATTTATCCTGTTACCTTTAAGTACGTTCTATTATATTTATCCTGTTACCTTTAAGTACTCTTTCAAACAAACAAGATGAAATTAAAACACGAGAAAAAAGGAAAGAAAAAAGTAGAGAATGGTGTTATCATGACGCCATGTCGTTCTTATGACGTCATGATTTGTCACGTGCATGTGTTATATGGTTAGTGCCGGATATCACAAATGTTATACGGCACCTAGTTATCGGACCTAAAATGGCACTAGTGACAGGATAAGGACAGTTAAAAGATAAACATGTATTTATACGACGTAGAAACAACGATCTTGTGCTCAAGATATGGTCTCGCACTACTAACGGTGTACATCCAGGTCGCTGTACCTAAAAGTAGTCCCATTTAGAAAGTTTGAGATTTGACTGCTGGTACATAATTATGCTAGAAAGAGATGAGCTGGTAGAACACTGATGCGTTTCCTGTAAATATCATCTTGAGTCTTGCAAAGCTCTCAAAGTTTGGTTTGATTACCTATTGCAGGAATGTTTGTTTGTGATGTATGAACACAAACGCTGCTGCAACGACCAGATCTAACAGTACTAAATTTTGGACGGGGCTAATACACTCTGCTCCGAAGAAAAGAAATCGAGACGATCGAAGTGTTTTTTTAATTACATTTTTTTTTAAAATCAATGGAGGAGTCTTGAAAATACCTAGTTTAACATTTGTTCAGAGAGGAATCAAGATCGAAAAACTATGCCTGGTATAATCGTATGGTCATGGGAAGTTTATGTTGGCGTTATAATAACCTGTGTAATACAGACATCGACATAAAATCCAAATACAGTGAAGCCTCGTTTATCCGGACCCCGATTATCCGAATGTCTCGCAATCCGAACGAAATTGTTAGGGAACGGAATTATTTGACCAGTTTGTTGCAGACAACTTTTGAAAACATTGTGGGAAAAGGAGAAATTGCTCGTGACGAGCAATTTCTCCTTTCCCCACAATGTTTTCTGCCATATCTGAAGATTATTTTTGGGACGGTCGACAATTAGGCGTTTGCTAAAGTGTTATAAGTATACACGTGCATACAGACCGTTTATGTTTTAATGTGTTTAAGAACATGCACTACTTCATTAGTCCGGATGAATCGGTAATCCGGACATTTTGTTGGGAACGGACGTGTTCGGATTAACGAGAACTCACTGTACATTAGTTCATCTTTATTGAAATAATGACAGGTGTTAAGCCAAATTGTTTGTTAGTTCACTATAGACTTTTGCTCCGGTCTTATCCATGTTTCATTTGTTACGTTGTATTTATTTATTGTGTTAGAGAGTTGGCTATCAGGGTTAGGTCATGCTCAAGTATGCCAGCATATACTAAAGGGTGTCTAACTTGTGGCTAGCCGTCACCTGTGAGATAAGACATAAACCATAAATGACCAGTTCGTGACAAAAGTATGTCAATTTCTATGGATACTGATTAAAATAAGTCGGGAATACCAAATTGAACCATTTCATGTAAGATACCGACACAAAAATGAAGACTCAATCTTTTTTAAGGGTTGCCAAGATATGACAACTAAGTGTTGAGAAAGATACGATAAAGAAATGAAATAAATGAAAATATATAAAAGATATCTTGACATGTTTAATGTTTGAATGCAATCAGTCATATTTTAGTACTTTCTTTTCTTTTCAAAAGTAGATATTCTACATAGGCTAACGTGTATTCATGTGATGCCGAGGTTGGCCAAAATTGGGAGTGCTATATAGCAACATATAAAAACTAAATAGAAAGTTACAGATGCTACACAAAATACTTGATATTACAATTTTCATTGGAAAAGTTCACTATTTTGAAGGCACTAATAAGATTCACCTATATAAGATTATTCTTATAAGGTCACTCTAAATTAAACTTGATTTTAGTAGGGGATACCCCACTCCAAGGCAATGCTGTATCTGAAATTTCATTCTTAATTGAGAAAGAGTATTTTCAGAACGAATACCGAGTTTAAGGCGAACGTTGAAAGATAAGAATTTGCAGTTCATACTATTGTTAGATTTGTTACTTTAAGATAACAAATTTTGGTAACGTTCGGTTAATTCTTGTGGTAAGGAAAACTACTCGGTCGTCTGGTTTAGCTTGCCATTACATGTAATAGTACATCACTGCAAGGTTTGAATAAAGTACAAATATTTCGCTGATAATGTACTTTTACTTTTGTTTTGGATGTAGCTGATAACCCTGGTGGAGCTATGATCAATTTGACCGCAATATGATCAATAATTGACCAATATATGTGGCGAATGCCAATCTGAACACACTGGTTTCTTCAATCAAAACGTGTGTTTCTCAGCTCACGGAAAACACCGAGAGGTTCCGATTGGGCGAAGACGTGAAGTGAAGATAGTCACGTGACCCAGGATGAAGTTGCCTGTGCATGTTCAGATAAGTAGTTGTGTTTGTAGTGTTTTCCCTTCGAGGGACTGATTTCGACGCATCTCTAACCCTTACAGTGCTTGAACCGACTTCAGGCTTATGCAAACAGCTTGGATCTAGGCGAGCGGCCAAGTAAATTGGCGACTGGCCTGTGATATAACATGTTTGTTACTCTGAGTATCTTTTCTTATCAAAAACAGAAATAAAAGGATCTGGAAAGCAGACGACACAAAATTCTATTGTTGCCAAATAATGTTTTTGGGACCATAATGTGTTGTAGATCTTAGGATGTATGATTTGGTGCGAAGGTTGTTCATATGTTGAACATGTTGTTGTTTATCGAATTATTTAAAGGTGCTTGTTCGAAGATGTGAGGAACTTTGGAAGTTATACATTAATTTCTTAAAACTACATGATAGCTGCATTATTAAATGATGTACAATAAAGTTTATTCATTAGAAGCAAACTAAGGTCATGTTTATTTTTCAAATTATGTATAAAAGGAATAAACTTTCCTTTAAATCAAAATGTGTTATACCGCTCTTGAGATCTACCACACATGAACTGTACATAATTGGATGAATTGATACTTCCTTCTACCAATCATGCTTTGAATAGTTATATTTAAGTGAATATCAATCATTTATCCAAAATTGTTTCAACGAACATTCATTTTAATTCACACATTTTCCCTTCTTTGAACAAGCACCTTGAAGATCTATTTTATAAACATATTCTCTTTGGTGAATGAGAGGCAAGGGCATTAGTGCATGTAAATTAAGTTAAACTTATTTATTTTACATCCAATATGACGGAAGGTTGAATCTTATTATATTCACTCTTGATAACTGCTTTCTTGATACTAACCATTCTTTGCGTCGGTTTGTGGGTTAGTCCCGGTCGTTTTCACCTCGCCAAACGGAGATCGAACCGCAAACCCTCTGTACAAGAGGCAGACGCAATACCACTGCACCAATGTCGCTTTGAGAATGACATGCTCGGTTTTTCTTTCACTTCGATAATGAAATAAGTATTCTGTTTCCTTGAAAGCCAACCAGTACATGTGCCAAATATAAATTGATGACAGTGCAAAGTGAACCCTGCTGTTTAAGGGATTCAAACCCCCGGTAAGGCGAGAATCGCAGGGACTAACCTACAAATATGCTGGTTAAGTATCCAGGAAGCAGTCAGCTGCAGTGAATTTAATAAACATTAAGCTTCCGTCACAATCGGTATAGAATAAGTAAGTTTAAACAAATCCCCGACCGTCGTGTCCAGAGGCCGACCACGGTCTTGATTCGAATCCCGCTAGTACATGCAGCTTATCATATGATTAATTTTCAGCCTAATCTAGACCATGTGAATCACCAACGAAGAAATCGTTACTAGGTGAGCCTATAATACACTATGATATGAGTTATCATAGGAGTTCAATAATAAAAAAAAACACACTTTTTGATAAAACAAATATTCAAGGACATCACCTAATTGTTTAAAACACTCACTGACACAGGATGTCTAAAAAGTATGTATTATGGATTTCACTTTGGTTATCTAACTGATATTCATTTTCGTAATGTTTTTGCCGTATCGCGGTGTGACAGTTTTTTTTTACGGTTGTTTATTCCGAGACGGGATGTATTCAAATAGTATCGAACAAATGAATTTAGGTTCGTGTAAAAGAAACCCACTCCATGGCTTTCATAGTATTGCTAATTCATTTAAATTGTCTCCAAGACACAGTTTCAATGAATGTACTGAATAATTAAAAAATTTGGTCTTAGCATTCGATGGAACTGCTCATAGAGTCAATATATGGTCTTTGTTGTATTTTTTAAGACTGGTTCGCGGTATTGTTAAAATAGCTGCTAGGTGGTTTTACAATGTTAATAGACGCTTCCCTGCATTGAATGTGTTAGCTACATGATTTAAGCGAGATTTAAACAAGAGTAAAAGTCTGTTTCATAGAAACGTAGATTTGAAAGTCAAAATTTCATGGCGTCGAAACTCTACGGTTTGTAAATTGTTGTATTATATGCCATTGCTAGTAGCAACAGGAAGCATTATTAATTCAAGAAGCTTTTTGGTTTACAGTACATATTATTCTTGATCTTTTCGTAATATCGTTTGCCCATCTAGTTGCTGGTACGATTCCTGCAGGTCGTGCTAACAAACCTGCGGTAATGGAACACAATCACGATACAATTCCTGTAATCACAGAGCAATTTCTCCTTTTCCCCCAATGTCTTTCAGAGTCGTCTGCAACAATGTGGTTCAATGTCGTCATTGTTTGGTAATTGATTTAACACTGTTCTTAAACGACAAAAAAACAAAGAAAAAGAAAATGAAAAAAAAAAGAAAAACATGTCCGTCTTTCTACAGTCGATGGACAATGGTCCCACTGGTCCCAATACGGGCCCTGTTCGAAGTCCTGTGGTACAGGAACGTCAACCCGTCGGAGAACCTGTTCGAATCCCACCCCGTCGCATGGAGGCAGGCATTGTGAGGGAGTAGATAAGACTTCCAAAAGTTGTAACTCCGAGGTTTGTCCTGGTATGTACACGTTTTCATGTGTTTCAGTTCGGCTTGTATTCATCCCTTCGAACACTTGGTCATTTTCTCAAAATATAGTTTTGTGTCATCTGCTGTCCAAAACCTTAGCCATCTGCTGAATTTTGATAATGAATGATACTCAGAGAACCAAACAGGTAATATCACAGGCCAGCCGCCAATCTACTTGGCGCCTGACCTTGATCTTACCTGTTTGCTTCAGCATAAAGTCGGTTCAAGCACTATAAAGGTTATATTTGTCAGATGGGCGTAGTCGTCCTATAGGTATGGCTAATGCGCTTGAAAGAACATTGCTATTGGCAGTAGTATAGGCGGGGATATGTACGATATAAAACAGATTACAAATGGCGGCACCCATGAATGAGCAGGTATTCATGTATTTTTGATCATATTACTTTTGTGTTCCATTATTTTATATACGCCATTATTTTATATACGCCATGTTCCGACGATTAATTTCTAAGATCACGGAAATGCCCGATGTCACGATTTAACGCATCTAACAGTAGATAGGATCTTTCTGCATAAATACAACACCGTTTTTACATCCTGCCTTTGAAGGTAACATCGCGCTGTGCCCTGCGTTCCTGAAACAACAGTCAACCCACGACCAAAACCCAATTGGCCAGTACAGGGACAGCTGCTACGAGTTTTTACACCATGAGGCAGTTCCACACATTGTTGCAGACTCACATTGCACATATCGAAGAGGTTTTATCGTGGACATCCAAAGCGCAGGAGAACAGGCTTATATAGAGCATTTCATACGATCTCTGAATTCGAACGCACCGTTCTGGACAGGGCTGTTCGATTTTTACCGCGAGGGTCAATTCGAATGGACATCAGGTAAGTTCGTATTTTTAAATCTCTTCTTGTACATTTTCTTAGGGTAATAACCTTTGGTGAAGGTCTACAGCAACATTTGTAGTAAACATGTTTAATTGATCGATTACCGACAGCTTTCCATTCTCACCCAATAAAACAGCAACAAGTAAGGAACCTACATTCATATAAGGCGTTATGTAAGATGAATTGTCAACCATTTTGTTTTACGCTTACCAAAACAAAAGACCCGTGTATCTCTAACTCGGATGCTCCAAGCTGTAACTGTAGAATGCAGTTTATCCTGTCACTAGTGTCATTTTGGGACCGATAACTAGGTGCTGTATAACATTTGTTATATCCGGCACTAGCCATATAATACATGAGCGTGACAAGTCATGACGTCATGAGAACGACATGACGTCATATTTACATCATTCTCTTCTTATTTTTGTCCTTTTTTCTCGTGTTTTATTTTCATCCTTTTTCTTTTAAAGAATACATAAAGGTAATCGGATAAATAGAATAGATAGTTGGTGTCTTTGAATGGGAAAAATTATCGGGCTCGGCTTCGGATTATTATCCGTTTCGCCTTCGGCTCACCGGATAATATTCCTAAGCCTTGCCCGATACCATTTCCGATTTACGACACCAACCATCTTTTCTCTATATTTACGTCTGGATCACTCGGACTAATGTATCTCTAGGTTCTGCAGTCGGATACAACAACTGGTTACCTGGGCGACCCAACCACGCCTTCCCAAACCGTGACGATTGTGTCCAGATGTCCGTCTCGCCCTCTACTTTCGGGAAATGGAATGATGTGGCGTGTGACCTTCGTTTGAACGTCATCTGTGAGTTTAGTAAGAACGCGCTTCTTAATTAGAATCAACCTCCATCTAAACACGTGTAAACAAATAATCGCTTCTTAATTAGTCTCAACCTACACGTGTACACAAATAATCGAGCTTTTACTTAAATATCCTATGCAGAGTAAGTGTTCGTTCGTCACATGTTAAATGGAAGTGAAGCGGGAGCCGGTCTTCTCGGGTATCGATTTACTATGGTAGCGATTGCTTTTACGTGCCAAATGCTAATCTGTTCATAATTTATCCGGTTTTTACATTCCAAATACGCATGTGTGCAAAATAAATCCGGTTTTTACATTCCAAATACACATGTGTGCACAATTAATCCGGTTTTTTAACTTCCGAATAAACATGTGTACACGATTAATCCGTTTTTTTACCTTCCGACCAAACATGTGTGTACAACTAATCCGGTTTTTAAATTCAGAATACACATGCGTACACAATTAATCCGGTTTTTACCTTCCGAATACACATGTGTGCACAATTAATCCGGTTTTTACCTTCCGACTAAACATGTGTACACAATTAATCCGGTTTTTAGCTGCCGATTAAGCATGTTTACACAATTAATCCGGTTTTTAACTTCCGAATACACACGTGTGCACAATTAATCCGGTTCTTACCTTCCGAACAAGTATGTGTACACAGTTTATCCGCCTTTAACCTTCCAAATTAATACGTGTACACACTGTTCCTGTAACTACATGACACATACACATTTGTCCCCAAAAAATGTGCCGACCGTAAGCTTCCCCGTTAAACGGTTCGGTTTCATTCTTCGTTTCTTTTTCTTTAGTTATTTTACTTATATTTCAGAGATTGGTCGATAGAAAAAAACACACCTTTCATCGTATACACAAAGAGATGTACGAAAAGAAGCCATGATTCTGTACCCTACCCCAAAATTGGAATTTCTTAAACAATAAGAATTTTATCATATCATATTTAACTTCATCTGCGCATCCAAGGGAGATAACATTTTGTTACCGAAGACGTCTTTGCATAGTAGTCGGACAAACATTTCTATTCGGATGAAATTTCCTGTATGCATTTTTTTTTAAAGAATAATCATGTTATCCATACAACTTGAAAAAGGTTATTAACATGATTATATATTTCTCATGCATGATAAGCCCAAAGCTTTTTTTTTCAAGTTTAAAGTTATTTTAATCGTTTTTATAAATGTTTTTTTCAAATAAGGGTATCATGGAAACTCGTTATACAAATGAACTAACTCGTCAACATATACTTTTTTTGCATTTTGTATTTCAAGATTGAATTCTACTTCACATACTGAAAAAAAGAAATATCTTTGAAAGGAAATTTTTGAATATCTTCCTTTACTTGTATAATACCTATCAATTTTCATAGAAAAATTGATTTGGATTTCAAAAAATGTTCAGATTGTAATAACTTGAAAGAACATTGAATTATAGAGTATTGAATATATGAATTTATGTGTTTTTTTGTGTGTTAATAAACCTTCCAGAAATTATTTTATTACCTTTGAAGATGGTAATGTCATTTTGACAATGTTGCCCCAAACGGTTATCATAGAAACGCCATTTTTCGAAAAAACTAACTCGTCGACCTGCATTTTTCTTTTCATTTTCGAATTCACAATATAATTTTAAATAACATATCAAAAATTTAGAAAATTCTATAATACTACTATTTTCTTATAAAACTTCAGAACATGTCATTAAACATTATCATATCAACACATCTCTGTTTCATATGTTCTCAATCGTATCTACCTGGCAATCTCCGGCTTGTGCGTTGCGTTCAGTAGGCTTATACAAATCAAAGCGAACGATTTGTAATTTGTCTCTGTGCAGGGTAAACCTCTCCATGTGACACCAGACTGAACGATCCACTCAGTTAAACGCCAATCTCCGCAGGATTACTACCCTTTGCTACACTTCAGTATCTCCAAATCAAATGAAAAGGGGGATCACTGCGTATGCGAATGGTTGAACGTGTGGTTCATTCTCCTTCGCGGTGATCTCCCTTGTCATTTGGTTAGGAGATCACTGATTTCATAGAAAAGTCCTTCCAGATCTGGAAGGATTTCTTTTCATTACAAGTTTTGAATCGATATCTGAATACAGTATTTTTTTTCAATTTTGGCCAAATCCTCACAAAAAAAGTAATGGCAAACTATATTTATATGTAAAAACTGACATAAGTTGATAAAATCGTACTGTAATCAGTTTGTAACCTTATTTTCTCTTCTTGTTGGTTCGCAACAATGTCCCGTAACAGACAACACAGGAAAGTTTTATTCGATATAATGAAGCAACAATATACACAAGGTCATGGTCTCAAAGTAATAGACATCAACAGTGTATTTTCGTCAAAAATGTCGTCTTGAGGCAGATTCTAAAATATATATTTCGAAAACAAATTACATAGCAATGACTGACAATTCTAACGGATTTGTCAAATGAATGCATGAATTTGATACATCATTCATTTTCAAAGCAAGGCAGGTTGAATTTTAATCATAGAGAACCTATTTCTTTTGGCGTCTCGGCTATATTGACTGTATCTATCGTCACGTGATTTCTGTGAAGGCAGTGGTACTGTACTGAAGTGTAACAAAGGGAAGTAATCCTGCGCGGAGTTTGTTGATGAACATGTTACAAATCACATAGTAAATAGCAAATGCATGAAAAAGGTGGATAACTTTAAGCTTGTGTTACAATAACACGCATTAAACACTGGCACTTAAGCAAAGGTTAAAATCTGCTTTAACTAAAACTGTGTTCAGAAGAAATTGAAGACATTACCATATCTATATTAGATTGTGACATTGTCACATGACATTTAACAGAAGTGTTACATATTTGGCACAAAGTCAAGTCAATTTTCAAGGCAAGTACAAATTCATTTTTCACTTTAATTCTTTATATCATCATACTTTCATTACATCAATTGAAATACTGTAAGAAATATGATCTGGATGTATATCACACTTTACACCACATTTGTTGTATGATATGATCCGTTGACCACAATACCCACAACGCCTTTGACGTCATCAGCGTCCACGTGGTCCGGGTAGGCCCGCTCGCTGTCTGCAATCAGATTGTCCAGTATCGGGACAATGACTAGAGGGAGAAAAACGAATGATATGTAAACAAAAAGCGGGATGTATTTCTCTCTAAACAGGGTTTTCTTTGATGCATCTTTAGCAGAAGGGAGAGCAACGAATGATAGGTAAACAAAAGATGGGATGTATTTTTCACTTAACAGGGTTTTATTTGAAGCATCTTTAGCAGAAGGGAGAGCAACGAATGATACGTAAACAAAAGATGGGATGTATTTTTCTCTTAACAGGGTTTTATTTGAAGCATCTTTAGCAGAAGGGAGATAAATGAATGATAGGTAAACGAAAGATATGATGTGTTTTTATCTTAACAGGGCTTTATTTGATTCATCTTAAGCAGAAGGGAGATAAATGAATGATAGGTAAACGAAAGATAGGATGTGTTTTTATCTTAACAGGGTTTTATTATGATTGTTAAACAAACGAGGGATGTATTTTCTTTTTTAACAGGGTTTTATTTGAAGCCCTTTTAGACCAGATGAATGCAGTTCCTCTTTAACTGCAATTCTAAATATCTGCTTAATTTTGTACAAAAAAAAATATGCAGAGTAGTAAACTGGTAAGATCACAGACCAGCCGCCAATTTAATTGGCGGCTTGGTCTGGATCTAATCTGTTTGCATAAGCATAACGTTGGTTCAAGCACTATAAGGGTTAAATATGTTTTTCTTTCAATCATTAAAATAACCGAAGGATATATTATGTCTCCAAGTCTTCTTTGGAAGAAACATTACGAATCGTTTTTCTCCTAACCATGTGTTTTTTTTCCAATTGTTAGAATAGCCGAAGCGTATGCTAGTATGTTATGTGTCCCTGTTTTTTTTTCTAAAAAGAAACATAACGCGTTTTCTTTTTATAATCTCTACCCAGACGTTGATTGAGGAGTTCAGTTGTCAAATTTGGAAGTGCCAAAATGGGAACATAATCAAGCATGATACATGTACATGACATGTTTATTGTCATAAGATAAAGACATACAACGATCGAGAGTTTATTTTCATATGCTTAAAGTAAGATATCTGGTCACCGAAGAAATGTGAAAGATAATCCTATACATACAGCTTTGTTTGTCAATCTACCGGAAAGTGGGCCATAAATCAAGCTTAATTGCAACATAGAGAATGTTTCAATACATTGTTACACATTTTACACATGTCGGTAAAAAGCTCTGTGTTTAACAGTTATAATGCTGGAATTAAATTCATGCTTATGCAAACAGGTAAGATCCAGGCCAGCTGCAAGGTATTTTGGCATCTTATGATAGGACGGAAAATGTGGGAAAAGAAGAAATTGCTCGATAAGAGCAATGTCCCCTTTTCCCACAATGTTTTCCAGAGTCGTCAGCAACTAACTGTTCGAATGTCGTTATTGTTTGGTAAACGGTTAAACAAAACACAACATGTGTGCGATTAATGTGCATAAAAGGACAGTTGCTTACCGTTTGCCCCCGTACCAAACTTTTTATTGAAGTTGTACCCAAAAGATTGTGAGAGACTCTCCTTCTCCGAGGCATGGTGTATGTACCTTGAAAGAAACAATATAGAATAGAATGGCTTCGTGTAGGGAAAGTTGTCCTAGGTTGTCCTAGGAAACTATTACCTTGCTATCAAATACAGGCGTTAAACTTTAAAATTGTATCAAGAAGTTTGCTTCATGTTAATCTTCATGTATGTAGTAGATATAGCACCAAACAAACATGTACAAGTCGGTTCCATGTAAAAAGAAAATAACAAAATTAAGCTATGGGTAACCAAGCGACACGAACTGAAAATGGCATCTCTGTTGATGCGTAATAAAGTTATGAAGTCCGACTGGTTTTTAAGTGGTTTTCTTTTTTCAGATTCACTATCACACGTGTTAGGGCACCATTACAATCTCTACTACAATTTTGGTACAACGATGGCGGGAAATGTGGATGTGGGTATTATCGGCCATTCGTAGACAAGATAACAAAGGTTTTGTGGACGTCAATGAAAACAAAGACCGTAATTCAACAGTAAATGATCGCCTGTTACATTTGCTGATGTCGTTTAAGGTGTTGTGTTGTGTTCAATTCTGACACTGGCTTTACTTATTGTTCCACGTCCACATAAGTCGAAATGAGAATGTTGGACAACCACAATGGCGGAAAAATTGAATGTGTGCATTGTTGGTCATACATTAATAATCTAAATAAATTAGATAACATGTTTTAAGGAATTAAATAAATGAAAACAATGGCCGTAATTCAACAGTGAATGATCGCTGGTGACGTTGTTGATGTCGTTAAAAGTGCCTAGTTGTGTTTCAATACAGAGACTTGCTTCACTTATTGTT
The DNA here is from genome assembly GCA_947846245.1 of Cerastoderma edule. Lineage (NCBI taxonomy): Eukaryota > Metazoa > Mollusca > Bivalvia > Cardiida > Cardiidae > Cerastoderma > Cerastoderma edule. Next base: position 19,051,080 of record OX401417.1, read on the forward strand.
TCATGTCCACTTACGTCGAAACGGGTTTGGTGACAAACACAATGGCGGAAAAAGTGAATGTCTGCATTATTGGTCATATATTGTTAATCGCCTAAATAGATTAGATTACAAGTTTTTTTTAAGGACTTCAATGAAAACAGTGCCCGTAATTCAACAATGAATGATAGCCTGTGACGTTGCTGGTGTCGTTAAAGTTGCTTTGATGTGTTTCAATACGGAGACTGGATTCACTTATTGTTTCATACCCACTTAAGTCGAAACGGGTTTGTCGGGCAGCCAAAATGGTAGAAAAGTTAATATGTGCATTATTGGTCATACATTGTTAATCTAAATGAATTTGATTAAAATAGTTTTGAAAACTTACATGAAAAAAAGTGCTCATAATTCAACAACGGATAACAATGATTTACTTTGCCGATGTCGATAAAGGTGTTTTGTAGTATTTCAATCCCGAGACTAGATTCACTTATTGTTCATTTCCACTTAAGACGAAATGAGATTAAAACGACAACCAAAATGGCAGAAAAAGTGGGCATTAATGGTAATTAATTAATCATTTAAATAAATCAGATTACAAGTTATTGAGAACTTCAATGAAATTGTTCGTAATGACTGCTTTTGGCTTTGTCGGTATCGTTAAAGATGTTTTGTTGTGTACGAATACTCGGAGAGTGGGTTCTGTTTTGCTTACCTATTGACAACGTCCCGGTGGTAACTTCTCACGCCTATGATAGCAGCAACGGCATTGGCCAGCTCTTCCTTAAGGGCGGCGTTTGAGCTTTGTGCAACTGTAATTGATATTTGTTTATTTGAACATGCGTTTAACGCAATGTCAACAATGTGGAGGACAGTGGTCCAGGGGTAGAGTGTCTGCTTCTGGAAACGTGAGTCGTGGGTTCGAATCCCGTGAGTAGCAAGATCTTCCTTGCGAAATTTCATTAATCCACATTTGGCGCGAGTACTGGTTATGTATCCAGGAAGCAGAATCGAGAGTGATTAATCCAAGCCGTAAGTACTTGTTTCACAATCGATGTGAAATTAATAAGTTTAAACTAAACAATATTTCAAATATGGACCGGCTTTCTTGGACCCACTAGCACTAGGCTGGGCCTCTAAAAGGGACTTGCCAAATGACAGTTCCACGACGCCAGTTGTGTCGGTTGGGCTCAAACTGAGACCTCGAGTTCTAAAACTGCAACCACTTGGCTTCGCAGGACCCCCTTACTTGACATTACAAAGAAATTAAATATGTTCGTGTGTATGGTTGATTTAGACTAATGTAGACCATGCAAAAAGAAGCAAACACGATGCTTTGTAAAGGTGTCAAATGACATTGTGATTTTGCCGGTGTGGTACATTGTAACAAGGTCTACCAAGTATTTACTAACGTATAGATAAGAATACATGCATGTTTCAATCGAATAGACAAGAGTTGAATAAACCATTAGTTTTTGTTTATGTGTTTGTGTTCTACACAAATGCGATATGGTTGAATCGATAACTGAAATTCATCAAAGTATAGTTTCTTGTTATCGAATAACCGAATGTGTTTGATGCACTTCAACATCTTTGACTATTTAGCACAATCTATAGTATTGAAATCAGTGGATTGAAATATGTTTTGACAGTCTTAGTAGAGCCAGATATTACAATCCTCATCAAAATAATTCCAGATATAATAGATATGTTACGTTGGTATTGATAGTGAATGCATCATCCAGACGAATTATGTGGAGTCCAAACTCAGAAAGTTTATTGAAGTAACCAGAGGAAAACGTTCCTCACGGATTTCTCTTCCTTGAATAAAATGATGGTAAATATTAGGGGCTTACCGTACTCTCGTAATGGAATATGTGTTTGAATGGCATCAACAAAACGCCGATGCCCGGCACAGTAGTGGGAACGTTCCTCTTCGATAAATCGACCCGTGTCTACAACGAAAATCATGTGTAATGCATTTGTACTAGCCTGTGCATTGTGCCTATGAATTTGCTGCAAACAAAATCCTTTAAAACTTATTTATTTTACATCGATTTTGAAACAAGCTCTTACAACTTAGATTATCAATCTCAATTCTGCTTCCTGGGTACATTACCAGTTCTCGCGCCGAATGTAGGTAATTGAAAGTTCGCAAGACAGATCCCGCTACTTACGGGATTCGAACCCACGACCCTAAATTCCTTTATAGCTGCTTGTTTACAGATATAATTAAACATATAATTCAATACTTTTTTTCTTGGAAACTACATAGTGGCCGTACTGTCCTACGATACACACTGACAACATGGACATTGGAATCAAAGCTAATTCGTTTTTAAGTTTCTAGAGTCTGCAAAGAGTAAATTAATATGTTTTAAGATCCAAAAGCGTTTAAGGACGTTCTCTGTAGTTTTTTCTTGGCACTTCATCTGCGCATCCAATGGAGATAATAATCTGTTATCGAAGAGGAACTTGCATTGTAGTCGGACAAACGTTTTTATTCGAGTGAAATTTACTGTATGCAATATCTTCAAAAAATGACCATATTATCCATGAAACTATGAAAGGTAATTAACATTATTATATATTTCTCATGCATAGTAAGCCCCCAGCTTCTATTTTTCAAGTTTAAAGTTATTTTAGTCGTTTTTATAAATGTTTTTCAAATACGATTACCTTGGAAACTGTCATTTTACAGAAAAACCAACTTGGCAACATATCCTTTTTTTTGCATCTTACATTTCAAGATTAAACTTTACTTCACATACCAAAAAATAAAAATATTCTATACAGGGAATATTGAAATATCTTCATTTTGTTTGCAACAGCATATCAATTTTTATTGTTTTTTGTAAAATGCAAAACTTTTGAAAAACTGATTTGGATTACAAAAAGTGTTCAGATTGTAATTATTTAAAATACCATTGAATTATAAAGTATTGAATGTATGAATTCATGTTTTTTGTGTTAATAAAAATTCCAAAAAATATTTTATTACCTTTGAAGATGGTATGGTCATTTTGACATTTTTGCCCCAAACGGTTACCATGGAAATTGTCATTTTACAAAAAATATAATTCCTCGACCTGCATTTTTCTTTTCATTTCTGAATTCACAATAACATTACAAACAACATATCAACAATTTAAAAAATTCTATGAAAGGATTATTTTGTTTATAAAACTAGAATATGTCGTTAAACAGTTTCTATATCTACCACACATATAATAGACATGCATACCTAGTAATGGTCATGTTTGTAAAATAACTACGCTTTAAATAATTACTTCTAACAGTAAACAATACAACAATAAAAATACAATACTGTTTTAACGACTTTTTATTTTAAATTTAAATCCTCTCACCTGTTAAAAAGCAACAATAAAATAGATTGCAAAAAATGATTGAAACTTTTATAACATTACATTTACTTTTACATTTTATTAGCAACGGCAAAAAACGTTTGCCTTTAGCCATCTACAATTCAAACATGACAAAGACATGAAATTACAGAAAAGATATAATACAACACAAAAAAGGAACATAACAACAGAACAGTCATAAAACCATGGGTAGTTATAACTGGCAAGTACAATTAAATGTCGTCAAAATCAATTCAACATCGTTTCCAATATATGTTTTCTAACATCCATAGCTTCCTTAATATATTTTGACAATTTTAGTAATTTGCAATGATTCGAGGAGGACATGAGACTATAAAACTTATTAACAGTTGGGTGTGGTAAATTGATCATGTATTTTTCACGTAAAAATCTATATCTTGGGCAACATAATATGAAATGAAATTCAGGGAGCTGTAGGGCAACTTCACAAGTCTAAACCTTAAGGCCGAGAGCAATTACTTAACCTATGTAACTTCAAGGTCAAATTGATGGATAGTTCAGATTATATGCAATTATGATTCATCAGTCATGTGAGTACCAATTAATTAAGCTAATAACAGAGAAAATTGTGTGATGTATTTTGATCGACTTTTACAGTCGCAAAGACACAAAGCGTAAGTGTAATATCGCAAGAGATAGGTCAAGTAATAAATACAATGTGTAAAAAAAATGTAATTCCGAAGAAAAAGAATCGACCATATAATTATGTTAATAATTAATCGAATAACGCATTCTAAGTGAACGTGTATTAATCAAATATGTGAATTATACTCAGTAAGGCTTAATAAGGCCCTTTGCATATACATGTATAACATTCTTGAACGTTTATGCAAATTAGGGACCTAATACATTGTTGAAGAGAACATGCGGGTTTCTAAATAAACAACACAACTGATCAGTGGACGACAGTGCTTTTTGTCATCGATTTTGTCTTTGAGAGGTTTATTTGCTCGATTTGTTACACATTGATCACAGGAATGTTCAAATTAAGAATTGAGCAGACCTCGAATGCTTAGACTCAAATACAGTGAACCCTCGTTTATCCGAACACGTCCGTTCCCAACAAAATGTCCGGTTTACCGAATAATCCGGACTAATGAAGCAGAGCATGTTCTTATTCACATTAAGACATAAACGGTCTGTATGAGCGGTGTATAGTTATAACCCTTTAGCAAACACCAAATTGTCGACCGTCCCAAATTGAAAGAGTTTGCAGAAGACATCAAAACGTGATGAAATTCAAAGATAGTTTTCTGATATGGCAGAAAACATTGTGGGAAAAGGAGAAATTGCTCGTCACGAGCAATTTCTCCTTTTCCCACAATGTTTTCAAAAGTCGTCTGCAATAAACTGGTCCTATAATTCCGTTCCCTTACAATTTTGTTCGGATTGCGAGACATCCGGAAAATCGGGGTCCGGATAAACGAGGGTTCACTGTACTTCAAAGTATTTCACACATGTGAATGACCAATAATAGTTTCGCACGGAACCATTTAACTATTCCTTTACTAGTTGCATATAGCTCATATCACCATGTGTCATTTGAGCCATTGTCAAGGATCTGCAATGTTTATGTATATACATGTGTTTATATGATTAGCATTTTGTGCGTACTTAACATCTTTTAATGTCATGCGAAGAACTGTTCGATTAAATTCTATTTTAGTCGCCATAATCAACCCTTATTTGGGTCAGACTGACCAATGGAAGGGAAGCATTTCCAATAACAAGGAACAAGAGCCAATCAAACGCTTCCTCTTCCGTCTTTGCCATTGTTGATTCAATATACAATATACAATTGAAATTAGTTGCATCGTGTAAAGATGACAATAAAATTTCAGTTGAAACTAAATCAAAGCCTTTACTCACGTCCTTCCTTAACCACACCAGCCAGAATATCGAATGCGTCAAATACAACACTTGTGCCACCGACTTTACACTGTCAAACATGAAATATACAAAGAGAATTTACATGTATAAATCATATGAAGAACAATACCGTTTGTTATATATGTTCAAAGCTTTGATGAAGCTCCACGATAAAGACATGGTTCGCTGAATCTGTGAGGTAACAACTAACTTATGCTGCAGACGCCTATGATGGTTTGGACACGTACAGCGCTCTACAACTTTCTTTAATAAAATTCTTTGCATGGCCATTCCTGGTGCAAAGAGACGAGGCAGACCCAGAAAGGCCTGGTCAGAATGCATTACGCAGGATAGGAAGGAATGCAACATCGTCAGTGTCAGCCCAATGGACAAAACAAATTTGAGATTGGGTATTAGAAAATCTAGCCGCCTGCTGCCCACCCCAATTACGGGAACTCCCACTGCAGATGGCAAATAAATTCAGGATTAAGTAAGTAAGTAAGTTTGCTTAAATAATTCGCTTTGGTTAGAACTAGTTTTGAACAGTATTTAGCCTTATTTCATGTTCCTGGTAACATCCTACTAGTCCGGCACAACATTCGTTCATAGTAGCTTTCAGACAGTTGGCGTTAGATACAATAACGCTAGTACACCAGTTTGAAATTAAACAGAACTTTAATACGACACAGAATGAGCAGCTTTAGACCAAACACGCCATAAAATCAAAGTTTTACAGAATATCAATGTCCATTACTCTTTATGAACAGAACAGAACATACTTTTTACTTGACGAGTACATGGTACACTGTCATGTTCAGATACACAATTTTATATAATATTGATAAAAGGCATTTTATGCATGGATACGTTGATTATCCTGTCAATTAAGTGTAAATACAATCAATTTAGTTCTGCGTTTCTGACACACTCAACGTTTGGAAAACACAGTGATATGAATAGAATCGGTCTTCCTTAAATCGCACACCATTTTCATTGAACACGTGATCTAAACTGGAATAGCTGTCCCTGATATTGACATCGTTTCAACTAAAATTAGTAGCCATCATTTGTATTTTTTCATTTCGTAGACCACGCCAGTACGGGAATCGTTAACTTTAATGAACTTTTATTTTATGATAACATAACTTCATCTGTGAATAAGTACCTTTAAAGTTGATTTTACATATATACATTACCTTTACTGGTTCATCCCTGACTCCTTCGAATACGAGACCATTGGGCATTGGTGTACCATCTCCTCCCCATCTGGAATTATATTTACGTATGAACCAATCATTATTTATACAATCATTTATTCCTTTTAGAGTTGTACAGGCGATAACAGTCTTGATTTTCACCACATGCAAATATCTTCGATGCGATGTGCATAGTCATTTAATAGGTTACTAAAGGAAGCGGACTCCTTTTAACCTGCTTATATTCAAATGCCAAGAATATGCATGAAAGATTACGTAATAGTATTTTTATGACACCGGTGTGCCTTCAGTTTTCTGAGAAACCGATCGTCTGGTTGAAAAGAATCTCGTTTGTTATCGAAATGACACACATTTAAGGTCGATGTTCGAGCTAATTTACCGTTTTGTTTTTTCGTATATGAGGCTTGTCATTATGATGTTCGAATATGTAAGCAACATCATGTTTATCAGACGTACTTTCGAACGTGAAATTGTTATCCAATATATGCGATAAAGATATGACATACAGGGTAATCTTACCGACCTTCACTTTCCTCATTAAAGCTTTAGTAATGCTGTGCAGACACCTTAATTAACAAACCAGAGCACAATGTATATGTCGATGGTTCTGATTGGCTAATAAAAGCATGACTTGATAAAAGAATGAGAGACCCATGTCTGCGTCGATGTTTCTTATTTGCTGATAAAGACGTGCGGACGACTTTAGTCACAAATCAGAGCCCATATGTGCGTCAATAGTTCTGATTTGCTATAAAGGCATGCAGGCGACTTGACTTACAAATCAAAGAATGCACATAATTTATTTAGCAAATCAGAAACCCATGTCTGTTTCGATAGTTCTGATTTGCTAATAAAGACGTGCTCAAGACTTAATAAACAAATCAGAGACCCATGTCTGTTTCAAGGTTTCCAATTCGCCAATAAAGGCATGTATATGTCTTAATATACAAGTCAGAAACCCAAGACTGTTTTGATGTTTACCATGTGATAATAAAGGCATGCATACGGCTTAATTTACGAATCAGAGCCAATTGTCTGTGTCGACGCTTTTGATTTGCTAGTTAAGGTGTGTGTACGGCTTAACAACACTATAGCCCAATGTATGTGTCGATCATTTTGATTGGCTAATATAGACATACAAACAGTTTATATAGCGGATTAGAGCCAACATCTTATACGCCGATAAAGGCGCACACATGACTTCAAATATCATAGGAAAAGAAGTATTGTTAGTATTCTCGTGAAAATAATACTGAATCTCTCAGGAAAATCTTAAAGTCTTAAAAGTGTCACCCCAAAGCCACCTTATTTATTCATGTAAGATATGGTTGGCTAAAAATCAACTTAGCAGATTTTCACGGGAGAACATTACTAATATAAGTTAATACCTTACCCAAAGAGGTATGGCCTAATGACTTCAAACATCACTTTAGGTTCTAGACGGTCTGAAAAGAAAGAAGTGTGTAGTACACTTTAGGACACTTTAGGACACTGGTAAATAAAGTGCGTTGTTAAAGGAACGTTTATGCACATATGGGAAACTTACGCATTGCTTAAGAAAACATGCAGGTTCAACAGATTATTGGATGGTGCTTTTCAGTGATCGGAAAAATGTGTCTTTAGGTGGTTTATATACTCGGTTCATAGCATTGGCGGCAGCGGTGCGTTAAGAACTTTTTGCTGTATAGTAATTGCCTTGCCAATGTATCTCCCAGGTCCACACGGTTCAACATGTAAGTCCGCCACCTTAACCACTGTGCCATGCAGAAGCCTTTATTATTTTTTTCTCCCTGACATTGGTAAGAAGTTATCGTGACAAAATTAGGAAGTTATTTTTTTATCACAGTTGTTTCTTTCTTAAGTCTTCTCCGGCAAGTTATCTCGTTTGTCACGAGGGTTTTTTCTTAAGTCATCCACTGTAAGTTTATTTAGAGTTAACTGACAATATATCTAGGAAGCGGAGAACTCATACAGAAACTATAAAGCAAAACAGGTTAGATCACAGGTCAGCCACCTAATTGGCGGCTGGCCTGTGATCTCACTTGTTTGCTACTCTGGGAACCTTTCCCCAACACATTTAAGCAAACATTTAAGGATTTAAAAAAAAGACGACACCAACAACTATTTTTAGAAAATTACCCAGCATAATAATGATTAATTACGTAGTGTCATTAAACGAATTGAACTTTTAAGAGTTCTTTTGTAGAATGTGTTAACATTGATGTGACTTAATTCGCTTACCATGCATTTTACTGAAGACAGATGTACATTGACAGATCGCCTTAGAAATCGTTCTCATGCAACGCAAAATGCAATCGTCGTCCCCATTTTTAACAGCACTGTACAGCTCAGGCACAACCTTTAACACGTTTTATATTTGTCCCTATTACCATGAATTTCAAAACATATGTAAATCAGATACACCATTACCCATAAATCTATTGAATGTCCATATATTTGACAAATATTTGATTTATTTATCATCTCCATGCGTGAAATAACTCTTACCTTTTTTGAGAGACAAAACCCTTATATATTTAGGAACTACATTTTCTAACGTAATAAATCGTTAAATGCTCATTTGTGTAAGTATGTGAGTATGCAATCTATAAAATGCAAGTACCCTTGAAATGAAATATTATCGAATCTGGTCCGAAATGTACATTTTCATTGTATAAAAGGAAGAAATTCAATGACCATTGATCCTACAATTTTAGATATTTCATAACGAATACGGTATAGATTCAAGGTTATATCTAAAACATAGGCTTTTTTATCGGCGTAAAGAGCAATGTATTCCTTTCAACTTTTTATTGATCAATATTCGGATGAAAAATCAATGAAGCAGAAACGATATCAATAAGTAAAAATAACAAAGATGGAAAACCCGTTAATCTTGTAACTCTATCCACAGTCTTCCCCCAGCTTGCTCAGCCACTTACGTGTTGAAGTAATGATAGTTTCACAAATAGAATGAACGCTACTTCGAATAATCGACCACATGTAGGTGTAAATAGTCATAATTCATAATAATTTAACCAATCAGGAGTCATGCTAGTTCATTAGATAAGAATGTATGTTAGTTCAGCCCATCAGAATTCATGTTAGTTCAGCCAATCAAAAACCATACAAGTTTAATCAATCAAAACTCATGTTAGTTTAACCAATCATAATGTATGCTTGTTTAGCCAATCAGAAGTCAAGCTAGCATGGTCGAGCCTGCACTTACGTTGATTGCTGGTACCACGGAATGCTCTATTTCTGCCGCCACCGCCACGAACCAATGAAACTGGTCCCCGCCATCCAGGCACACAATAGCTTGGATGTTCCTGCAAAATTTACGAATAAGTGTGAGAATTCAATAAAAACAAAAAACTCCAAATGTGTGTAATCAAAAACTTACCAATGGTGTCCTTAGTTTTTGTTAAGGATAAAGAATTCGACATTCAAAATCTTTGTCACTAAACCAAAGACCGTTTTATATTTTTTACTTACAAGTTTCCGAACACCAACGTGACAATATTACTGAGAAGTTCCACCTCTTACTCTTAGTTAAGATCGTTGTTAACAAAATAAACCGCTTCAAACGGTCTGCAAAATCTGCAAGTTTGATGTCCTTTATCTTTTCTGTACAGTTATGAGCAGGGTTGAGAAGCTGTCATTAATCTAGTTGTAGCTAACTCTTGAAATTTATGCTGCGTTACAAAGGGAACGGCTAAATACTCAACGCAGACTGTGATAAGCCCTTTACCCCATTCATGAATGGTAGTGTTTTCGTTTGAAGATAAAAATATTTATTTTATAATAAATATCTTTTTTTTAACCACTGAGTGTGTTCCTATTCTTAAATACTTTCCTCTTTGAGCAAGCATCTTATAGACCGTTGCATTTACCATTTGGCCACGCAGGACCCTTTCTATAGTACTTGATATTGCGGTAGAAGCTGAGATCAATCAATAACGCCAATTCTCCTTGCTTCCACTCACTATACATGTATACAAAACTGTTTCTTTTCCAGCCACCGAGTGTATGCCGATTTCATATCTGTTCAATGGTGGGACGCGAATAACAACCACGCCTGTCATATAAAGATCCAATTTTCGAAACACACGTTCCCTTGGGCACGATAGCTGTCAGATTCGATGTACTCGATCGTGAAAGGAAACCAGGAGGTGAAGTGGAACAAGTGCTCCAACTGCATTCCTACCCCTTTCCCAAACAATAACGACATTTGACCACTTTGTTGCAGACGACTTTATAAAAAAAAAACATTGGGGAAAGGAGAAATTGCTCGTGACGAGCAATTTCTCCTTTCCCAACAATGTTTTCTCCTCTTTCAGAAGATTATTTTCCAAATTTATCACAATTTGAAATGTCGTCTGCAAACTCTTTCAATTTGGGACAGTCGAACATTCGGTGTTGGGTAAAGGGTTAAGAAAAAACGTTTCTTTTTCTTGACTTCATCGATACGCTAAAGATTGTCGAGTACTATTTATGGCGTCGCTCTAGACTTATATCGTGAACGGACTAGCGCACTATTTGGGCAAAGGCCTGTTTCCAGACCAATTTATACCACATTCATTTCGGAACGGGATGAAAACCACAATCCGACTCAAATGCCATACCAATAGGCCGTTTTCCCCGTATGTGAATATATATATACGGGTACTTTGTATAGAGACGAATATCTTATTATCGCAAAATTGATTGTCAAAAGGTTAATTTTGCATGATTTGCTATATTCGTTTTGCTATTCCTTTATTGGTAAAATGTATTGTTTAAACTCTCCAGAAATTGGAGGAAATAAAGTTAGATAAACGTTCAGACACCCGTTTCTTTCTATTGAGTTCGTCGATACGCTGATGATAGCCGAATACTATTTATTGCGTCGCTAAAGACTTATATTGAACCCTTTAGCAAACGCCAAATGTTTGACTGTCCCAAATTGAAAAACTTTGCAGACGGTATTTAAAAATGTGCTGAAATTGAAAAAATAATCTTCTAAAAAATAATCTTCTGGTAGGGCAGAAAACATGATGGGAAAAGGAGAAATAGCTCGTTACGAGCATTTTCTCCTTTTCCCACCATGCTTTCCAGAGTCTTCTGCAACAAACTGGTCCTCTATCGTTACTGTTTGGTAATGGGTTAACACACCTGTTCCTTTTGGTATTAATTTTTTGCAACCAGTTGAAAAGCAATGTTGTATCGTTTATGTCACGTTCGAAGGATCGACCAATGGATCAGATTTCCGATCGGTAACCTTGGCTTCGTGAGGATGTCGTTTGTATGATACTTCAAAGTCCCAATTTATTACTTGTATATGTAAATCCAGGACAGCCGTAACATTAGTGATTCGTTGACAATCTGATTTTCAACTTTGTTCGATTTATCTGTTATTCACATCACATTCACCGATTTTCTCGTATATTTAGATAGATTGTGCATTGCTAATAGAAAACTTCCAAGCTTCCTTGTCTATAGGAACTTGGTCAAGTCAGATAGTCATAAATGTTTGTACTGAAAATTTATTGTCAGGGCTTATCATATTTTGGAGCGCCAATTGAGTGTAGAAGTAAATGAATTGTTCATACTTACTCGGCAATGAATGGTCTGAAAATAAAAGAAAAGGAGAAACATGAGTCATTCAAACTATTTATTGTCAGAGGTATCACAAAAGTAGCTTAAATATTTCGTTTATGTTGAATTCTAGTTAAATAATATCATTCAATTATAGTTGAGAAATGTTTCGAAAAAAGTAATTCATCTACCGCAACACCTTCCACACGCTTGGTAACATCAAAATTTATATCATTCTAAATTCAAGACCGATTTTTCTCGTCCTGTATACGTTTGAGGAGGAATTTCTCTAAATATGTCTTCCTGACAATATACATACGCCTTTGACTGCGTTTCTGTCAATTCTGTCCCAATAAGCGAAATAGAGGAACGTGTACATCTTTACTATATTGGAATGTTCAATCAGATTCGAACGAAGGAACAATATCAAAAGTAAAAAAACAACATTATAACAATATTTATCCTGTCACTAGTGGCATTTGGGACCGATAACTAGGTGCCGTATCACATTTGTGATATCCGGCACTAACCATATAGTACATGCACGTGACAAATCATGACGTCATTAGAACGATATGACGTCATATTTACATCATTCTCTACTTATTTTTTTCGTTTTTTCTTGTGTTTTATTTACATCATATTTGTTTGAAAGAACACTTAAAGGTATCAGGATAAATATAATAGATGGTTGGTGTCTTTGAATGGGAAAAGTTATCGGGCTCGGCTTAGGATTATTATCCGTTTCGCCTTCGGCTCACCGGATAATATTCCTAAGACTTGCCCAAAATATTTCCGATTCACGACACCAACCATCTATTCTCTATGTATTGCTTGCACGAAGCAACCAATAACCATAGGATACCATTAAGACACTTTGGCTGACTCCAAATAATAGATGATACTTAAATAAATTTGTCTGTACGAGTGTTTTACTTACCCTTCTTTGTCTATAAGTTTCCAGTTTGCTTGTACTAAAGATGCATGATTTAATCCAGCGTTGAAGCCCAGGTGTTTTGAGACATTCCATAGTGGGATCGCTAGTTGACTCGGCAATTTCTGCGAATAGAATATTACAATATCACACCTGGAAATACTTCTTATGCTTTAGACTAGCATGAATTACGCGCTATACAGAATATCTAAAAAAAATCCCCGTAGAAATGTTCGACCACGTGGTTAGTCCACGTGCATTATTTGATAAATGCTAATAAGCTTACCTGTTGATATATAATGTTATAGCTCTTTTGTTTATCGACTGTGTTCGGAAGACTGTCGAATATTGAATATACCGCGTCATAACTAGACATGCATAGAGGGCAACAGACGGTGAATGTTGGTGAGCAACATTACCTGTGGAACCCCGTTCTCTCCTTCTTGCCACACGTAGGCGGCCGATATAAACGCCAACTGTATGTGGGCTAGGCGGTATTCTCTGTAGCTGGAAAGGCCGGAACAATCCAATAGTGGAAGCTGAAAATAGAATTTCAAATCAGATTGGATTGAGGGTCGTACAAACGAGGCTGAAGTTAATGATCTCTTTCTAAGTTTGTTTAAATTTAGGTGTAATCTTATTCATTTTACATCGATTGTGACGGAAGCTTGATTCTTATCAAATTTTCACTCGATGACTTCTTCCAGTACTCCCACTAATATGTTGTCTTGTCGTTGCAATTTTCACCTCACCGCTAACGGGGATCGGACGGTAAATTGTATGTAAATAATCGGCATTCACATCACTGACAAATGGGCTTGATAATACACATCATTCGATTTTGTCGCTTAATTGAATGCCGCTTGACCAAGCTGTGTTCGTCTCACAGGATTCTACAGGGTCTGTAAGGCTAAATACCATCATGGGATAATTGGGTAATAGGCAAACGGGATATTATCACATACCTTCTCCACAACCTCTCGCACTGCTTTGCGCCTTATAAGATCAGGAAGACTCTTCGCCATCTTGTTCCATGATTCGTACTGTAACGGAAGCGTCTCCTGTAAAGAACCAACAAACAAAGTCGTATATTCGTATATTCTAACCCTTACAGTGCTGAAACCAACTTCATGCTTATACAAACATGTTAGATCGGTCCGTATACGTACGTTTCAACTCTCTGATTACAGGGCCATGAAACATTAACCCTTATATTGCTCGAATCGATGTCATGCTTCTGCAAACAGGTTCGATTGGTCCTTATACATTTCAGTTTTCTGATTACAGGGTCTTGAAACCTTAATCCTTACAGCGCTGGAACCGATCTCAGGCCTATGCAAACAGGTTAGATCCAGTCCAGCCGCCTAGTAAATTGGCGGCTGACCCGTGATCTAACCTCTTTGCTACTCTGAGTACCTTTCCTCAACAGAATTAAGCATACATTTGAGGTTCTGGAAAGCAGGCGATACAAAAATCTAATTCTTAAAGAAATACCCAGCATTCTGAGGATTAAACTATGAAGTACCAATACTTCGTCGGAATGCTGTAACGTCAGACCATCGGTTGTTTTTCTCGTAAACAGAGATATCAACAATGAACTCTTTACCCAATGTTACCTTTCTACTATATTCGCGATTCTATTTATTGTATCCAACATCCCATAAAGGAAGTACTTTATTTTCCCCCCAAAGTTAATTGGTTTGGTTTTAACGATGTATTTAACCATGATTCAAAAGTCCCTTGTCATTATAGTTATATTTCTACTGTCATCTCTTTTCTTTTTCTTTTTGTTAAATATCTCCCTCAGATGAGTTTTGAGACAGCGTCTACGATTATGAACAATGAACTCAAGTACGGTTTACTACACGAGTGGGTTATTCGACCTTGAACGCCGATAGCGCAGTGAAAAATGATTAAATGCAACGTACAACATGGCTTTATAATTAATCATTGGTACCATTGTTTTACCCGTGTGTGAAACTGCGCAATGTTTGGATGGTGACCTTTTTAAGTTTGTAAAATATGCAGCCGTTTCCGAAATGAATTTGGATAACACTTCGAATTTTGTGAACGATATCAACGTTTCAAATGTTTCAAGAAGCTGCAAAATAATTGTTACACGCTAACTGTCATAAAGGTTGAACCTATATTATATTATTTTTTCATTAATAAGAGAGTAGGATTTGACAACAAATGCAGTAATAGTTTGGTAGAAGCATGCTGCAAAATATCTCTCACGAACAAGTAAAACAGTAAGAAACCACACAACATGATGACCGAAGATTCAAAATCTCAGTATTTTTTTATGACTGTAAGTTTATCCCATAAAAACTGTTTGATAACAAATATGAGGAAATTCGTAACTTCAAAAAGTAATTTCTTTGAAAGTATACAATAGCTCTAGTGTGATGATGCGCAGGGCAAGTAGAATTGATCGTTAAAATATTTGGACAGGAAAGGTTATCGAGCTTTGCTTCGGATTATCATCCGATCCACCTTCGGCTCACCGGGTGATATTCCTACGCCGTGCCCGATACATTTCCGACTTAAGATACCAACCATCTAGTTCCTACGTATACAAAGGCGCGGTTACATGAACCACATATAGAGTGATGTAACTATCTTAAAAAGGTGTACTCTTCCAATTACATACCTTAGGTCTTATTGAATAAACATTAGAAAGTAATCCTTTTTATTTTTGCCGGGTTTAGCATCGCTCGATCGAAAAATAAATAGGCAAATTAAATGGAAAAATTAAATGGTATGAATGATTTGCACGATTCCAATCAACATTCTTCACATGCACATGCAAATATGTGTAAATCGGATTAACTGCCTTTTATATACAAGTGCAGTTTATCCAACGATTGAATTGACTTAACTCATTGAATTTGCCTCAAACCTAGCCAAACGAAGGACATTGCACCTTTTTACCCTTTACCAAACGCAACATTTTTGACTGTCCATAATTGAATAAGTTTGCTGACGATATTTCAAAATGTGATGAAATTAAGAAAAATATCTTCTGATAGGGCAGAAAACATTGTGGGAAAAGGAGAAATTGCTCGTTAAGAGCAATTTCTCCTTTTCCCACAATGTATTTCGGAGTCGTCTGCAACAAACTCGTCAAATTTCATTATTGTTTGGTAACGGGTTATTATATCCTTCTTTACAGCATTAATACTGATGTTTGTAACGGTTTTTTATTTCGCGAACGTCATCATCAATGTAGATGTTATACGACTAGAAACAGAACAGAACAGAACATATTTTATTAGAACTTGAGCATATTAGCTCATTGTTCTTAAAATACAATAAACTACATACCAATGAAAATAGTGTCATTTCATATATACAAATCGACTTAACAAAAAGCAAAAGTTCTAATTTACTTTAAAGGAATAAATCATATGAAATAGTCGTCATGAAGGAAAAACTTAACCGAACCATGATTTAGCGTTCATTTGTTTGTTCGTATTGTGCCTAACGCCGTATCAACCATTTTGAGTTATGTAGCGCTTTACCTAGACCCACCAGTACTAGGCTGGGGCTCTGAAATTACTTTTCAAAGGTCAGGTGTCGATTGGGCTCGAACCTGGGAATTTCGAGTTCTATATCCGCAAGCTTAACCACTTGGCCATGCAAGACCTCTTTCGGGCTCATTGGTCATGTTTCTCGTCAAATTTATTGAAATTCACTTCGACCTGGATGCATAATTAATGAATGAATGGTGTTTTAAAGCGCATCGAAAGCTTTGGTCATTAAGCCCGCATTATAATGGTGTGAATAAATGTATATCGACTTAGTTTCATGCTTAAATGGATTTGGTTCAAGAAAAATAAATAAGAATTTGCAATTAATGAATGATAAATAATGAAATTTTACAATAGTCAATAGATCATTCGTAATGAGTGTACACTAAGAGCTGAATCAACTTTTAAGGCAGTAGCAATGAAAAGGTCCCGTAACATTTTGGACGTATAGTCGCTAGAGAAGTTTTAGAGGTGGCCGAATGCAATCGAGTTTTAATGGTTTTTCGTTTTTAAACGGATCTTCAAAAATAAAGATGGTCTTTGACTTAATAATGTTACTTCACCAAATGATGTGATCTTAAAATTAAAATGAATATCAGTGAAACGGATGAATATTGTTGTTTATGGAGCTTTGGTCACCCGGCGTCCATTTTTCAGAGGCTTAAAAGTTTTACCATCCATTCAACATTTGAAAACACACGTCCGCAGCTCATCTAAAACCAACGATTCTTATATTTACATTCGACGTTTTATTTGCAACGACAGGTAGTAAACCCTTTTGAAATACCATTGTTTTTCCATACTGTTATAAACGTAGAATCTAAGAATATATATGAGTTGTAATGTTATTAATGTATTGTTTTATGGTATTTAACGCCGTCTCAACACTTTTTAAGTTACGTATCGGCTTTCCTGGATCCACCAGTTATAGACTAGGACTCTAAAATGACTTGTCAACTGTTACTCCCATGTAACCAGATGTGTCACTGGGGATCAAACCCAGAAGCCCGGAGTTCTAAGTCCGTTACATTAATCACTGTGTCACATTATTTGTTATAAAGTGGATGTTTTGAGTGTTCTATATTTATACGCTTAAGATGGGTACACGTGTGATACACATATACAAACGGAAATCCCAACTTCTCACAAGAATAACAATGATGTTTATGATAAAGGTGTTAAAGTACGTATCAAAGACGACTCTTTGTATCTTGTCAGTTTGTTAGTGACTTACCAAGGGTTCTTTCAGCATATATCCGTATTTTTCATCAATCTCCAATACGGATAAATCTTTCGGAAACGTATCCATTGTTCGACAAGGGTACAGGCTATTGGTTCTTTGGTTATCTGTTCTGAGAAAGCAATAAAAAAATCTTAAATTCATTGTTTGAGTCATTCTTCAATTAGTTTTATCTGCTTAGATTTTTCAGAAATATGCATAGCATAATTATGTAAAGAATTGCCAGGATAAAAACAATGATTTCGTAAAGAGCGATATGTGTTTTCTCTACACAACATTAGTATCAACATCATAAGAAGATAAGTACGCTTTCTGCAAGGCGTTTTTCTTCTCGCATTTTGACAGAATCAATTGGCAATTTAAGAATCAAATACCAATGATTCTTCCCTCTACCTTTGTCGTAATCTTTTACTTATTAACCGTTATCTATCCAAATTAATACAAAGCTGCACTGCCGTTGACATTGAGAACATACATAAACTATTGCTACTTGTTATGTATACAGGAAGCAGAACCGAGAGTGAGTTATCTAAGTTGTAAGAACTTGTTACACATTCGATGTCAAAAATAAATAAGTTTAAACTCATACATAAACTATTATTGTTACGATTTCGTTAAATCAACTTAACATATTTTAAAGCAAACAGAAAGTAACATCAACAGAAATATAACAATTGTTCACAAACTGTCCTAAAACTCCTCGTAGGTCCGTTATCTTTAGAGCGTTTGCACGTTTTCAGATTGTCACTCTTCAATGCAGGCTGTTCACAAAATGCAAACAAAAAAGGTGCGCTGCATTTTAAACATCTTCATCTAGTCATGCGTAAACAAGATCCACTTATCTTACACGTATACCGTGAGTAAACGCTACTAAATTGATGATCGAAGATCTGGTCACGGAGCGTTTGTTTGTCATTGATGACGTATAAACGCAGGCGTTCGACCGTAGAGAATACATCATTGACGATGATACAAACCACATTTTACGACTTCGATGCATTAAAGTATGATTAAAAAGCGCTCGACAGTTGCATGTTTTGCATTTTTTTGACACAGTTATTTGAACTTTAAACTTTTCGGGGCAAACACACTTGGGCAATTGATATTTTTTGTACTGTTACCCGTCCTGTATTTTTTTTTATTAAAGGTAGAATACTCAGAATCCGCCATTTTGAATCTTATTCTATCCACGGTTTCCGACAACGCCTGACTTATACTGTGAACGACCGATTTAATCCGACGACAGAATGAATTTCAAAATGGGGGACTTTGGGTATCCTATATCAAGCGTGAGAAAAAACTGTCATTTTGTTTAAATTTCGGATAATCTGTATGCTCGTTGTTGGAAAACTGCCAAAGAGTCATTTCTGGAGCTTAGTTGCTTTGAACTCGACTTTCCCAATGTTCGTCACTTAATAATCGAAATCACAGTTACCTATTTTGATTGAATAAGACAAGTTAATTCAACGTTTTTTATAACATTTTGTGGCCGTTAATCTTGGTATTTCAGGTTCTGGTACAATGTGGTCTTAACATCGTTTCAAAAGTTTACAGCTATACTACAATACATTGCTTACTTTGGATAGTGAATAACTACGCACGTAACTGCTTATTAGGGTTAGGTAAATATGCGTGGGGCCTCCGTGGCCTAGTGATTAGAGTACAGAACTTGAAATCACATGACCCCTCTCCGCGTGGGTTCAAATCCTGAGAGGGATATGGATTTTCATGAGAGGCAGTCTCCCGACTGACTTACGGAATGCCGATGGTTCTTCCCGCCTTGACCAGCCCTAATGGGCAGTTGAGTATGGGGTCTTCCTCCATCATTAAGAGTCGGGCATCGCTACATAACTGAAATAATGTTGATGTGATGTAAAACCCATAATATGAACTAAGGCATTGCCTCTAGACCGCTCTCTCAACTCAATGGCATGGGTTCTCTGAAAAGACTTGCATACTGAATATGCATTTCAATCTTAATTCATAGTACAACTTTGTGGAAATATAAGAAATGGCTTACTTTGGGGAGCAAATACTCATTTTGTCACAAAGCTGTCATCTTTGTCACATTTAGGAAAGGCTCAGTAAAAGGATAAGTCTCCTTGCAGACTCCTGGTAAACTTTTTTGATGGTATATGTTCTATAGATATTAGTTTAGCTTGATTGGGCTGTGTATGAGGGCCTTTAATCAATAAAGAGACATTCGTCATTTAAGGACAAACTGCTCATGCAATGTCAGAACCACCAAACTATGATATTTGAACCACAAGTGTCTCAGCATAAAATCATAGAATTTTCTTCACAAAATCATGTGTTGTAGGTACTGGTTTAAATCATCATGACAACAAACAACAACATGTCATTTGGTGATGAAGAAGGGTCAGTTGGGTTATTATTACCAAACAATATTTAACAACATACTCATCTGCTTGTACATGGTTAGGGACTAAGTTACATCATTATAGAAAGTTAATCAGGTCTTTGTTTGAATTCCTCTTTATTGTTTAATGTAGATAAGAAAATCCCAAATAGATTGCTTTGCTGATCTCCAAAAGGTCATTCAATTACAAAAATAGCTTTGTTGTAGCCAAAAGGTCTTTTGTTTACCTTTCAAATAAAAGAAAAAAGATTTCATAAATTTTCAATAATTTTTTATTTAAATTTGTTCACACATAAAACACTGCTTTTTTATGTGTTTTTCTATTAGAGCACTTAAAAATGAAGCACTGTATGCAATAAAAGATTAATGAAATGAAGTTAAAAGACATAAGTGATACTCAGCATACAGTATAGGTTCATGTATCATAATTCTTTCCTTTAACACATTGGTTGAAAAATAGTCACATCTTGATATTGACATTATTTTAATTCTTGACATCAACAGTTCCCTGGTCTTCATAGTTTGAATAGAAAAAAAAACTCCTGAAGGTTGGAAAAGTATGACAGAAACATTAATTATCAACTTTTTTAAATAGAAATTTCAACAAATATTCCTTGACATACATCTTTAAGACTTTCATCAAAATTTTCCAAAATTTTGTTTCAAATTTAAAGCAATAGCAGATATAATTGGAAATTTCTTTAACCAATGAATAAAAGCAATTGTGACAAGGCAAACATGCTCTCAGAGAATGTTTACCTTTGTCATAATTGGTTTTAAAATGTTGAAAATTAAGGTGTTTACAATGCATGTAAACTCTCATGTTTGTTTCCTTGAAACATTTCATTAACATGCAATAGATAGGAAAGATATTTAATAAATGACTCAAGTTACTGTCTTCCACTTGTCTGCTGCAGGCTAACTTAGAAGTTCTAACATAGTATGTGTTTTGTTTCATTAATTGAATTAGTAGAGTTTTTCAAAAAAGGAAAGAAAATGAGGACCATGAAACATGTGTGACATTGTTATCACTATAGAATATTCCATAGTCCATAGACAGTTTTTCTATATTATTGTCCTTTGATATTGTCAGTACCAACTAACACTAAACACTATCCTTTAAATATGGTGTATCACTGTTTAGGTTTATTTTTATCTTCATGAAATTAGTCTTTTGAAGAGAAAACTAAGCTTTTGAACATTTCATTAATCAGGTAGTCAAAGTACATGTGAATCTTCATCTGTTTTTGATTATATCTAATCCATGTAGTCTCCCATCACTGAACATTTTGTTGTTGTTACCTTTTCCTTACTCTGCCAGATAGTCATCAGATATGGCTGTTAAAAGAGAAAAATAAAAACATAAATCTTTTGCCAAAACTGACCACCTTCATCTGACTGATTATTGGTAACATTGGAAATAATTCATGCCCCATAGTTATCAATTGAAGCAGTTATCTGAGTGATTGGTGATAACAATCTATATTTTAAGCTGTGTATCCAGGCAGGGTTTTCCCATGATCAATGTTTGCAATATAAAACAGATTGCAATTTTTTTAAGCAGACTACTTCTGGTTTCCACTATTTTATATACGCCATGTTGCGACGATGAATAATCTGCAACTGCCGGTGAATGTTGTTTCAACTTAAGCTGTGCCATCCCCTCCAAGACCATGCAGAGAGTTGGGAGTTGTGGGATGCGAATAACCTTAAAACATCACCCATC
Organism: Cerastoderma edule; assembly: GCA_947846245.1. Lineage (NCBI taxonomy): Eukaryota > Metazoa > Mollusca > Bivalvia > Cardiida > Cardiidae > Cerastoderma > Cerastoderma edule. The sequence continues at coordinate 19,072,939 of OX401417.1, forward strand.
GATTGCAATATCTCTACCGAGTGTTAGACATTACGTAATAATAAACAATGGGTTATCATATATCACCAGAACCGTAAAGTTGATGGTCGGAACATGGCATAAATAAAATAGTGCAAAGCAAGAGTAATCTGCGGAAAAGAGTTGTTGCACGGATATCTTGTTCGGACCTTTTATCGTAAACATTGGTCACATGATCACCCCAATCGATACCTGTCTTGATTTTTTTTTTGTTTCATTCTCATTCTAGGTTTTTGTAAAAGATAATAATAATTTCAAATTGTGAGCAACACCAAATTCATCAACATTTGTGGATAATGACTATTTGAAAACAAAGTGATAAAAGGAGGACATGTTAAGGAGTTCCATCTTTGTCAGACTTGCTTGTTTCCTTAAACCTTTGCTGCAGATGTAATTATGCTAAAATTCCATCAGAACTGTTTGAATTAAAGAGAAAACTACATTGACACTCAAAAGATTGTTCTTTGTTACATTACTTTCATAAGTTATATTCTATGATTATGACATATCTGTTTGTAAAGTTCATATGGGCATGAGAACAATACTTTTACTTACTTGTATCTAAAAAATACAACCAATGTTAATACAGGTCTGCATCATCTTTTCCTTTGAACCTTGTTTAAAACTGACATTCTTCTTCAAGCATCATGCATTCTGTAAAATAAAAAAAACACAAATAAATCACCCTTAACCTTTTGGGAAAACTTCTTATTTGCAAGAACATCTCAATGTTTGGGAATCATATCATCACAGTACGAATCCACTAAAATAGAATACTGCCAAACGAAAGGTGACATATTTAACAAACTTAACTATCTCGTTATTTCGTGTTAGTTAGTCGAAATAAAAACTTAATTATCTCGTTATTTCGAGTAAGTAAGTCGAAATAATGACTTAATTATCTTCCTATTTCAAATTAGTAAGTCGAAAAAATGACTTTATTATCTCATTATTTTGAGTTAGTAAGTCGAAATAATGACTTAACTATCTTGTTACTTTCGAGTTAATAAGTCGAAATAATGACTTAATTTTCTCGTTATTTCGACTTACCAAATCGGAAAAAAATCGCATACTTGTCACCTCTATGCCACCGTAAATACTGGCTACATTTTAACTGACTGATTATTCTTAATTGGTAACATTGGAAATATTTCTATCACCATGGTAGTCAATTGAAGCAGTTATCTGACAGGAAGAAAAAGAACTGATTGTTGATAAAAATCTATATTTCAACCTGTTTTGACTTATTTTGGTTTCATTCTCATTCTTACGAAGGTTTTCGAAAAAAGAAAGAAGAAAAGAAAAAGTCAATCACACATTTTAGCAACAACAAATTCATCAACATTTATGGATAATGATTTTTTTTAAACAAATGAATAAAAGAAGGAAATGTCAAGAAGTCAGACCTTTGTCAAACTTGTTTGTTTCCTGAAAACTTTGCTGCATATGTAATTATTCTATAATAATCTAATCAGAGATGTTTGACATTTGAGAAATTGCTTCTTTGTTATATTGCTTTCAAAAGTTGTCTTCTATGGTTATGACGCTTATGTTTGTAAAGTTCAAAGGAGCATGAGAAAAACTATGTACTTACTTGTATTATAAAACAGAGTCAATGTTTATGCAGGTCTGCATCATCTTTTCTTTTAAAGCTTGTTTGAAATTGTCATATTTCCAACCATCATGAATTCTGTGAAATAAAGAAAAAACAACTAAGGGATCTATTACCATAAACCTTTGGGCCAAAATTCTCACTTGCAAGAACAATTCAATGTTTGGGAATTATATTATCACTTGAATCAAGTAAAACAAAATACTGCCAACGAATAAGGTGACATCTATCCAAATATGGGTCCTGCATGGCTCAGTGGTTAAGATGGTGGACTCAGAACACGGGGGTCCTGGGTTCGAGCCCCACCGAGGCCAATTAGTTTTCGTAGGAGTGGCCTTTGGTAAGATCACTTCAGAGCCCTAGCCTTGTACTGGTGTATCCAGGAAAGCCACTTCAGAACTGAAAAATGTAGGTATGGCCCTGACGAAGAGGACCCATATAGGACATGTGTCGGGTAATGATTCTAAACTAAATACTTTACAGGGTATTTCATTTTTTAAAAAGAATATTCACGCTGTCATTGTTATTTAAACAATCGCCCCATAACGCTATTGAATTGTCAAGAAGGTACCTTGTACTCAATTTAAAAGCTCCAACAATAACAAATAATCCATATCAGCAGAGACATAGAAAACAGAGATTGGCAACTCCTTCTTTACCTATAGCCGGTTTCTGCGATATCTCGCATGACGCGTTATTTAGCGAGACCTTTCAAGATCTGTCTATCGACGCAATTTTCAACTAAACGCGAAATAGGCAACACACATTTAAGCGTGTTTTAAGTCATAATAAAATTATTTTCTTACCGAATTTACTATATTGTTATTGTTAGAAAGTTTCTCCATCCAACAAGACCGATCAGCAAGCGATTATCAAAGAAATAAACATGGCAAACTGCGACAAACTTGATTGAATTGTTCGCAAGTTCGTGGTTTGGTGCGATAAACGTGATAATTGAGTAGTTTTAGATTCAAACTGTTCTAAAGGAGGGTTTTTCAAACATTTCCAATTCAAGTCCATTTTAAAGAAAGGGTTTGTTTTTCTACAATTCCAAATTTTCAGTTTGATATTCCTTGTCATTTAGAAGTTATTCCGTACTGAATATGTCCATTTTACGACCCTAATGAGTTTAACCATCTTGATTTACAAGCAAAAATTAACAAAGTTGTGCACAGTAAAACTAAAAAACTATGCACTGGATCATATCATACTTGACATTTTCCTGAAGTGTTATTTTTGATTTATGGTTGCCCGCATTTTTATAGTAATCTTCGCTTCCATAACGAAGTTATGCCAGGTTTACTTAACCACACAAGCATGATCATGATTTCGGCCATTTTATTTTCAACCAAAATATTTCATACTTGTACAAAGTAAAATGTTTTAATGGAGGTTTATTCAAACATTTCTAATTTGTGTCCATTTTAATGGGTTAATATGACTTTGTCGGTTTCCAAATTTTCAGTCTGATATTCTTTGTCATTTAGAAGTTATTGCGTACTAAATATATCCCATTTACTACCTTAATGAGTTCAGCCATCTTGATTTCCAACCAAAAATTAACAAAGTTGAGCACAGTAAAACTAAAAAACACTGCACTGGATCATATCATACTTGACACTTTCCTGAAGTGTTATATTTGTTTTATGGTTGCCCGCATTTTCAAAGTAATCTTCGCCTCCATAACGAAGTTATACCAGGTTTACTTAACCACACAAGCATGATCGTGATTTCGGCCATTTTATTTTCAACCAAAATATTACATACTTGTACAAAGTAAAATGTTTTAATGGAGGTTTATTCAAACATTTCTGAGTTATGTCCACTTTAATGGGATAATATGATTTTGTTGATCTCCAAATTTTCAGTCTGATATGCTTTGTCATTTAGAAGTTATTGCGTACTAAATATATCCCATTTACTACCTTAATGAGTTCAGCCATCTTGATTTCCAACCAAAATATAACAAAGTTGTAGCAAATTAAACTAAAAAACACTGCACTGGATCATATCATACTTGACATTTTCCTGAAGTGTTATTTTTGTTTTATGGTTACCCGCTTTTTTATGGTGATTGTCGTGTTTATAACGAAGTTATACCAGGTTTGCTTTACCACACAAGCATAATCATGATTTCAGCCATTTTATTTTCAATCAAAATCTTTCATTTTTGCATCAATTAAAACTTAAACTGTGTGACTTGGATTTTATCAAACGTGTTATTACTGAAAACGTCTGAATGAGTTTGAATTGATCCCGTATTAAATGCTGACTAAGTTTTATAGTTTCCCGTATTTTCAAAGTGTTATTCCTATATAAGAAGAAGAAAATCCATTCAATTAATGGACAAAAGAGAATGGATAGATCTTCTTAATCAGAAACACCACGATATTTCCTTTTTCGTCATACTTCTTCTTAATTCCGATCGCTTGCAAATATGTCAAGTGAAATGTGTCATTTGAAGAACGAAGGGTGATAGAGTCAATCACGGTAGTGGACAATACAGGCTATGATTGTAAATTGCCACCCCATAAAATATGTAGTTTGATGTCATAAAACCTTTTGATGCTAGGGCGATTACACAAGAAGTGTGTGCGCTAACCCTGTGTCCACTCTCTGACACCTCATTTAAATTTAATGACCTAAATATCCCGAAAACAAAATAGGGAGGATTTGTTCTGTTTAAAGCGTCTGTCTGGTTTTAAAAGTAGTGTGCTTTGACTTAATTTCTCGTTGAGAAATGATAATAAAAACGAAGGTGCAAGACACACTATTTGTTTTGGTTTAACATTCAAAAAGCTCACATTTCTTTTTTCTAAAATCATTTCGGTCAGCAGCATGATAAGACCAGACACTTACGTATTTAAGAATAATTATGTACTTATTGATTTGCAATCAATATTAGAGGAATCTGCGGTAAAATGTGTATTGAAAAACTTTGCACGTCAGTTTTTTCTTACGTGTCCTTTCGTTTACTGAAACCACTTTTAAAAAAATTCTCATCACATGCATTTTAACATCATAAAATACTTTTAATCTTCATAAATTGAAACATTTGGCTTGAAATAATGTCATGATGAAATATGTGTTTTGTTTAGACAAAATGAGCACTGTAAACAGTTTTACGACACAGAATAAATGAAATGAAGTGAGAAAGCAATCTTTTAGTATTGACGAAAACTATCATGTCTTAGTGGAAAGTTCATGCTTTGGTTATTAACTGCAACTAAATAGAGTCACTTGATTTATTACAAAATATTATTCAAACCTTTGCTTGAAAGACATTGTCGTTATAAGTACAATTCTAAATTGCATGGTAATCAAGCCTGTCATTGAAAAAGAAGGCCTACTGGAACTGTATGTTATGTTTTTAACATAAAATCAATTTAATAAAATGAAAATAAAACAAAATGTCCAGAAGTTGTTTCAGATAACCAAAACATAGCTATTTTACTGTAATAAAGAAGTATCAAATTTCGCTTGACATCTCCCGTGACAACAGATAAACAGGTAAGCACTTTCCTTATCTCGCAGAACCTCGCGGCACGCGAGAGTTTGGCGATAATTCCGGAGTTGCCAATCTCTGTTATCTATGTCTCTGATATCAGCAACTGACGAGTTGATATCGTTGCTTTATTGGTCAGCATAATAGTGTATTCCATTTACAACACGATGTGTACCTAATGCTTTCCTTACACACCGCAAAAATGACATGTAGACCGTCTACATAAACATTAGATTATGCCTAACTGCAGGGTGTAATCACCGAATCGATAGGTGAACACTTATTTCACCGGGCAACACACATTTTCTAGCCAAGTACTGCAGGGAGCATGTACTGTAATACTAAAAAATGAATGCTGTAGTTCTACTTAAAAGGGAGAAGTTTTTTTCAAATGGATGTTTGTTGAGAGGAAGCATCTTCAGCGAGGCGTGACGAGGGCTCGCCTTCTCGATTTTTCTATGACGAATTTTGGTGAAAATGGTCTATTTAGATATACTGTTTTATAACGATATGAAAGAGTACAAAAAGTTCTCTTACCTACAACCGGCGATTCGTTTTCCTTTCAAGGAGTTGAACAATGTGTCCAATTTAAAGTTTGAAGCGGTGGCGCCGATCCTGTTGTTCGTGTTTTGTTTTTCGATAGAATGGTTTATGGTTCATTCATGATTGGCGGAAATAAACTCAATGAGCGGCAATGAATTTATGTAAAACCAGTCCATTCCATAAAGCCGGAAACACCCGAAGCAAACCCGAGTTTTCTCTTTACAAGGAATGGTTCACTATTGGTAGATATATTGGTAGATAAAGGTAATGCTTGAAAATAAATTTAGATAGAACCAGTCCATTCCGTAAAGCCGGAAACACCCGAAGCAAACCCGAGTTTTCTCCTTTAGGTAAACCGGAAGCCACCTGTTTTTTTGCTAATGGTATAACCGGTGTTAACATAACTTGTTACTCGTACGTATGTTACCGTTATCCGCTCTCCGAGCGCTTCGCGCTCTGAGAGAGCGGTATTAAGAAAAAAAAAAGGAAAAATGCGTAAAACCCTCGACGTTTCGATAGTCAGCAAACAGTGTTTTCCTTTATGATAAATATAGATTTTACATCGCGTCAACATAACTTCAGCTATATAGTGATTCCCGACTCTGAATGATGGGAGAAGACCTTATACTCAACTGTCAATAAGAGCTGGTTAAACCGGATATTCTAACCATTGGCATGGTGTAATGAACAGAAGGCAATTTATTATAAAATTTAGATATTTCTTTAACGGTTGGTTTTATTCTAATTTCCACCATGAGAATGTGAGATATAACATCTCATTTATCTAAAAAAAAAAGAAAAAGAAAAAAAAACGAATAATTTGACAATTCTGCAACTTCAGAACCTTTTATGCACACATAACTCATTCTTATTCGTAACTATTTTCAATATGTTTTTGTTATTCCTGACTTTAAAAGAGGATGTGCTTTATTTATATCCCCAATGATAGTGAACGTTTGCAGGGAGCTTTTCTGTTATTTACTGAATTCCATGTTCGCCACAAACATTTGTGCTTATTGAACGCAATGCTATACACACTCAGGTGATGGCCTTTATGGTATTCCATAGCAACTGGTTTGCTGACATAGTTTCGTGGTTAAAATTGAATGTACGTGCTAATAAAACGCACACATGTCATGCTCTCATAACTAGCCGACTTAAATGCATGTTTGTCTTCTCGCAAGAGCGTTAAGCCTCAATGCGTTACTTATATTTATAACTGCATACAGGGGCTCAAATCTAGCATGATACATAACGTAGCATGTTATGGTTTAACGCATTATATGGCCGAGTTAAAAAAAATGTAAGCATGTGTTGTAGGCCATATACAATGGTAGGTAGATAAACGTTCATATTTCAAATACCCCTTATCTTAGGTATGGCATCGTTCGATTGAAACATAAACATCGTATGACAGAGCGATATACTTATATAACTGTAAACTGTCGCTGTATATTAACGTGATATGTAAACATCAAAATGGAGGAAACATATCGCTTAAGGAAAGCTATACATTATTTTATGCGTGTTGAAAATGCATTTCTTTACTTTAATTGTCTTCAACAGCTTGATGTTCTGTCTTTTCTTTCAACGTATCACGTTATCGGGATACAGGAACTGGAGCAAAGGTTTAGATACGGAGTTTTTATTGTTTTAAGGGGTTTAACGCCGTCTCAGCAAGATTTTAGTTACCTAATGGCTTCACCGGATTTAACGTTGAAACACTTTGCTTCTAAAACATTTTCCCTAAGGATATTTTAATTTTTATCATTAAATAATTTTCAAGCTTCAAAAAGTAATTATAAACTTATTTTTTAAAATGTACTGGCAGTCTATAACAGGTTTTGGCTTTAGGAATTGTTTACCGCTACCCTGTCCCTTATTTATCGCCATTTTTGCTGTTTTCATCACATAATCCAAACCCTTCCCAGGTCAAGTTTTAATACTATTACGTGAATGGCCTTTATAACGTACGTAAACTGCAAATATATATTTCGTCGTCAAGGTTTGATTTTATACACTCAGTGATGTATAAACAGATTCATATCTTGATATTGCATACGAATAAGAAATTAATAAACTTATGAGATGAGTATTTATAAATTTTGGCGATGACGATGTTTATGAAAATTCTTTTACTAATGCAAGTAATTGGTATCATAGAAGTGATGATGACTGTGCTAATAATGATGATGATGACGACGACGATTACGTTGACGAGTGACTATATCTGAAAGAAACTTTTGCAGGATCTTTATCAAACGGTAATGAACAGGGGTAAAAAGCAAATGTAACCCAGTTGTATTAATTTATCCTTATTTTAAAGACTTAAGATCCATTTACTTACCAAAGTATTACATCGAACACCTCAGTATGTACACGTTCATTAGTCTGCTTAACACTGATAAAACATCATTACTCATTAAACTTTCTAGCTATTACAAACATGCATTTAGAATAAGAATAAGTTACTATTCTATAGAATAGAAAATAGTTTCAGGAATTGTACTAATTTTATCTAAGTCGTCACTCTCATCCTGTATGTCTATCACATTTTGCTTTTTATGTAAATGTATAAGTTATAAATGCACATGTAATTTAATTTTCATAGCATGCATGTAAATATAGAATTGCAATAACTATGAGCCTATGTGCTTAATGTTAAAATAAAAATTATGTTATGTTATGTTATTATGTATCCGCAGAACACATTCTAACTTCAAAACTTAACTTAATAAGACTTCGAACCTCAAAGCCACCTAAGCTGGAGATTAACCTATGCGGAACAATACATGAGAGTTGTGAGTCAAATTGGCTAACCAATGTATAACGGAATTGGTCTACTGGAATAGGGAATTCGATGATGTATTGTAATAGCAAAAACGGAGATTGATATAAAATAACATTAGATATATAAACAAAATATAACTAACGCAAGGGTTAATGTCCTGTGTGGCCTCTAGAAACGACATTTCATAAACAGCTTTCCCTAGAAAGACGTCTAGACAAAATGAGTTGTTAAATAAATATAAAAGGGAAGCATTCTTATCTTGTAATTTTCTTGATAGCAGGGGTGGCAAAGAATGGCAAAAATGTCCGAATTACCTTGCTTACCAAAAGTATTGTATTGCTTTCTGTATTGGTATTAGTGTGTTTACAAAGGGATGTTTATAATCATTTGTTAGGCCGACAGTCTGAACGATTGAAAGACATTGTCTGAATGCTAATTGAAATAGTTTTGGTATATTTCACTTAATCCTGACAACAATTGTATGTCATGCTAATACCATATTTCCGTAAACAACGATCTGAACTAAGAACAAGGGGTGTTTTTTTTAATAAACCAATATAACACGGGTCTTTGTCAACGGTAACTGCTCTTGTTACCTGACGCTAGCGAGGTACCTGAGAAAGAATACCTGTGTCTATTTATAAACCTGCTTTCCCAAAGAACCTCTGTCATGTGCAAAGGCTTACGTCCCATGATTACATGAACATACGTATTTCAGCAACTTAGAGATAACATAATTGATAATGATCATTTGTCAATTAGACAACGATTGTACATATCAAATATTAACGTTGATTTACTCAACGAGCATAACTCTCTGAGTTAGTCTCTTTAAAACTGAACTTTATCCATTGGGCATTGACTTAACAAGGATGAAGAATCAGATCTAACCATTGCCTTTGCTGCTCAACAATTGGAATGGGAAGTGATCAATTATTAGGTCACCATTGTATTAACCTTTTGGCGATCAATTTTGCGATATTAAGATATTCGTCTCTATATGAAGAACAAATCTAGCCAACCATCTACTTCTCCCTTCCCAAATGGAAGCGTATACATGTACATTTAAAGAGGATGGAAATAACATGAACCGATTCTGATATTTCATTTTCTTATTCTAGTACCAAAGGCTCTCAAACCATTACTCAATAAAAAACGTAGCATAATGCATAAATAAAAAGACATGTTTGGCCATTGCAAGTATTACAAACAAATTCCGCCGATCCAACCGGAGACATGAGAGTGAATAGTAAAATTGGGAAGGAAAATATCGGAATACATCAGCATTGGCTTATTCCTGAACATTCCCTTACACGTTTTTACGTAGCCGCGTCACTCTCTACAGCATAGCAACAATCAATCAGGACAAGATATAACCTCTGCGTGACTGAGCCGACTCTTTAGCTCAGTGCTTATGTCTTGGACTGTCACCCGGGAGAACCGGGATCGAATCTTCACAGGGGACTTAAAATCCAAAGTGGATTTTTCTAGCTATGCTTCGTTGCGGACATTGTTCGTATGAACGCTGATAGGGATACAACCGAGAGTAAACTGGTGTAGTGGCACCCCTTATGAGAGGGTCAGCCAGTTTGGTTTATGAGACACTTTTCACTGATTATTCACTGATTAAGTACCTCCCAACTTCTATCACTATGCCAGGCGCCAGGCGGTGGATATAAGTCGGTAACCATTAGATTCAAGTAGCTCACGACTCACGAATCGGTCATTTCGGAACAAGTCCCACGATAAAAATTCTCCCTACAAACCTCTCTCGTGGGGCTCGAACCTTCGCCCTCGTCGTCCCGAAGCGGACGCCTTAACCACTTGGGCCATGGTGGCCATGATGACGGAATAAAATTAAAACAAGAAAGGGAAGGAATCGGAATACAAAAGCATTTTGATAATTACTAAAAAATAACCTACACGACAATAGTGATACAGCCGAGCATTCTCCTACGCTGTGATCTCCCTTTTCATTTGGTTAGAAGATCTCTGATGTCATAGAAAAAGTCCTTCCAGATCTGGATGAATTAGATCCTTTTTATTATAGATTTTAAATCTGAATACGGCATTCCTTTGATTTCAGAAGCTGGACATCTTTGGTCCAATACTCACAAACAAGTAATGGCAGAATATATTTATATATAGAAATAGTATTGAAGTTGCTAAATCGTATCTTTTGGTTCGCAACAAGGTCCCGTATTAGCCAACACAGGAAAAATTTATTCTAAATAGTGAAGCAATAAGGTACACAAGGCCATGCCCTCAAAGTAACGGACACTAGCAGTGTATATTCGTTATAAAAAGAATCGTCTCAATGTAGATTCTATGAAAAACATTTTGAAAACAAATTACATAAACATGACTGACAATGCTGACGAAATTGTCAAAATAATGCACGAATTTAATTCCTCATTCATTTTCAAAGCAAGAGGGGTTGAATTAAATCATAGAAAACCCATTTCTTTGGCGTCTCCGCTATACTGTTTTGGTCACATGACTGTATCTATCGTCACGTGTTTTCTGTGAAGGCAGTGGTACTGTACTGAAGTGTAACAAAGGGAAATAATCCTGCGCGGAGTTTGACAACCGAAAAAAAGCGTATGTCGTGAAAAGCTGTGTGGTTGGACTGCATTCTGTATCCATGTCCAACGCTAAGTAATCCTTCGTCTCTAATTATTGACGCAGGAGCGTAGTGGGGAAGATTCTATGTTGGAGATTGAGAGTATATGCACGTTTATCTACAGTGTCTGACTTTACTATTTAGGTATTTACGTAACATAGAAAATACGCCTCGTATGTAAGGCATAGGGTTATACATTCATAGCAACTTTCCTACGAGCGCCAATTTCAATAAATCAAATGAACATATAACAGTTATGCCGCATTAAGCATCCTATAACATACTTTCGTTTTGGTCAGTCACTCTTTCGATTGAAGATGAAATCATACAACATCTCCATTCCATAAATCGAATGATAAAACTACTTTTTGCCTTTGACAGCTTTAGATGAAAACTAAAGCACAATGAAATTAGTCCAGAAAGAAGCAACATAGCGGCTTACTCAGTATGTCAGAGCTGTGCACAGTAGTTGTTTAATCCGAATTAATGAACGGCTAGATAAGATCATTAACAATACGCATACAGAAAAAGCCGTCGTTTTCAGATCGGTCGGCTACTACATTCAAGGCCATACTGTCATGTTATTAACCGGAGCTGCCCTAGGTCAAACGAAGCCATATGTCAGTGACAGTTCTGGCGGCAGGCCGTTACGATGCTGCGCGAGGTCGTAGAAACTCGCGAGATACGTGTGTGACAGTTGTGTGGGGCCTTTACAGCACAAAAGCAGCTTTTCAGAGATATATGTATTGAAAAATTTGACTTATCATAACTGTATCTCCTTTTTTTGTCTCAGGGTAGAAAAGCCATAATCCGCCAATTTTTTAAGAACTCTTTCGCGCCATCACAGTATAGGTCTTCTGAGTTATGAAACTAGCTGACAAACCTTCCTCGGTAAATGAACTATAAGCGCAGGATGGCTTAAAATGTCACAACAGCTCAGAAATGGCAATGCATAGGCATGTTGCAAGCTGGTGAATCCCTGAACCATGTTGCCAGGTCTATTGGGGAAGTCAAAAAGTGTTATAGCACGACTTGCAGCATTACACTGCCAGTCTGGTGATGTTCAAATTCGGAGGGGGCGTGGACACCATTGGAAAACAACATTCCAGCAAGATCACCTTTTATAGGTTATTGATTTGCGCAACCGTATCGTTACCGCACCATAACTAAAGCAGGAGATCCATACCGTGACAGGACTTCACGTTTCTAGCAGTAGAGTAGATCTGGAACAAGGCGTCATTTTCACAGTGTCATCATGTCAAGGCTGAACAGATATAATCGTTTACGGTTGTGCTAGCAACAATAGGGTTGGCCTATACGTCGGTGGCGTCATGTCGTCTTTTCGGATGAGTAAATGTTCTGTCTGCGATGCACAAATGGGCAAAGACGTATATGGCGTCGGCGTGGGGAGAGATACAAATGCACCACTATCTTGGAGCATGTTTGTTTTGGCGGGAGAGCATAGTGGTCTGGGGCTGTGTTTCTTACGGTAGGAGAACATAACTTGTTCCTGAAAACCTGAATGGACATATTGATAAAATTGTGTGCCCTATTGTTGGCCCGTAGGATTGGTCAAGACTTTGTCTTCCAAGATGATAATGTCCGACCCACACATCTTGTTTGGTGGTTGACTTCGTCAGAAAACAGGGCATCGTGACAATTCAGTGACCTGCGAACTCACCAGATCTCTCTCCCATTGAGTATGTGTAGCATTTTTTGGGTAGGAGAGTCCGTGCACGCCGCCCCGTACCAGCCAATCTTCAGGAATTAGATGTAGCGCTTCAGGAGGAAAGGCAACAGATTCCAAGACCAGCAGTACGCCGTGTCATCTCTAGTGTGCCCCTAGATGTGCCCCTAGATGCGGTGCATGTATTGCTGCACGAGGAGGTCACACCCAATATTGATTGAATATTTGGGAGTTTTAAACGAAATTAAAAACTTTTTTTTCTTATATAGGCATATATTGATTCCAGTACTTTAATTGAAGGCAAGACCTGGGTAATAGAAAACTGGCAATTGCTTTGGTTAAAGAAAAAGTATGTAATTCATAGAATACTAATTATTTTAAAGGCATTCACCGAGACAATTTTCAAAATTTGTCTGATTTTGAATTTATATTTATAAAATTAATATCAACAATTTTGTTCTTTATTTCATAATAATTACCTCCCTTTAATTTTCACATTGAAACTTAAATTTTATGAATGGAGTTGGCAAATAAAAATTCCAATCCAGGAAAAATTCTAATAATACCAAACTTTACTTTAAAACGGCATGTTGTTCTGTTAAATCTCTAATTTTGTTATTCTGACCTTTCTCCATTACCCAGGTCTTACCTTAAGTGATTGTCTTTATATATAAGTTATCTTATAAAAAAAGGTGTGTTTTGTCTTTAATTCAAGTTTTATAGAAAAAAGCTATGCCAGATTATAGCGAATTCTAGCATATAAGAATACAATGACATGAAAAAAAATATTCTTTTGTTTTAATGGGTGGGTGGGGTAAGTTGACCCCTTCCAATTTACAGTTCATAGGAATAAATCAATTTATGAAGACAAAATGCTTTGAATGATAAATAAACATGTAGATAGAGTATACCGCTTATCAAAACATCATTTTTGTGCTAATTGTTGGGGCTTTGTTTCAATTTGGTAGGTATATCCAAGTATGCTCTTTATCCCAAAAGGCCTGAAAGTAGCAATAATAAAACGAGTTTTTAACCAATTTCCCCTGAAGGGATTTTGGAGGACTCTTTATCTGTCATCTCTTATACATTCATGATAACTTTAAAAGATATTTCGTTTCTGGTGCAATTAGTTGACGGTTGAGTCCATTTTTTTCATAGGATGACTGGACTATAACTCAAATGCGTAATACAAGGCACCCCAAACAGTGTTATTTGATGTTAAAAGATCTGGATAATGCAGGAAGAATTACATGGGCTACCAAAGTTAAAAACCTTCTGTTTCGCAATGGGTTTGGAACCGTTTGGATATCTCACAATATTGGGGATTGCAATATGTTTGTAAAGCAATTTAAACAAAGGCTTATATACTGTGCTAATCAAAATTGGCGATCCGATATTAACAACTCTACTCGGTATGCTTACACCAGAAACCTATCTGAAAATGGACATTTCTTTTTCTTTCAAAAAAGCCTTTGCGAAATTCCGTTGCTCAGGCCAAAGATTAAGAGTGGAAACGGGCAGACACATGAACGTAGCTTGAAAAGATAGAATTTGTCTTTACTGTCACAATAATTACAATAAAACTTTTGTCGAGGATGAATATCATGTATTTTTCGTATGTCAAAAGTATGCAGAAGTACGAGCACAACATCTTGCAACATGGTACATCGAGGGAGACATTAGCTTTGATTTCATCAAACTTCTACAACTAAATGATTCCAGAAAGTTAAAACTATTATGCAAATATATATATTTTCTTTTACAAATCTAGCTGATCTGTATTTTGGGTTGAAATTCGTTTTCTATAGAAACCGGTTTGGATTAATAATTGAATTCCATCTTAAATACAAAATGGATGCTTTTTTATAGATGTTATTTTGAACAATACTGTATTTTCAGTTAGTGTTTAGTCAATATTATAAGTGTTTTTGTTTAATCAGGGACATAACAATGTTTGCTATTGGACGCAAAGTCCTTATGATATGTGTTTTGGGCGGTAGGCCTTTTTGTACAAATAAAACATTCTAAGTTCTGAGTTCTGGTTACGCTTAAAATTGGCGTAAGTCTAAAAAAACATTCCCTCTTATTTCAATATTGTGCGAAGCAATACTGCAAGGTAACACATCATCGGAATCGTCTCTCCGAGACGCTTCCAATGATGTGTCATATTGCAATATTGTACTTTCATTGAAGACACTATCCATGTGTATCAGTTATGACTTATGGTAATTTCCTTAAGTTGTTTAGTAAAACGGTACCCTGGACCACAGAGGTGCGTGTCATAGATTTGCCCAGTAACGTACTCTGTAAATTAATTCGGACACCTTCTCAAAACATCCTTAGCAAGCAAGCGTCCGAGATACTGTGGGACGGTTATCCTTTTTCAATGGCCAATCAACTGTCAAACTTGTGTTAAGAGGCCAGCCTATGGGACAGAGTAAATTGGCTGTTTAAGACGGGTTGGCTGCTCAACACTAAATGATGTACACTATAAATCTAACAATGGAACTTTCTGTAGTGGCTGTTTAAGGCAGGTTGTCTGCTTAAAAGTGTGGTTGCTTAACACAAATTAGACTGTAATTGCACTTAATAAAACGATGAACTTCGACTTAGATGTCGGGTTACTGCAAGCTAAAACGTTGAAGCAGTTTCGTTCGAGTTTTATTTTCGTATGTACACGAACATGAATTCCATCAAACGAATACGTGCACGGTGAGTGCAGCAGAGAAACCGGGATTTCCTTGAGATAATCCCCATTTATAACACGAGAATTAATGAGGCTTGTCATAGGCGAACGGGATTCCTATTATTTTCATCTGGTTTTTACAGAACGAATGATTAATTTGCACGAGGAAAAGATAGGTCGGCCGAATTTGGGATTGCGCACTGGAACGAAATACTGTTGTTTACAGGTACTTGCTCACAGAAGAGAAAATATGAAAGAACAAAATGCCGTCGAAAAAATGCAGTATCTGTTTGGTTGTTTGATATGCAATTTGAGTATATAGTGCAAGCGTAATTAATTCAGGAAGCGTCAAATTATCTAAAAATTGTAACAGTTTAGCATTTATTCAGTTAAGTAACGTTTGCCAACGTAAATCTATGTTAATATCACTTTATCCATAGACGTTTTTGCTGTCTGCCGCATTTGTCAATGGCCGGGCAAATCGGGAAAAAAAATCCGATTTGCAGAGTCGATGATTGACCATAAATTTAATATTAACTTATAATCATCCAAAAAATATCATAAATATTCGTCCAATCAAAAAAAAAAAAGGGCACGTTCTCTCTTCTCCTTATAAGCATTCAAAAAAAAAGAGAAATCTTTCAAAGTACGATTCGGCGATAATTTCGATAAACAAAAGTTCTACGAATTGTAGGGAATTTGGGAGTTTACGTAAAGTTACGTTCAAATGACGGCAACGTATTGTGCCAACCAATTGAGCCGTTTAACATTTATGAGGCATAGTACAGTGGTATGTCCTTACGCCAATTTGTTTTTACTCTTTACCAAATGATAACGGCATTTGACCATGTCGTTGAAGACGACTCTGGAAAACAATGTGGGAAAAAGAGCAATTTCTCCATTTCCCTCAATGTTTCCGGCCCTGGTTTTCTTTTTAAATTTCATCACAGTTTGAAATGTCGTCTGCAAACTCTTTCAATTTGGGACAGTCGAAAATTTGGCGTTTGTTAAAGGGCTAGCCCATAATAATGATCCCTTTTATTTTGCGGTAGATTCAACTGAGAATTATACCAGTTACCAACAAGGTTATTGTTTTGTATCGTTCGTTCAATTATGCACGGTCCATTGACTTAGTGACTCGGCGCGAAATTAACCTTTTGTAAGGAAGGAATTCGAATTAAAATTAAGACAATTTCAAAGAAAACATTTAGAAAAAAGATCAATACAAAACTTCCCTTATCGAAATAAAGCTACATTCATTATGACAAAACAGTTAGTCATTTGATCGGAATGAGAGTATTTTGCAAAAATTACCATCGTCCTCGAATTCAATAGCTTGTGTTGGTGGCTAGTTTGGGCTCTTACACGTACAGTGAACAAGGTGTCTCGTACGGTCATATCCATACATTACAATATATATGAATGTCGTTACCTTTCGATCAATTATATGTCTCTGTCTTTAAACTAGTACATTTTTTAAAGTCACTTTCGTTTACAAGATTGGAGTTTTCAGTTATAAAGGCGACGACTTTTGTAAACCTCTTTTCCTTTGAAGCGATAAACATATTTTCACCTCGAATTTGTTTATTAATGCGTGAATAAATGCACCAGTAAGGTCCCAACAAAAATGTCTTTTATTGTTATTTTGGTATTATTTTTTAACAATACAGATAATACATTAGATTTGAGAGCCATTATCAGATAAGTACATTGTTGAAGACTAGGTCAATCGCTCACGACAATTATTCACCCACCATAAGACAGTTTCACTTTACGATTTGAGCTGATTTAAGTAGACTGGCATCCTTTTAGGGTTACAGTTGCAGTATAATGATAACGAACATACTGAGCAAAGGTTTTAAAATTCATGATGATGTTTGTTTTAATAAATACAACGTAAAATAAGGAGTAATGTATTTTAACTACCCCTATAAGACCTTTTTTGACTAGATAATCGACATTCTATAAATAAAGTAAACCGAGCAATCAATAATTAATAACGCATTCCTGTTCGTGTTAACCCATTACCAAACAATAACGACATTTGACCACTTCGTTGCAGACGACTTTAGAAAACGTTGTGGGATAAGGAAAAATTGCTCGTTTAGAGCAATTTTTCCTTTTCCCACAAGGTTTTCTGCCCTATCAGAAGATTGTTTTCCAATTTCATCACATTTTGAAATGTCGTCTGCAAACCTTCTCAATTTGGGACAGTGGAAAATTAGGCGTTTGAGAAAGGGTTAACAGCATGATATTGCTGCAACTCGACCTGTGAATCGAAAGACTTACTTCGATATTGCGTCGATCCTCGTTTAGGCCGTCCTTAACTACAATGTACATTAACTATGTTTGTCTAACGCGAGATACTGATGTCTTTATAATGACCCACGTACGCAAATGGGAAATAGATGTATTTGACCTCCCTTTTTAGGAAAATGCGAATGAGTCCTTATAGTGCTTGAAACCACTTCATGCTTATGCGAATAGGTTAGATCCAGGCCAGCCGCCAAAAAAATTGGTTGCTGGCCTGTGATCCAACCTGTTTGCTTCTTTGACTATCTTTCCAGATCAAAATTAAACAGATATTTATTGTTTTGAAAGGCAGACGACACAGGAATATCTTTTTAGAAAATCATCCAGTATTCTAAGTGTTGATGCATTTTCTACGTACAAGATGACGAGGAAGAGTTAGACCCCTGATTTGAAACCGATTACAAACGGACGAACACGTGAATTGGCGGCTGGCCTGTGATCTAACCTGTTTGCTTCTCTGAGTATCTTTCCAGATCAAAATTAAACAGATAATTAAGGTTTTGAAAGGCAGACAGCACAAGAATATGTTTTTAAAAAATTACTTAACAATGTACGGGTAAATGCACCGTCGACGTACACGCAGACGAGGAATAGACAAACCCATGATTTGAAACCGATTACAAATGGACGAACCTTTTCACATGTTCCACATATTGAACTTTACCGGAATTCGCCATCCCCGAATTCCCTTCCTCACAATTAAACTCATCACAGTAATCTCCCCTCGCTACGCTGTATCGACCACTGCCAATACAATATTTTCATACTGATTTGGGAGAAATTAAAATGATTATTTCTAGTTTTTAACGGATTTAGTAGGCCTACTTAACTTAGTAAAAGTGTCTTCTTGTGCTGATTTCTGACCAATTGAATCAGAAAATATTTCGTTTTCTTTTCAAACAAAGCACAGATGGATTTTTTTGATGTCTCCGCCATCTTTTAATGCCATGTTTTGTTTTGAGCAGATGGTAATATGGCATTTGTTATGGCAGTAATCGGTCCCTTCAAGGGAGATCACTGTGTCGAGTTTGCTGACTTTTAAATTGAATTACCAATTTTCTTCAAACGCCGTATATAGTAATACTTCAACCAAACAAACTTTTTCAGGGAACCGTTCTATGATTCTTGATGCGTTGTGTCTGACTCGTATTTTGATTTGATCTTCGAAACATTATTGAAATCACATTTAGAGATACTTTATGTCGCTTTCGTCAAAGCCAAAAGATTTGCCGGTTGAAGCAGTTCAGGATTGCAATAAATTTCGGTTTTCGTTTTACTAGTCGATATTTATTGATAGAAACAACACTGCAATGAGGCTAAAAGGTCCAGAACAGCTTTTACGTCTTTGACCAATGATTCCGCAACGCTTTTTATTTGGTTAAAATATTTTGATGGTGTTCACAAAAAGAACCTCACTTAAAGCAGAAACAGCCATTGTGATCTGTTTGTGAAAATAGCACTTTGATAAATAGATAATAAATTGTGCTGGCGTTATATTATCATGACCCTAAGGTTTTTCGATATTTCAGCTTATCCTGTCACAAGTGCCATTTTGGGACCGATAACTCGGTGCCCTATAACATTTGTGATATCCGGCACTAACCATGTAACACATGCACGTGACGAATCATGACGTCATAAGAGCGTAATGACGTCATGTTTACACCATTCTCTACTTATTTTTTCCTTTTTTTCTCGTGTTTTATTTACATCCTGTTTTTTTGAAAGAATACATAAAGGTAACAGGATAAATAGAATAGATGGTTGGTGTCTTTGAATTGGAAAAGTTATCGGGCTCGGCTTCGGATTATTATCCGTTTCGCCTTCGGCTCACCGGATAATATTCCTAAGCCTTGCCCGATAACATTTCCGATTCACGACACCAACCATCTATTGTCTATATATTCTATCATTATCTATTACTCGTACTAACCGGTTTTGCAGTTTTTCCGATCGTTAGTATGCTTTTAATATTTGCCTTATATGGATTCATTTTCCGTATTAGGCTGGTTGAACGTAGACTTAATGCTCTTCACCTTATTGCGAGCTAAGGATGGCCCCTAAACGCATTAGACTTGTTAAATACTATAGTATCCTTTTTATGCATAGACCTAGACAATTCAGACATAATAATATGGTAATGATCTGAATATTTACCAGCAGATTAGAGCTTCCCATGTTTATATCAAAAGTGCTCGGAAAGATTGATGCCTACAATGATAAAAACCTTTTACTTTTTTACATTTCGACCATGCCTATTGCATTGAGGTATTCCATCCTGATGGGGAAACATCGGAAGTCAGAAGAACAAAGTCAAAGATTGAACAGAAGAAATACCGTTATGAATTCAAATAGTGTATTATAAGATTCTTTACGGATTGAACGTTTTATCGTGACCTTTCAATCGTGTAATTTTAGATTCAATGTAAAATTGATAATTAAGGGTGTAATGGAAATAATAACAAAACTATTGATATTCATTTTGCAAATATAAATTCAGAATTAGACACATTCGATAAGGTGGCTATGTGAACGTCTCTGAAATGATAAATACTTTCATAATTACAATTTACTCAAATATATCAAGGGTGGAATACTTTAACTCATTTATAAAACAAGCCCCCTAAACATCTGAATTAAAGACATTAAAATTGATTAGAAATAAGTGTTGTGCGGTTTTGTAGAATTCAACTTCCGTAAATAATCATCGATATGATCAGCTGGATATTTCATTAAAAGTGACAGGTTATAGTTCTTCTTATAGAAGCTGACGAATATTTCACTTAAACCTTTCCCAAACAGTTATCGACAGTTGACCACTTTGTTGCAGACGACCTTAAAAAACAATGTGGTAAAAGGAGAAATTACTCGTAGCAAGCAATTTCTCCTTTCCCACAATGTGTTCTACCCTATCAGAAGATTATTCTCCAATTTCATCACATTTTCAATTTCATCAGACTTGAAAATGTCGTCTGCAAACAAGGCAACGGAAGTAATTGGCAAATACAGCCGTGGTATTGGTCCATCGCGCTATCGTGCGATGTGCACGTATATATTTTTCAATCGAACGATACCATACCTAAGATAAGGGGTTCGGATCAGAGTTACCCACCGTTGGATTTAACCTATATCACCTGCTTACCTTGTTTCAACTCGGCTATAGACTGTGTTGAACCTATACAGACGTTCCCCTCCAGTGTTATCGTACGTGATTTATAAGATTGTCGCGTCAACACCAGGGGTTTCAGACATAACACCATTATTAGATAGCCCACACTGCTGCGAGACGCCAATTAAACTTGGCGGGAATTAGATCACCAATCCCCGACTATTTGTCAGCGACCTGATCCTTCCAATAAATGATTCGAGCGAGTGCCCTTAATTAGGTCCGAGAACTACATTTAAGAGACCCTCCGGCAGAGCGTTGTTCTCCAATCGCAGAGGTTATTGGTTCGATCCTCTGACGACCTGATCCTTCCGATAAATGATTCCGACAAACATGGGTATTGCTATAACCAAACGTGCAACATCGCAATCGTTATACCAAACAACGTGAGAAAAACTTTTGGTGAGAATCAAATCCGACAAACATTGGTATTGCTATAACCAAACGTGCAACATCGCAATCGTTATACCAAACAACGTGAGTAAAACTTTTTGTGTGAATCAAATCCGACAAACATTGGAATTGCAATAAACAAAAGTAAAATATCGAAATGCGGTGCGTCATGGGGGAATCTTTACGGGTCGCCCTTAATGCCGATCTTCTTGCAAAAATCCATTTCTTAATGTTGAACTTACGCAAGTTTTTGTATTAACATACCTACACTCTACAACAGATTACGCTATCTTCTCCCCAAGTCTCCGAATGCTTTCCTAAAGGTACATGTACACATTTTTTGTGATACATGTATAAATTGGGTTAATTAACATCATTCGGCGTCGGAAGGAACATTTGCTCGAAAGAAGTTTGAATGTGAGGTTAACTTGTTTTACGTATAATTCTCTTTTCTTATTTCAATATTGGGTCGAACAATATTTCATAGTAACACATCAATGGAATAGTCTCTCCGTATAACAGTACAGCTGTTGTGTTGTGAAGTTTTAAAGAAATTGATTTTAACTTCAAAATGTCCTAACATTTGTAAATAACGACCTTTAACTAAGGTCGGTCGTAATGAAACCAGGTCGGTTGAAGACCCGATCCCGGGAATGGCCAATGCTCTTACGTTCAAATTCGTTTATTCATGTCATGTCTTACGTCGTACACTCAGTAATCCAGTTATATCGGACTGGTATTATTCACCAACATTCGCATTCGGAACACCTCGGCCATTTCTTAAAATAACCTCGGAGGTAATGGGGAGCCATTTTTGAAAATAGGTCAGCAACGAAGGGCCAATCGTATCAACAAGCCGGGGATTGCCGGAAAGAGCTGATTGACAAAATATGAAACAAAGATGTGTTCATATGATCATCTTTAATGAAAAGGGTAAAAATACCTTTCAATTGTGATATATAACCAATTTGCGTGTATCTAAATACATAATATATTATTTAGTGCCTGTGTGCATTTTGCGTTATCCGCCTGAAATAAGGCGAATTACCCCAGGATTTCTGGTGTATTCATGTACTGCCTACGAAGTATATCTACCGACTTGTTACGGGGATTGCCGAGTAGATACGATTGCAACATTCGTCGTCTGTTGCCCTCTATGATGAATAATTATGTCACGGTATGTTTTATACTCGACAGTCTTCGGAACACAATCGAGACCATTCGACAAAGTCCGTCACGGTTGATCTTTTCATTTTTCAATTAAAGGTAAAGGTAGGGGGTTATAGTCTCATATTTATGCTAGGCATATTCAGGTGACTCTTACAATTACAAAATTACCCAAGCCAAATTTAGTTATATTGATGAATTATTGTTCACTTTATTGATTTTCATAATTTTCAACAGATTGAATTGAGGTATAGGTAATGTAACATACAGTGTTACCCTATAATACCAAAACAACACTTATACACAACCAGTTGTATAACAGCGTCCATGCTCTCGAGGTAACAGTGTCCGCCTTATAAACCACGAGGTCTAACAACACGGACGACTCTGAGGATATTTCTAGATACTCAGCATAGCATGTAATATATGCTAATCAAGCAGGTAAACAGACGGTGAATGTTGGTGAACAATACATGTAGTTTACAGCCTTGCTTCAATAGGACTATCTCATATAATGTGATTATCCCATGTTTTAAAGCGCTGCTGGTCTTAACAATCCTCGAATCTAGCAAATTGTTAAATGACTAGTTTAAATATCTATATTTTAAAGATACTGAACACATTTGTTGTCATTGAATAATTTTGAAACGACAATTATACCATTACTTTTAATGCGTTGACTGAATAAAAGAAATGGTTTTATAAATAGGAATTGGTTGCTCTAGGACCCAGCTTGCTAGCTTCACATGATTAAAATGTCGACTCATTTTGGTCATCTTGGTCAAAGACACTCTTAACCCATATAGTGCTGAAACCAAATTCATGTTTACGCAAACAGGTTAAATTACAGGCCAGCCGCCAATTTAATTGGCGGCTGTTCTACGACTTAACCTGTTTGATTCTCTGATTACTTTGCTTATTAAAATTGACCAGATATCTAAGGTTTTGGAAAGCAGACAAGACAAACATCTGATTTTTAGAAAAGTATCCAGTATTCTAAGGCTTAATCGACGATTGATACTAAAACAATGCTCTTAACGTGTTGTTTCTTGCCTTTGTTTATGAAATATTTCGAGGAACACATGTCTTTAAAGCGGCATCGTGAAAATGTCAGATTATATTCGAAACTATCGATTCATTCTTATCATCGCACACCTCAAAGTATACCCATTTCAGAAGTAGCTCACAATCATGGCCATTTCAAAAATAGCACGGTATCTCTGATCTGTAACACGCCTTATTCAATGATACAATCGAAAACCCTTTGAACGTGGTGAAATTCCCTTAGGAAATACACATTCGTCATTATTTCGAAAATAAAACGTGTAATTAACAACTCCGAGTTTTTCTCCTGAGACGAATCGAGGAAAGACACCTTTACGTTGCAAGTAACAGAATCGAATTTGATCATCACAAAACAAAACGGTATCACAATTTGAAAGTCCATATGTTAAACAGTCGAAATGTACGTTCTATGATCTACCTTTACAAGCTTATTCCGTTAATTCTGGAACATCTCATCATGTTCTAGATTTCACCAGCTAATTTAGAATGAATTGGAAAGACAGGAGAAGGGATATTTTCAGAAAGCCAGGGACGTATTACACCAGCCAATACGCTTGTAATAATCAATTCAGAAATAGAAATCCTTAGCCTGAGGTAATCAGCGTTTCTACAGTATCAATTCCGAGAAGAATCACGTTTCTTATTCTTGAACAAATATGTTTGTAAAGTGTCGCATTTTCATAAACTGAATATTGTGAAGACAAAGTTAGTGTTCGTCCTATCTGCAAACTGGAAAAGTACTACCAAGAGTTTTTGAAGTCAGAGTTCGTATTTTATTAAATTGAGCATTCGTCCAAAGACCAATACTTCCCGAAGGTCAAAATGTCAAATAATGCATCGAAATTTGAATCCAAAATGCGACCGACACACTCAATTCAAACACGAATTATAATTGTTTTTTTAATTGTGTTTTAACACAATGTCAACAATTTTTCAGCTATGTTACGGCTTTCCTTGATCCACGAGTACATGACTTGGACTCTGACGTGATTTGCCAAAGGACACTCCCATGAAACCACAGGTGTCGGTAGGGTTCGAACCCGAGACCCCCGAGTTCTAAAACCCGATCTGTACATGTAACCACTGGGATCCTGAATTGTGCATGTAACTTTTAAATCAAGCTCGATAGTGCGACTTTGAGACGGCATATTCTTTATCCACGTCTAAACCAAAGACCAAATTAATCAACATAGGAAGGTAATCGACATCATCAAAGCTTAATCCTTCTTTGTCGAAATTCCATAAGGACCTTTGCCATTCTGAATGGTGAAACACATCCTAGAATAATCCGAATTTTATTACGTTTGCAATCCGATGATAATGTAAGGATAATGGGTAGAATATATTTTATTTCCGGGGAAAAAAATACGGCTGACGTTTTTAGTTAAGGCTCACGTATTCATTTAGTAAGTGATCGATCGCTTCCTAGATAAAACGTCAGCTGATTGATTCTACGATGATTTAATGGACGGCGTTATGTAGTCAGGTTACAGAAATTATTTGATGTTTCGAAATAGAACTATACACTAGAACTTGATTTATTTTCTCCATATCTCGCTATATTTCGTCCGTTTAAGAAGTATTTCTACGAGCTTTGAGAAATGTACGGATGTCTCCAAACTGCCCATGCATGACGTCAATCGGAACACCTCGGCCATTTCTTCAAAATATCCTCGGAGGCAATGGGGAGCCATTTTGAAAGTAGTCCGGCAACATGGCGGAGACGAAGGGCATGTCCGCTTGCAATCGTATCTACTCGGTAAGCTCCGGCACAAGCCGATTGAGTCAAGTAGAAAAGATTGAGAAAACACAGATGTGTTGATATATTTGTTTGTTCTAACGGGGATTTCGAACCCTGGACCTCCGGTACAAGAGGCCGACGCTCCTCCACTGTACCCCTGTTATGATGATATTTAAAGAAACTATTTAAAACAACAACAGTCAACTGTTATAGTTAAACAATCTGTTTGTCAATCTGAACACATCGGGTTTATCCAATGAAAACGACTCTGAAATAATAGAGATGACGCCATGTTGTTTCCTGCGAGAATGACGTCACTTTACTTTCGGTTTTAAAAATAGATCTTAAATGTGAAATCTAAAACGTCGTTTAATTTGATTCAGGAAACAATTATACATGTCACAACAACAATTTCTTCATTTGGTATGAGTTACTGATAAAAAATGATTAAAAAGGATGTTCAACACTTCCATACCCATTGAACTACTTAACATGCACGCTTAGAAAATGTGTTAATTGCCGGATGCCGATTTACCCGAAAATTTGTAACCCCACACTTATATTCGAGGTGTATTTCACAGCTCACGGAAATACCCGAGTAGTTCCGATTGTCTGTTTGTACATTGTATTTACACAACTATTTAGTCCTGAGCGTAATGATGTAACCATGTGTGTTATCCGGCGGAAACCGGCGAATTTCCCCAGGATGTCTGGTGTATTCATGAACTACCTACGAGGTATATCTACCGACTTGTGCCGGGGATTGCCGAGTAGATACGATTGGCATGGCGTTTGTCATGAATTGGAACATTTTTCTCTTAAAACGAGTTTTGGATAATCTGGTTGGATAATTGTTTTTATTCCTTGTTTCAATCATATTGCGGCGACCAATGTATCTCTTGGTGATCCTGGTATTTACATAATCATACGAAAAGCATCTCAATAAAGGATATACTCCATAAAGAAAGCATACCAATAAAGCGTATACTCCATACAGAAAGCATCTCAATTAAGGATATTCTCCCTACAGAATGCATTTCAATAAAGCGCATACTCCATGCAGAAAGCATCTCAATAAAGGGTATTCTCCCTACAGAAAGCATCTCAATAAAGGGTATTCTCCCTACAGAATGCATTTCAATTAAGCGCATACTCCATGCAGAAAGCATCTCAATAAAGGGTATTCTCCCTACAGAAAGCATCTCAATAAAGCGCATACTCGACGCAGAAAGCTTCTCAATAAAGGATATTCTCCCTACAGAAAGCATCTCAATAAAGGATATTCTCCCTACAGAAAGCATCTCAATAAAGGGTAGACTATTCTCCCTACAAAAAGCATATCAATAAAGGATACACTCCATGCAGAAAACATGTTCAATAAGGATAACCTCTATGCAGAAAGCATATCAATAAGGGATATTCTCCCTACAGAAAGCATCTCAATAAAGGGTATTCTCCCTACAGAAAGCATCTCAATAAAGGGTATTCTCCCTACAGAAAGCATATAAATAAATGGTAGACTATTCTCCCTACAAAAAGCATATTAATAAAGGATACACTCCATGCAGAAAACATGTTCAATAAGGATAACCTCTATGCAGAAAGCATATCAATAAAGCGCATACTCGACGCAGAAAGCATCTCAATAAAGGATATTCTCCCTACAGAATGCATTTCAATGAAGGATATTCTCCCTACAAAAAGCATATTAATAAAGGATACACTCCATGCAGAAAACATGTTCAATAAGGATATCCTCTATGCAGAAAGCATATCAATAAAGCGCATACTCCACGCAGAAAGCATATCAATAACGGGTAGACTATTCTCCCTACAAAAAGCATATTTATTAAGGATACACTCCATGCAGAAAACATGTTCAATAAGGATATCCTCTATGCAGAAAGCATCTCAATAAAGGGTATTCTCCCTACAGAAAGCATCTCAATAAAGGATATTCTCCCTACAGAAAGCATCTCAATAAAGGATATTCTCCCTACAGAAAGCATCTCAATAAAGAATATTCTCCCTACAGAATGCATTTCAATGAAAGATATTCTCCCTACAAAAAGCATATTAATAAAGGATACACTCCATGCAGAAAACATGTTCAATAAGGATATCCTCTATGCAGAAAGCATATCAATAAAGCGCATACTCCATGCAGAAAGCATCTCAATAAAGGGTATTCTCCCTACAGAAAGCATCTGAATAAAGGATATTCTCCCTACAGAATGCATTTCAATGAAGGATATTCTCCCTACAAAAAGCATATTAATAAAGGATACACTCCATGCAGAAAACATGTTCAATAAGGATATCCTCTATGCAGAAAGCATATCAATAAAGCGCATACTCCACGCAGAAAGCATATCAATAAAGGGTAGACTATTCTCCCTACAAAAAGCATATTAATAAAGGACACACTCCATGCAGAAAACATGTTCAATAAGGATATCCTCTATGCAGAAAACATATCAATAAAGCGCATACTCGACGCAGAAAGCATCTCAATAAAGGATATTCTCCCTACAGAATGCATTTCAATAAAGGATATTCTCCCTACAGAAAGCATCTCAATAAAGGGTAGACTATTCTCCCTACAAAAAGCATATTAATAAAGGATACACTCCATGCAGAAAACTTGTTCAATAAGGATCTCCTCTATGCAGAAAGCATATCAATAAAGCGCATACTCCTTGCAGAAAGCATCTCAATAAAGGATATTCTCCCTACAGAATGCATTTCCATGAAGGGTATTCTCCCTACAGAAAGCATCTCAATAAAGGGTAGACTATTCTCCCTACAAAAAGCATATTAATAAAGGATACACTCCATGCAGAAAACATGTTCAATAAGGATAACCTCTATGCAGAAAGCATATCAATAAAGCGCATACTCCACGCAGAAAGCATCTCAATAAAGGGTAGACTATTCTCCTTACAAAAAGCATATTAATAAAGGATACACTCCATGCAGAAAACATGTTCAATAAGGATATCCTCTATGCAGAAAGCATATCAATAAAGCGCATACTTAATGCAGAAAGCATCTCAATAAAGGATATTCTCCCTACAGAATGCATTTTTATGAAGGGTGTTCTCCCTACAGAAAGCATATTAATAAAGGGAAGACTATTCTCCCTACAAAAAGCATATCAATAAAGGATACACTACATACAGAAAACATGTTCAATGAAGGATACACTCCATACAGAAAACATGTTCAATAAGGATATCCTCTATGCAGAAAGCATATCAATAAAGCGCATACTCCTTGCAGAAAGCATCTCAATAAAGGATATTCTCCCCACAGAATGCATTTTAATGAAGGGTGTTCTCCCTACAGAAAGCATATTAATAAAGGGAAGACTATTCTCCCTACAAAAAGCATATTAATAAAGGATACACTCCATGCAGAAAACATGTTCAATAAGGATATCCTCTATGCAGAAAGCATATCAATAAAGCGCATACTCCATGCAGAAAGCATCTCAATAAAGGTAAAATCCCTGCAGATAGTATATCAATGCAGGATATGCTTTATGCTGAAAGCAGCTTAGTACGGGGCATGCTTGATGCAGAATGCTTAACAATACAGAACATACATTGTGAGGAAAACTCCAATATATTTAATTTTCACATTGTTTTTGCATAACAGACGCCGAGTATAATAGGTGTAGTTGACATAAATGTAAACAAGTAAAAATCATTGAGAACAATTTGGTCGTTTACTATGTTTAAGTTAATTGAGAAAAACATACGCACCTGGGTAAAATATTCTTACCGAACAAGGAGAAAAAAATAAGCATAGAACAGTCGCGAACAGTGACCTTATAATGCAATAATGGATACAGAGAGTCTTACCAATCGGTCACACTGTTTCCCTATCTAATACCGTGGGTTCTAAGCCAATAAGGAGCGAGAAGTGACAATTTCGTTCATTAACAGTCGAGGCTGACGAAGATTTTTATTAAATATGACATCCGGCCATGGTGAGCGGAATATCTTGGTTATCAGTTATAATAAGTGATGACGCCTTTCGTCAAGAGTTTTCATTGTGTTTGCTTTCACAATAGGATTATCTGACAATAACGCGCGTTCCGTAGAAGTCTAAAAGCATCCTCTACCAGAGGTACATTTAGTCGTCTTTCATTTTCAATACACATACACATGAGCGAAACGTTATTAAGTTCGCTGAAGCAGAGTTAGCAGAACGAATGAATACTTATGTGAGCATGTGTTTTATTAGGAACAGCACACACTTCATCCGCTGTGAACTTAACCCTTTCCCAAACAATAACGATGTTTGACGACTTTGTTGCATACGACTTTAGAAAACATTGTGGGAAAAGGGGAAATTGCTCGTAACGAGCAATTTTTCCTTTTCCAACAATGTTTGCTGCACTATCAGAAGATTGTTTTTCAATTTCATCACATTTTGATATGTCGTCTGCAAACTCTTTAAATTTGGAACAGTCGAATAATTGTTGTTTGCGAAAGGGTTAAAACAACGAATCATAACTCTAGATGCTGCGTTTTAAACAACCAATTTAAACCTATTTCACGGGGCGATCGATTCTAAGTTAGAATTTCTGACAGATGTTGGTGGCTATGCCAAATAAATCATCAAATGCGGCCGAAGTAAAACATGACTACCCATGACCTTTCTATGAAGTACAGTGGTGTCCAACTATTACTT
Organism: Cerastoderma edule; assembly: GCA_947846245.1. Taxonomy (NCBI): domain Eukaryota; kingdom Metazoa; phylum Mollusca; class Bivalvia; order Cardiida; family Cardiidae; genus Cerastoderma; species Cerastoderma edule. The sequence continues at coordinate 19,102,950 of OX401417.1, forward strand.
GACATGGAAATAGACTCCGTTTGGAAAAACGTATGGGATTCATCGAGGCAATTGATGAAGGTGGAAAATGTTAACACATACGTTAGTCTCTAAAGCAACAATTTGGATAGGAGTGTATCGAATATCGTAACACAAGCGTTTTGGTTAAGCCAGAACATTCGGAACACCTCGGCCATTTCTAAAAATAATCTCGGAGGTAATGGGGAGCCATTTTTGAAAGTAGGTCAGCAACGAAGGCATGTCCGTTTGCAATCGTATCTACTCGGAAATCCCCGGCACAAGCCGGGGATTGCCGAAAAGAGCCGATTGACAAAATATGAAACAAAGATGTGTTGATATGATCATCTTTAATGAAAAGGGTAAAAAAAACATTCAATTGTGATATATAACCAATTTGTGTGTATTTAAATACATATTCAGTGCCTGTGTGCATTTTGCGTTATCCGCCGGAAATAAGGCGAATTACCCCAGGATTTCTGGTGTATTCATGTACTGCCTACGAGGTATATCTACCGACTTGTTACGGGGATTGCCGAGTAGATACGATTGAAGCCAGAACTGACCTAAAAAACGCTTTAACCTGTCAATGCGACTCACTGACTTCCGCTCTCGTTAGTAATAGCATGAGATAATGTTCGGGTCACGGCCTTTCTCATTTTGAAACCACAAATACGCTTCTATCAATGTCTACCAATCATGACAAGTTGATGACAGCTATTTGTGATGACCTTCCGGTAATGTACACTCTAATGAACCAGTAGAATGGTGAGAATTGAGAAAACGTCTTTAAGGTACGGTCGGTAGTGGGTCCGATATTAAGCATTTCGATAATGTAAGTCAAATGTAAGACATTGAATTCATATTTGTCATATATTGTGTAACTTTATCTCCTATAAAGGGATTGTTCGGACAGTTGGTCATAAACATGTCATTAAATGTGTCATATATCTGTGTAGCATTGCCGAATACTCTTGAAATTAGATTCATCCATTTATGTATTTGTTTTCAACATATATTGCATGACAAGTTATAGACATTCTTTCCGGATATATTGGTTTCCGTAGCAATGTCATTTCGTATTTACATTTAGGGCACTGTTTTTGCATTACTAAATGCGTTTGCATGTTTGTATTTACATATTTCTTCATTTTCCATAGATGTGGGCTTCTTTCGTAATTACGCTGAACCAAACCTGTTCAAGTCATGAAATAAACTTCTGCGCTGTTCAAAGGAAAACCAATAACCAAATTGCAACACAATTATTATTTTATTCATGGAACTTTTTTACAGAATTTTTAAGTCTATCATATATAACCAGTACGTATTTATCCAAAAAATGTTTAATTATAATAATATGTTATCTATGTTGAGGATATATCTCAACTTATTTCCATTCCTTTGATCATAATATCTATATGGTGTTTCCTTTCTTATCAAAATGGCTTTCTTTTTTATGTGTCTTGATTTGAATACAATTCTATTTCAACGTTTTTTTTATCGTATTCCATTCGTCTAGCTTTAAGAAAAACGACCAGTGTTCACAGCCTTATAAGGCACAAAAAGGCAAAACGAACTCTTAAAGAACAACATCGAGGGTTACTAAGTATCAGAAAACTGCGTCTTCGCAACACATAAGTATAATTACAATAACTAGGTGGTGACCCATCTCCCTAGGCCTTGGTATCAATTACGGAGACCAAATGTTGAGGGCATCCCCTGGCTGCTAGGCACTTACAGTTCGTCGGAAAGAGTGCGTCTGGCAAGATAGCCGTAGGTCCTATGTAAGGTTCTATAGAACCATCCTGTTTGTTCGATCCTTTGGCGTTCCGACATTTATTATGAAGTATTCGCAGTCCACTTGCAATGATGTACATGTATCTAGTTATACCAATATTCTTGGTTCAGTACTTCATCATTATTGTTTATTAAAAACTTAGCATATACATCTATCCAAACCGAGAAAAGGACCGCAATAAATAATCGAAAGGAATGTGTATCTCACATGGACGTTATCCCTTAATATGCTGGGTAGTTTTCTCAAAATAGATTTGGGTGTCGTCTTCTTTCCAAAATCTTAAATATCTACTTAATTTTGATGAGAAGATACTCAGAATAGCAAACTGGTTAAATCATAGGTAAACCGTGAATTTACTTGGCGGCTGGTCTGGATCTTACCTGTTTGCATAAGCCTAAAGTCGGTTCCTGAACTATAAGTTTATGGAGGTGTAGAAGCTGATATTGAACCTTAAAATAGCTAAGGTATTTACCCGCGTGATACATACATGCAAGTCAGGATTGTATTACTCTATAAAAGGTCGCCTAGATAAATATGCGACGCATCAAAGATCATGAAGATTTGCACGTACGCATCTAAGAACCACAGTCAACGTATTTCTTTTCCAATAGATCGTGTATAAGTCAATACAGAGACATTCTTCAAACCAATGTATTTAACACAATCAAGGAAAGTAACACCTTTAAACTAAAAACGTTCCTTAAAACGAAATTGTTCTCAAAGTGCAAAGAAAATGGAACCAGATCAATTTGTCCCCACTCTATTAACGTCCGGTAGGTATTTTTGCATCGTTGTTAAAAAATCATTTTTGTTTAAGACATGTCTTTGAAACCACTATTCAAAACACTATTACTTAACCTGCGATTTATTGTATAGATAGGTAAAAGTGTTGAGGATAAATGCTGTTTTTATGTATGTGTTCTCAAAATAAACGTTTGATAAAATGGGTAAGGTAATAATATTATACTTGTTACAGTCTATAAATGTTTGATTTTCGTTGTGTTTCCTTACATGTGTTAATTTTTCCTTTTTTGTTTGTTTGTAAGAATCCATAAGGTGCACAGGATTAATAGAATAGATGGTTGGTGTCTTTGATAAGAAAATGTTCGGCTTACAGAATAACACTCTCGATTCACGACACCACTTATCTATTAATATGTATGTTCTCCTGTGTTTGATCCCCCCAAAGTATGTTACACTATCTGTCCAAATTCACTTAACCATTCCATCTCAATTAAATTCGATGCCATTGCTTTTCAATGTAGGTTGTTGCACGTAGGTCAGAATAGCTCTGGTTATATCGAAGGAACTAATTGAACTATAAAACACATATCAGGACCAAATGCAGAGGTAGGCCGTTTGCCTTCTGTACCGAGGGTCCCGGGTTCGATCCCCGTAAAGCGCGATGAAAGCTGCCGGAACTAGCCCACAAATCGGCGCGAGTACTGGTTTAGAAGGCAAGAAGCAGTCATCAAAAGTGAAGTTAAAAGGCCTCAAGGTTCTGCCACAAACGATGTAAAATAAATGTCAATAAATGATAAAAAACATTATTAGATGTATGCCCCTGTAAGGATCCATGTATATATTCTACGTCCAAGGTTATGTCGGACCCTTGTAAGTTGAATTCAGAAATCTTTACTTCTAAGAAAGAGAATCAACAATTCCAGAAATACATGTAAATAGTCAATTAGCATTAGTTCAAAATGACATCTTGTGCGAGGAAGGATGTATAACATTATACGTGCAATGCTTGATAATCCAATTCATTAAACAATTCGATTTGCATTTCTGTTCATAACAGGAGACTTGGTGAAAACAACAACACTCTCGCATAAACAAGAATCAACCAATCAACCTAATCATGTTATCAGACATGCGCGAAATAAATAAACAAAACAGGTTCAACAACCATACGCGAACGATTTAAAACAGTTTCATTTGAACATCTTTTCATATACCATTAAATGACGCAAAATTGTTTATGTTTAATATCTTTTAGCCCTGAGAATGCTGGGTAATCTTTCTAAAAATAGATGTTTGTGTCATCTGCTCTCCAAAACCTTAAACATCAGCTTCATTTTGATTAAGGAGGATCCTAAGAGTAGCAAACAGGTTAGATCACAGACAAAACGCCAATTTTCTTGGCGGCTGGCCTTGATCTAACCTGTTTGCATAAGCATGAAGTCGGTTCCAGCTCTATAAGGGTAATGACATATTTACATCGCCATCTTATCGACACCAGTGAAATACTTTCTTTTTTTCCTACTTTTTTCGAGTATTTTATTTCATGTTTTATGTCGTATCAACACTTTTTCAGTTATGTAACGGCTTTCAAGGGTCCACCAGTACTAGGCTTAGGACATGCCAAAGGGCATTCCCACGTTACCATGATAGTTAGTATAGATTTGTTTCGACGACATTGCATTATCATTATCATTACCTTCCTAGGTCATCCATGTTTTAACAACATAATTCAACGTTAACCAAAGTAACCAAGCTGTTTCTAATTTGTCAAGAATCGGCAATCAGAAAATTGAATTTTGTGTCTGTTTTGAAAAGTTGCTCGTTCATCCCACAGCGGAAATGTATTTACATTATGGGGTGGTGAACTTTCGAAAAACCGTATTGTCAAAGGAAAGGATTCCCAGTTCAAGTTGAAATCTTCGTTGGTACTGATCATTTTGTTGTAAGTATGATTAAGTTCACTCAATTGAGATGATTTGCGATCTTGATGATCTTGGTGAACCTTTACCAGGTAGTTCTTCGACCGATACAAAAGACGATACACAGAAAGGAGAAATGCGCAATGAGCGATAGTAATACAAATTACGGCTGGAACCCTAGTTTAAAGTTTGAATTGTAAAGTCGCTTGAATATGTCTAGCATAGAAATGAGACTATAAACCGGACAGTTTTCTTTTACCTAACGCAACCTAAGTATCTGCTTGTTTAATACATGCGATAACCCACGGATGAATGTTTTTACAATGTTACACCTTTAAAACAAAGTGTCACGAAATAACAAAAGGCAATGATACAATCAAAGATATAAGATAGTCAAATGAACAGGTCGTGATGTTACTCCAGGGAATATAAGAGTAATCAGTAAAAGCCTGATTTTGTACTGTCATCAGTGCATTTAAAAATAATGGCTTTCGTGGCCCCTTGCTCGCCCGCAACATGCAGTACAATCCTTCATATTTTGAACGGATGAAGTTTTTGAAGACATGGTGCTTTAACCCTTATGGCGCTGGAACCAATTTCATGCTCATGCAAATAGGTTAGATCCAGGCTAGCCACATGGTTACAGGACAGGTGCTCTACAGGATGACCACTGTCAACGAATTGTACACCAATGTGATTGGGGGACCGACGTTTACCGACTCAACCCAATTCAACTTTATTAGGCATCGGCAAACAAAATGGGACACACCATGTACCTCAATTTCCATCTATTACTAAGCAGGTTTCTTAAGAAATCCTGATATCACACATTACTGTTTAAAGGAAAGCCATTGCTGCAGTGGTAGAGCGTAGGCCTCTTGTACCAGAGGTCCCGGGTTCCATCACCGTTAAGCGAGATGGATATTACCAACAAATCAATGCGAGTACTGGTTTAGTATCCAAGAAGCAGTCATCGAGAGTGAATCTAATAACCCCAACTTAATCAAAACAGACATCACATGTACCTTCCTAAACATAAACCAAATATATGTGTTATATTAATCACAACACTGTACATAATTGTATGGGGAAAAAAACGCTACGAAGCGAGAACCAAATGTCAATGAACGGTGGAACACATTTTGTATCTAAACTCTTGGATTTAAATGACAGTGGTGTCGCTCATCACATCCAAAATTATCGAGAGAAATCTGGGGAAACTTGTGTTGAAGAACACCTCTGTTGGAACAAAATATCAAATTTTCGTATCGAATTCTCAATCTATTCACCGACAATTTTGTGGAAGACATAAAATCTAATCGAAAACAACGAAATGTACCGCATAGTCTAACGTGATGAAGCAGTATGTTTAACGTTTAACTCTCATTTATCTTCACAGTTTAAAACATGGTGGTTTCGGGAAACGAAAAGACATGTGATTTTCAGGCAAACATCCGGCATTCATATCTGATTGTAAGTCTCGAAGTTTTATTTCACGGATGACACTAGATACAATAACGTATAATACAGATCACCAGTTCAAAATTAAAAATGAATTATACGGCACAGGGGATTTGTCTTAAACGGTAGATTTCGTAAACGGTAGATTTCCTATTAGTTTGAAGACGTACCTAACGATAGGAGACATAAAATTCATATTTTACCTTTTTTTCACATTATTTTCGAAATTAAATGCTTTTTGTGATGAAAATAACAGAGCAGTTTTGTCGATTTGCGATTTACCAGGATCGTTGTTCGGCAAACCTTTCGCAATATCGAAATTATCGATTCACGAAAGAGTGCCATCTGATTTTGTTTATATTTTGAAATCGTGATTGTTCCTAGTGTTAACGTTATTTCATCCTCCACCTTCGGCCTCTCGATGAAAACGCCTCAGCGTACAACGTACACAACTCTTCAGATAAAGTCTCATACAAATGATTAATTTGTGAATATAGGTTTTAACGATGCAGAGTAACATTTTATATTTAGTTTTGTTACGGCTTTCCTAGATTAAAGAGTACGTTATTATGGCCCTGTAGTGTCTTACCAAAGGACAATCTCGAGAAACGAAAGGTACTGGTGTTACATGAACCTCAACCTTGGATTATCGGGTGCAAAGACCCCGAGCTTAACCACTGGGTCAGGCAGGAGTTTCGCCTATATATGAAAAGTATGGTGCTATTCGATTTTCAGTGTTACCTTTGGATATATATAAATGGTGTCATTGGATTGTAAGGCATATCACTATTATTTTAAGTTATATAACAGCTTTCCTGGATCCATCCGAACTAGGCTAAGGCTCTGATGTGACTTGCCAAATGTTATTCCCACGTGTCAGTGGGGCTCGAAATCTATTTCCGCCATCTTAACCACTGGGTCACGCAGGAATCTCGCCTATATATGAAAAGTATGGCAATATCCTATTTTTGATTTGAACTTGAAATACCTCTATGATATCATTGTCTTTCTTCTATTCTAATCTGATCTAAAAGGAGAATGTCAAATACAGGCTATATAGGCTATTTAACTCTCCCTTCGTCCGTCAACCTTTGGAAAATAATTACATCACACTATGAGGAGGTCTTTGAAGCGCTAAGATCTCGGAAATGGTGTTTCACAAAACGCATTTCTTTTTCTATTTTTACACATACATCAAGGGAAACACCGTGAAGGGATTATCTGTACCAATACTTATTCTACATGAATTAAATGCGTTCTTCGTATGAAGCAAATATCCGTATACGACATTGACCTTGTATTTTACGTGAGTCAAAATCTGAGAAAAAACATTATGTCGAAAAATGAAGAAGCATCTCACCTGGTAAATTCACAACCAAGTTGGTCCGAAAGACAAACCTAGGTTCATTTCGTGTTAGCAGAAACCTTTCTTTAAAGGAGCTTGTTTACAGATGAAAGACAATTGTGAAGGTGAAAATTTATTTCTTGGAAACTGCACAAAAATCTTATTGTCATAAACTCAAACTCAAAACTCTTTATTAGGCATGTCGGCACTTTATGTGCCTATGGCCAATACATATACAATATAAAACATAATACAACATGCATGAAAACATGAAAAACAATTTGTAATACATAGAGAGTTAATAATAATATTTTTCTAAATTAAGTTACATGTTTTCTCTATTGCGAACCAATACTTGCTCATCTTGATTCGCATTAGACAAATTAATTATATTATTTCTTAATACTAAAGATTCCTTGATAAACTTACATAAATTCATTTGTATTTTAATCTTTGAAGAAGACATTATGGATAAAAAAAATGGTAATGAAGGAAATGTGCTATTTAAATATTTAGTTCTCAAATGTCTATAGGCTGGACATATAAGTATAAAATGATATTCGGTTTCAACTAGGTTCTGTTTACATACTTCACAATATCTTTCCTTCCTATTTACATTAGTGTATCTGCCTGTTTCTATTGCTAATTCATGGTCCGAAATACGTAATTTTGTTGGTAAAATTCTTTGCTTATCATTATTTACATTACTTAAGTATGGTTCAATTTCAAAATGTTTTTTAAATTTTTTATAGTAATGCAACTTCCTGGAATTTGAAATATCAGAAAACCATTTCTGTATAAACTGGTCTCTAATACGTTGTTGTATCAAAGGAAAATAATTCTGGTTTGTGTTAAAATCTGTCCATATAAAATTCAGTCCTAAATCATTCAATTGCTGTCTTATTTTGTATTCCCAAGAGGATTTAGAATTGAAAAGATGTGTGCAATTATCCAAATATGTATCGTGCAAGATCTTAATTGGAGTTCGCTTAATTTTAAGCCAATATTTAAAAGATTTTTCAATACAAATTAATGACGAAGGAAATATTCCCAGTTCACCAAGTACAGCACCATTTGAGCTTTGTTTACGAACACCTAAAATAATTTTACAGAACTTTATGTGATATGATACTCTTAAAGGAAAGTTCATCGGAAACAGAATTTGATTGTTTTAATACTCCAAAGTGTGTATACAGTGATTTAACACATACATTTATTTTAATCCGGAAGCGTGATATCGCTTTTGAGATCTACCACACTTTAACTGTAGACGCTTGAAATGGTGAAATGGAGCTACCAGAACTAATTATGCTTTCAATAGCTATGTTTATTTATATACCAAACAACACAACATAAACTTTATTGTTTTAATGACATTTCATTCTGACCTTGAAATTTTCCCGTCTATAAACGAGGACTTTTAACCCGTATATTGAGGTTAATCATGAAGCGTTAGAATGCATGGTATCTTTCTGAGAGCAAATTTGTGTGTCGTCTGCTTTCCAAAAACTTAAATATATGCTTGATTTTGATGAAGAACAATACCCACAGTAGCTAACAGGTTAGATCAGGCCAATTTACTTGGCGGTCGGCCTCGATCTAACCTGTTTGCATAAGCAGGAAGTCGGTTCCAGCACTGTGAGGGTTAAGTTGTTTTCAAACGACAACCAAAGTATTAATTCTTTATATAGTAATACAGAAAATTATGCAGCATGCATGTTCACGTAATACACAAAGGTCCAACGAATATCAGTTGACATCTAGACAGTTTCTTTGGCGATCTACGCACATTACAAGACAAATGGTATGACGGGTATGATGAATGATATATGATGTTTGATAAGTTCAGTTAATTAAAACTTAATAGTTTAACATCGACTTCAAAAAAAGTTCTTGCAACTTAGATTTAATCGCTTCCGGGATACATAACCAATACGCGCGCCGAATATGGATTAATGAAAAGTCGCAAGGGAGATTTTACTAATTTACTTACTAAATTGGTGACTTGTATATTTTCGTGATTCGATAATCTTTGTTATTTCACTTTTGGTATATATTAACATGTTTACGTATTTTAGATATATGTCTGTACCATATTTGCAAATGTTGTCTTGGCCAAAGGCATTTATATGCTGGTTTTTGCCAAATAAAGAATTGAATTGAATTGAACTAATCTGGAGCTCACGACCCTAATGACCATCCGCCGACGCTCTCACTGTATCACTAATTAGTGTTGAGTAAAATTCATTATGACAAAATTATCCGCCATATCTTCATATGTTACAGTTTTTTTTTTAAATAACGCTTGTAATGCTGGGTAATATCCTGTGAATAGATTTTGTGTCGTCTGCTTTACAAAACTTAAAATATATGCTTGATTTTGATGAAGAACAATACCCCAAGTAGCAAACAAGTTAGATCAGTCCAATTTACTAGGCGGTCGGCCTGGATCTAACCTGTTTGCATAAGCATGAAGTCGGTTTCAGCACTATAAAGGTTAACAATAGTATGTGATTAGCTAAGAATCGATAACGGATATTCATAATTCATAGGGCATCTCAATTATACGAATAACTTTGTGAAAGATGTACATACGAGGAGAGGTTTAGGTAATTCTAATGATACTGTTATAACTCTTTTTCATGGAACTTGTTTTTTGTTAATAAAAAGAATATTCCGTCCTTATTTATGTAATTAGTTTCAATTTTTCTCGAAAATTTCTAAAAAAAAAATCCTCCGATTTGTAATCTCACGCAATGGCGTGTTGTGACACTATCCTTGCACGCTGTTCCATTGGATTTAAATGTTGCCAAATTAACGAGTTACCATGCATCTTTGTTATCTTGACACATTTCCCGGTGCTTTACTCCGGTAGATAAATTAATCGATACATTGCCGAAAATAAATTGGCTCAATTACCAGAGATGTCACTGAATAATGTTAAATCACCTTGAAAAGTCTATTATAGTATACTGCATTATTTCGTTACGTGTATGTGTGTTTGCTAGAGGTTTGCCTTTCTTCTACAGGGCTTACGATTAAAAAAAGGGTAAGGGGTTTTGTTTATCACAGTGTCACCTCTATTGAAAGGGCCTGCCAGCTTAACTTATGCGACCCTTTTCACTGATTATACCAAGTACCTCCAAACTTCTATCACTATGCCACTATGCCAGGCGCCAAGCGGATATAAGTCAGTAACCATTAAATAAAACTAAATCGAGGCTCACTAATCGCCTTTTATGAACAAGTCCCACGAGGAACATTCTCCGGACAAACGCCTCCCGTGGGTCTCGAACCTTCGACTTCCCGGTCCAGAGGCGGATGCCTTAACCAATACGCCACGGTGATGGTATTATCCTATGCCCGGAATAATACACATTGTATATATTGGAGAACCACAAACGTTACTGTTCATAAGAAGAGATGTAGGTCGGGTAGAACCATCAGCAAACCTGACCTGAAAACCCATTATACCCTTTCTTAATTTCAACAGAACAAAACAAAACAAAGTTTATTCAACAAATACAAAGTCACATTTAACATCGTTTGTACAAAATATAATACAAAGTGGAATCTAAAGAAGGTTATACTTAATTCAATCAACGCGGAGAGATTCTATATGATTCAAGGTCTGTACTTGAACCATTAGGTCAAAAAGGCCTTAAAGCTAATTAAGTACATGTATCTATAATTAAGCCAATTTCGGAGACTAGTATGTTTGACTAAGGCACTTTGAAGACATGTCACATAAACATTGGCATTTGCTAACTTGGAGAAATACGTCAAATATTCGCATCTAAACTCTATAAGAAGATGTATCCATGGCTAAGGAGGAAATCAACAAAATTTAAATAATACTTTAAAGTTGTTTGTTCACAGAATAGAACATCTGAAAGTCGAAAGAACATGTCTTTGAAACGATACAGGTTTTGCACTTTTATAGGATCTACAATTAGGATTCGTTAATGAAAACATTCACTACACAAATAATTCAGAAAGCATCAACAAATCTAAGTACTTCAGACAATTTGTGGTAGATCCCAAACCGTTGCAACGGTTTGGATATTTTTGCATAGTATTTCCCTGTGTATAGGCTCTGAAACGTCAACATGTACCACTTTAGATTCAAATGACTTTTCTCAACTGTCTTTCATACAATGTCACAGGTAGAGCTTTAGAGAAAATTGTTTTCTTCTTCACAGTTTCCTCAAATATGTGAGCATGCAGACTCATTTTTTCAACTTTGCATTTGTCTCAATTTCAACTATGATAGATTAACCCATTTCCAAACAATTAGGGCATTTGACCAGTGTGTTGTAGACGACTCTGGTAAACATAATGGGGAAAGGAAAAACTGCTATTAACGAGTAATTTCTCCTTTTCCCACAAAACCTTTTGCCCTATCAGAATATTATTTTTCAATTTCATTAGAATTTGAAATATCGTCTGCAAACTCTTTTAATTTGTGACAATTGGAAATGTGGCGTTTGGGAAAGGGTTAAACGATACTAAAGAATTAAAGCACAAAAAGTCTAAGGAAAATATTAAAAAGACCAAGAAAAAACAAAAATGTTAATTAGTGTAATGATCCAGGTTTTCACGAGCGCATCTGAAATAAATGTTATCTAATTGACGAATAAATGAATGATTTGAAATGCTAATTGGGGGCAGAATTACCGTCGTTTTCACGCGAGGAATATTCAAAGTTATTTTTGGAAGCAATGCATCATGCCATCGTCGCATGGGACTCATTTTTTGCGACACCCATTATTTCTTCAAGCGTTAATCATTTTTGTATTTGAAAATTAGTTTGAAATGAAAGCAAAAACCTCCATTAAATGATTTTGAAATATTAATTTGATACCGTATGTAAATGGCAGATGATGGCTTAATTATTCTATTTTGTTTAATAACTTTTTATGCTTTTCTACGATCGATTCAAGGGCTAAATGAGGAAAAATATCGGCGTTGTTCAAAGGGAAATTCTATGCAGAAAAAAATGCATTAATTGCTCAATGATGAATTTCTTTCTATGAACTTGTTGCAACCTTTTGGCTGAAAATTGATGAGCTGGATAAAGGAAATAATAAACATGTTCGTATAAAGTAGTAATTGTTATTTTAGTTTAATCTTATTCATTTTACATCGATTGTGATGTACGTTTTAACAACTTACTTTGAACTCTCGATTCTTCTTCCTGGTAGCAGAACTAGTATTTACAACGAGAATGGGTCAATGAAAGGTCGCAAGGTAAGCACCTCCTCTCACAGGATTTGAACCTACGACTCTCATGTCCAGAGGCTCTAGCTTTTGATCACACCCATCGATAGCCATAGTTTAATTGTCTTATATATTTCATTAAAATGACGAGTATACAATCATTTATCCTCCAATTGAAACGAATTACTAGATACCAATTCTGCCAGTCAGATTATAGGAAGCTCTGTTTTTGCATATAATTAAGTAAATAAAAGACAAGACATAGTAGAAGATGAGATATTGTCATTACTTATTTCAAATAAATGAGAAAAATCAATCCAATTAAAAGAGAAACTGTTAGACAAAGAAAACTGACACTAGATGCCAGCGATTGACATGAATGTGTCAGCATTAAAAACATTTGGGCCACGTCACGGGAAAAGGGGCACTCGGACATAGCAAACAGTGTAGCCCCAGACCAGCCGCCACGTCACTGACGTGGCGGCTGGTCTGGGGTTACACTGTTTGCCATCTTAGAGGACATCAAGTTCTACCTTTTAATAAATACAAATGATAACTGTCGTGACTAGATGCTGGAATAATAGCGCTAAGAAAGAGCTGAGTTAGCGCTTTCTTTATATGTCCGAGTGCCCCTTTTCGCGTGACGCGGCCCATTTGACTAAGGAAACTCATTATCCAGTGATTATGAAACAATGGCATTAGATATTCAAATAGTTTGAGCATGTAAAGGCCATAAGCATGGGGATGCATGCCGTGCCCACACTGGGAAAGTCGGACTTTTATACGACAAAACATTAGTAACAAATGTATTGCTGGAAAAGTATCAGAGAGAAAATCACGACTCATTTGGCCCGAAGTGTATTGTATCATGTCAGGTAACACTGGGTGGAAATTATCATAGTGGCGAATATACACTGACAGCTTGTAAACAAATACAAATACGAATCAAATGGTATAGACAAATAAAGTCGGAAATAACGTTTTTCTCCCATTCTTTTTTTTTTATCCGTATTTATATACAAAACTAGTAAGCAACTAACGTTAGATAAGTGTCGGAAATATTCAAGACTCAAATTGAACATTACAAGGGTTCAGCGCAAGACTATAGTAAATGCTTCATAAACATGAAGCACTTACTATAGTACATGTATTGCACTGAACCCTCGATTAGGAACCGTTTCGGAAGTACTTTTGTGGGTGTGACACAAGCTAGATCGGAAGTCGATTTAGCCCGGTTCGAATTGGCAGATGTTTTTACGACAGTGGTGAGTCTAGATCTAGACGATTTGCCACTAAGTCGAGCTGACTTCCGACTTTGACAGACCGAGTCATGATAATTCCAAGCACATTTAACAGAACTCTGTCTTTCTTGGAACTAATCTAGTTTCTTTATCTGATGCGTTTTGGTTTTTTTAGTTTAAACTTATTCATTTTACATCGATTGTGACGGAATCCTGAAGCTAATTAAATTGACACTCGATGACTGCTTCCTGGATACTATGTATACCAGTACTCGCGCCGATTTGTAGGTTAGCCCCGGCATTTTTTTCTTTTTAATAACGCTGTGTTCAACAGTTTAAAGTAATACCAGAATCATCCATTGCTTGGTACATAGTTCTCTTATGACAGTTAGCAAGTGTGTGCAGTTTGAACGCAGCATTAATACCTACGAAAAAATGACCAACATAAATATACATACCTTGTTACTTTTTGTATTTGAAGAAAATACCGCACTGTACAATTCCAAGTTTAATCAAAACCATTCCGTGATTGGTATCTATATTAATTATGGAAGTGGACAAGTATGTGAAATTTTAAAGCAACAAATAAATACCTGTTAAAAATTGACCTACTTGGAGTTCGATATCGTTATATCAATAGCATTTGTAAACTTTAAAAGGCGCCAATCTTCTCCTTAAAAGCAATCCAACGTTATGCTACTGCATGTACATGGTGCTTCCATTTAAGGACATGTTCTACAGTTTTATAAAAAAATAACCCTTTCATAGAATTTTCTGAATTTTTGTAATGTGATCAAAAATTCTATGGTGAATTAAAATATGAAAAGAAAAATGCAGGTCGACAAGTTAGTTTTTTTTGTAAAATGACAGTTTCCATGGTAACCGTGTGGGGCAAAAATGTCAAAATGATCATACCATCTTCAAAGGTAATAAAATAATTTCTGGAAGGTTTATTAACACGAAATCATGTATTCATACATTCAGTACTTTATGAAGCAATGTTATTTAAAATTACTACAATCGCAACGATTTTGTAATCCAATTCAGGTTTTCAAATGTGTAGTCGACAAAAAAACAATGACAATCGATGGGTATATTACATATAAATGAAGATATTTAAGAATTCCTTTCATATAATTTTCTCAATTTTCAGTATATGAAGTAAAACTTAATACTGAAATACAAAATGAAAAAAAGATATGGTGACGAGTTGGTTTTTCTGTAAAATGACATTTTCCATGGTAACCGTATTTGAAAATCATTTGTAAAAACGTCTGAAATAACTTTAAACTTGAAAAACAGAAGCTATGGGCTTAATATACATGATTAATATATAATAATGTTGATAACCTTTTAAAGTTATATGGATAATTTGATTATTCTTTGGGGAAAAAAATGCATACGGTAAATTTCATCCGAATAAAACCGTGTATCCGACTACGATGTAAGTACCTCTTCGCTAACAGATTATTATCTCCCTTGGATGCGCAGATGAAGTGCGCAGCAAAAACTACCGAGAACGTCCTGAAAAGAACACTTTAATCATACACCCATTAAAGTTATGAACTTAGATTGACACAGTCCGCTTTTGGCTGTAAATAGGTGTGTGAAGCTTATGTAGGGCATTTGTAATACCAAATCACACGAATGAAAGAGTCAACAGTTTTGTTTTAAAGCGATTCATTGTGCACTTTGGACCTTTCGGGCCCCCTGTTACGGTTTCTTAAGCCTTTACTGATTGAAAGCAATAGCTTTGATACTTAGGTAGATATGTATAAACTAGCATTTTGATTAAGCATACTTATCTAAATGTAACCAATAACTTGGCGATGTCACTCTGGGAAGTGTTAATCTAAACGACTCAACTCTTGGAATGCTTGGTCATTTTCTGTTTGTGTCGTCTGCCTTCCAAAACCTTAACTATCTGCTTTAATTTTGACGACGAAAGATACCCAGAGAAGCAAACATGTTAGGTCACAGGCCGCTCGCCAACTTACTTGGCGACTGGTCTGGATCTTACTTGTTTGTATACGCATGATGTCGGTTCCAGCACAAGGTTAAGGGCAATAATTGTTTAATTCTACATTGATATACACGGAGTGTGTCCTTTCAAACTATTTCAATGTAACACGGCATTGAAAGCGTCTCTCCAACGCGCTTCCAATGTCGTGTTATTTTGCAACATTGCGTACCTTTATTTCGATATAAAAGGAATTTGCTTAGAACTTAACGCAGGTTTTAATACAATACATTCAGTAAAACCATACCCTAAGATTGATGTCAAAAGCTCTTCTTTTTTTCAAAACAGGGAATACAAAAAAGCCTATTCAAAAATACCTTTGATACTCTGAAAAACTGCG
This sequence comes from Cerastoderma edule, assembly GCA_947846245.1. Classification (NCBI taxonomy): domain Eukaryota; kingdom Metazoa; phylum Mollusca; class Bivalvia; order Cardiida; family Cardiidae; genus Cerastoderma; species Cerastoderma edule. The sequence goes on from OX401417.1 coordinate 19,119,035, forward strand.
AAATCGATTCCCATTAAGTACAGCGTTAACTCTGCCAAACCCGATCAGACCTAAATCAAATCTAAAAAGGTTCATATTGGACAATGAGGTCCTCGACAAAGACATCTGCTTCTGAGAGTCTGTAGAAATACCACGCACTCTGCTGGATTTTGCTCAAGCAGTTAAGATCACATCGCGCTATTGGATTATTCTATTGGACGCACCGTTCATCTGGTCTGCAGGTGGTCGCATAAGACGGAGAGATCGCTATTTCGGGATTAACTGACAGTAAAACCGTGGTTCGTTTTTATTTGAGTTTGAGCCGCGCTTGTTCGTTTCTGTGAGGAATTCAATACCATTAAAGAAACAGGTAGTTTTTGAATTGTTATTAGTTTAAACTTATTTATTTTACATTAATAATGAAGCAAGTTCTAACAACTTAAATGAATCACTCTCGATTCTGCTTTCTGGTGACATAACGAGTACCCGCGTCGAATATGGATTAATGAAAGGTCGCAAGGCAGATCCCGGTACACGCGGGACTCGAACTCGCGACCCTCGTGTCCAGAGACCAAAGCTCTACCTCTGAAAACCGTCATCCACACAGTTTTATTGTTATTTATCTTGTTTTAAAGTAGGTGAATCTATCTTTTAATACAAACCTTACTTAAAATTATGTAGTCCATTTCTGCGTTGGTTTAAGTCTCGGCAATTGCATTTGAATGTTTATGTGATGCAGACTCTCGATGCAGAGGCTATTCCCTAAGCAAAGTAATGTTGCCGCAATGTAAAACCAACATTAGATATATATAGCAAATCTAATACATAGGATCTTGAGTGACCATGTGCCCACACGTTTTGTTTTTATAATTGGTAGAAGCTAAGAGATAAAGATAGTAAAGTAATCCCTATGGCCTTTATCGCAAAGGTATTTTGAAAACGTCTGAGGTTGATCTGCAAGGATCGTAAGTCCATTTTTTTTCCGAAATAGTACAGAGCAGTAATACCTAAATCAAGTTAAAAGAATAAGGAGTGGTCGATTGTTCCAAATGGCCTTGAGTAGTTATCACATATAAGAAGTTCGTTATGAAATGTATAAAAAGAGTATTGCTTATAGAAAAAGGCGCAAAGGTAAGCTACGACTGAAATCAGTTGTAACTTTACACTCGATCCTTCCAACTCAAAAGTATATTTATATATAATTAATTAGCCGGAAGGGCACACGAATAGGTTGAACGTAAAGGTGCAATTTCCCAGTTGTGAGACATTTTGGACGTCATATCGTTTGAAATTCTTGAAAGTGAACTGGCATGCATTTTAATTAAGAATAAAGTTACATATTTTTTTGAGAATATAATAAATAAACTATATATACTTAAATATGTTAACATTCATATTTTTCTAATGTAACAAGTAAAGAATGCTTGAGGTTTGAGCGAAAACATGTTGTTCTGCTAAAGGTGCTTCTTCTAAATATGTTAACATTCATATTTCTCTAATGTAACAAGTAAAGAATGCTTGAGGTTTGAGCGAAAACATGTTGTTCTGCTAAAGGTGCTTCTTCTAAATATGTTAACATTCATATTTCTCTAATGTAACAAGTAAAGAATGCTTGAGGTTTGAGCGAAAACGTGTTGTTCTGCTAAAGGTGCTTCTTCTAAATATGTTAACATTCATATTTCTCTAATGTAACAAGTAAAGAATGCTTGAGGTTTGAGCGAAAACATGTTGTTCTGCTAAAGGTGCTTCTTCTAAATATGTTAACATTCATATTTCTCTAATGTAACAAGTAAAGAATGCTTGAGGTTTGAGCGAAAACATGTTGTTCTGCTAAAGGTGCTTCTTCTAAATATGTTAACATTCATATTTCTCTAATGTAACAAGTAAAGAATGCTTGAGGTTTGAGCGAAAACATGTTGTTCTTCCAAAGGTGCTTCTTCACAGAAGGCACTATTTGAAGGTCAATATGAAATGGCATTGAAACAAAACAGTATTTTGTACTGGCGTTTGACATACAATGAAAAACGCAACTGAAAACAAAATTAATTCAGGAAATGTCAACATATTGAAGTATGTATCAAAACAGTTGCAAATTTGTCGTTTGTTCGATCACTTGGTACAAGTGATAAACGAACGGCAACTCTGCAACTATAATAAAGACTACATCTGCCATCGAGTTTACATGCGCAGAGGGAATACATCTCTTCGGGTCACGTGGTGTTAAACCAAGACTAATGTATCACAACTATTTGTGAATTGCATAGGTAACGAATCATACTGTAAATTCATTGGTTTTATTGCTAGATAGATCATTTTATTTGGCAATGTATGTGGACTCTGGCCGATAATACAAACACGCACCTAACAGCATTTCCTATACATACATGGTGTGTGTATTAAAAGCAGTTACGAACCAATTATCGTAGTGAATTGTCAGTGAATCAATTGTTCGATGTTGGCTAAATTTTGCCAAGACAATCTATCTTAGACATACGTAAAAGAAGTTCTAACGATCATATAACAATTTAAAGGCACACAAATGCATATAAGTACAAATAGATAAATGAAAAAAAGTATAATAATGGAGTCATTTTATTACGTTCATAAAATTCATGAAAATTAATTTATGAATGCTGTGAGACCCTATTTAATAACTCCTTTAATACAAGTTATTTCGTGATTTGAATAAAGTTGTCTCCAATTCAATCATGTAAATCAACAGTAGGTTTGGTTACATATTTAAAATGAATAGTTCCGATTTGTCGGTTCAAAAATGTGTGTATCACGTGACCAGGCCAGAGATGAAGATTCAGACAATCTGAAGTATTAAACTAGCTGACCTGGGTTATTTCTTGTTGGTTTTCTACTTCTTTCACATTTAAGTTGTGCTAATGCTTTTTGTTGGTGATAACTGTTTGAATACGTCCAAAAGTTTACCAAATAATATAGTTCGCTAAAACATTAATCTCCTTTCATGAACCTTTACCTTAGACGTAAATATTCACTTCTAGTGTGACAAGCATCAACTGGGTACCGTTTTACTAACCATGATATATGCTAACAATTGACGTAAGCTCAAAACAACAGTCCCTCTTATTTAAATATTTAGCCAAGCAATAGTGCAAGGTAACACACCATTAGAATCGTCTCTCCTAGACGCTTGAAATGAAGGTCAACATCGAAATATTGTACTTTCAATTAGGATACTATCCTTGATTACCAGTTTCGATATACGCAATTATTTTTCCTAAGTCGTTTAGTAATTAGTCCCCGGGAAATTAAGAAGCAACTGATGGGAACACAGATTGACAAGTGGTGAAAGAATTTAGAAGGTGCGTTCTACACTAAGTATTAACGTCAGTATTACTGATTAACGTTGTGAAAGTTCGCAATAAATATGCCCATAACCTCCCAAGAAAACACTGTTATTACAGTTTAACGATTACTTGCGCGTAAAAGGGAAAACATGTAATCACCTATTCCGAACAGTCGCTAGCAAGGTGTGCATCACTGTAATTACTCGCGCACTCACGATCAAATGTAATGTTCTTTTACATTTATGTGACCATTTAAGCTGAACAACCTTTCTGTATGTCGAATTTCATCGAGAAATAAGTGGTTCAACTACCCATTCTCACATACAGGGATTTGTGTCTGTTAGCTTATAGTGGGTGTTAACGTCATTAAATGGTTTTTGATTATGATACGGCAATCCTTGGTCCACCATTACTAGACTAAGGTTGTGAATAGTTTTCTCACAGGGAACCCCAACCAAACCTAGGGTTACAGTGGGACTTACACTAACAACCCACGGTTCTGATATTGGATCCTGACTTGTGACACGGGGAAATTGCGTTCAATTATTATAGACGGCACTGTTTTTTTTTTGTGGAAGTGCTCTTAGGCAAGACACTAAGAATATCTGCCTACTACTTGTAAAATTCAGGAAAGCCGTAAAACAACTAAGGAACTGCTGACATGGAGCTCAACCCAATATAAAAAAAACCCAGATATTCATGAGAAGTTGTGTTTTCGTTTTGCATGTATACGGTTTAAGCAATTTATTTGGTACAGTTCATTTGAGGGAGCTTAAGTTTTTTTCTAATTCGACTCGGGCCGAGTCATATGCAAGATGAAATACCAATACCTGTGTTTAGCAGTTCTCGAAGTTACACGTCACGTAAAGGATCTTCTTCATGCATTATTTCAAAATCTTAGATGCCTAACTTCTATATTTGTGAATCTCATTATAGTTCTCTCGTCGAAACTATTCAAAAGAGTTCAAAAGAGAAAAAAAAAAATATAAAGGATGTGGCTTGGGGAAATGTACATATACCTCTAATCTTAAGATGCCTCTTTATTCATCTGAGTTGACGGGATAGGATGGGGAATAGTTAGTCAGTTCCACTCAAATATATGGCTCATTGAAGTGGAATGTTGGTTTTAATCCATGAGCATTGGGTGAATCGTCGCCGTGAAATAGATTACCAAATACATTTAGACAGACTAATGCATCGTTAAGTATTAAGTTGACATATGATTAATCTAAAAAAGAAATAAAAACGATGTCATTTATATTTTTTTTTACCCTTCATTTGCCGGATTATGAAAACTTCCAACTCATTCAACACATGAATTGTTGTTCTGGAGTTGTAGGACAGGGCCACATTGAACCGCATATACATATATGTGTAACACCTAACTGCAAAACGAGCTGATATCGTATATAATGAGTCGATGAGTATGTGATAGCTGAAACCAATCTGTGCAATAAAGGAATCAATATTTTATGCAAACGTTCTATAATTCAGAATTATATAATGATCTCAAATTTCCCAGACAATAATAATTACATATCGACTCTCATACGTTGAGTGGGTACTAAATAATTTTGGAACTCAAAATTATATGATTGCTGTTTTGTTAATGATAAAATTGTAAGCTACTCAAAAAACCACTCGAATCACTATAATCACTTAACGCATTGAGATCATGGTGAGAAAAAAAAATAAAAAAAAATGAGATATGCTTAACTAAGCTTCTTTCACAATCGATGTAAAACAAAGCAATCAAACAAACAAACAACATTTTATGAAGGACTGAGTACAGTCTTACACTTATCAACAGACGTGATCTTTATGATTTCCGATCGTGCCTATTTATGTTTACACATGCCATGTGGGTGAAAGCCCAATCGGAACTACTCGGGTATTTCCGTGAGCTGTGAAATACACCCCGGATTAAGCGTAGGGTTACAATTTTTCGGGTAAATCGGCATCCGGCAATTCATTCATTTTCTAAGCGTGCACGTTAAATAGTTCAATGTGTATGGAAGTGTTGGACATCCTTTTAAATCATTTTTTATCAGTAACTCATACAAAATGGCGTAATTGTTGTTGTGAAATGTTTAGTTGTTTTCTCAACCAAATTCAACGACTTTTAAATTTCACATTTAATATCTATTTTTAAAAACGAAAGTAAAGTGACGTCATTCTCGCGGGAAGCAATATGGCGTCATCCCTATTACTTCAGAGGTGTTTTCATTGGATAAACCCGATGTGTTCAGATTGGGTGAAAGCCCTAGGATATCTTAGGTCGATCAGAGAAACAATTTACACTGTGTATCGAATGACATTCTGCCTGGGTTATACGAAAACGTACCCTTACAGACTGAGTCCAACTAACGTACGACACAGCTGAACTAAGATCCATGAGACAAAACAGAACACTCCAGTAAAGAGGTCTGTCTGTTCGGCAATATTAAAGATGCTTTTCTACAGATGAGAAAATCTGGAAGTAAAAAGATGTCCCTGACACCTTATTTTTGTGCATGTATTGTTAATTGGTATACCATACAAATCAGACATTGAAAATAACCTGATTAGAAAGCATCAAATTATCTTTGAATGAACAGTCTTCATGCATATTGCATAAATCGATGTCACGCTTTTGAATACAATTACATATTTATGCAATGCGATCTTGTTTTGAAATAAATCGAATACGAACTGCGACCAGTGGCTTTTTGGTGATCCGTAACGTACAACAATTCAACTGTTGTATAGTTTAAAGAAATTGAGATTGTAATTCAAACTTTCCCCACATTTTTGTGAATAGGCAATTTTAAAGCTTACAAAAAAGAAAAACATATATAGAATGCAAATTGATTACAATGTGTAACTCTCTTTTTTTTCTTGGTATATAAGAAAAGCTATCGGTTCGTTTAGTACTAATTAGAAATTAACCTATCTGAACTACAAATGACGGACCAAATTGATCTTTGACGTAGGTTGACAACTGGCATAAGAACGACCTGGTTCTTAGCACAGTATTGGGAGGTTTGCAAAGTTCTTAGGTTGTTTCTATGATAAAACGTTTTCTTTAATGTGTGATTGAATGAAATATCCGTTGGATAGTTCTAGCGTGTTTCTTTTCATTAAAGTCTAGCGTTGGACTTGTCAAAACAATTTATTTCCATTGGTGATTTCTTGAACAGTAGTTAAATAATGTCATGGGACTTTTCATTAAGACAAACTCTAGTGTATCGAGTTATTTGTAAAACAGCCACTCTTTCTGGATAACATGGTAAGTACAACACGATTTATACAGCGGAAGCATTGAAGTACTAGCCTTGTACATGTCCATTTTCTTAAAGAGAAATTTAAATCACGGTGAAAACTTACTCAAATGTGTTCCCTAAATTATTGAATGCCAAACATCTTATCAACTGCTTCCTTTTGCGACACTGTTGCAGACCTATAATGTCTGCTATGGTAACTCGATCCGCAATAGAGGCGAGGTGAAAGCACTGGAACTAGCCCACGGATCGGCGCGAGTACTGATTCAGTATCCAAACAACAGTCATCGAGAGGGAATTTAATAAGCGTCTAACTTCCGTCACAATCAATGTGAAGTAAATAAGTTTCAGTACCTCCTATATTTTGAACTGCAAACTGCTAAAAGGTACAGGTATTCTAAGGATCCACTAAGTCCACAGATATGCGCAAGTACCGGTTCAGTATCTAGAAAGCAGTTATCAAGAGCGAATTTGATAAGGGTCAAACTTCTGTCAAAGTAATGTAAAACAAATAAGTTTAAGTTATTCCTACATTTTGAACTGCAAACGGCTTAGGTAAATGTAGTGTACGAATCTCTAAATTCCACATGAATGCCGATGCTAGAAACCAAGTTGGTAGAACTTGTGGCCAAACCCTTTTGCCTTATTTTTCATTTGGTTGATTGAATGTACATGTTTCTTTTGTAAATTGTTATGGCAATAAAATATGTTTAAAGTAAAGATGATCGAAACCATTACCATACTTGTTTTAGTAGGCGTTGATGAAAGTCATCCCATTTACATGTACACAGAAGACCCTTTCATGAAAAAGTAGGAATCACCAAAGAAAATAATTCCTGTTGTCAAATGAAAATGAAGTAAATCGATTTGGTGAAAGGTCGGTAAGAAGAGAGAACATAGACCGGAAGGTGCTTATGGATGTTTTTCTCTCTAAATCACCGATTAATCTCCGTCGAAAAAAGACATTGATAGTCACTTAAGAACGCTAATTATTGACTGTATTCCTACGCACAAGTACTTCAGGCTTGGCGACAAGGATATCTTAGGAGTCTGAGAGGGAGAGAAAGTAGTTCCCATAAAGGACGGAAGTAAATCGGTTATTGGATTGTCGAGTGTTTGTCTACGTAGGAATATCAATTGAATTTCTGTCTTTCTTTTTCTTTCTTTTCGATCGAAGAGTAAACGGGATTCAAAGAAGGGTTGTAAGTATAACGGCCGACTTTTGTCTGGTAGAGACAATTGTTTGCAATGGGAGCCTGATTATTACATGTTATCACGATATTCCACTCTTTTAATTGGTTCACATTGATCGGAAAGATAGGTATTGAATACCATAAAAACTCAAAAACAACACCATCTTGTTGAGAAAAACAGGAAAAACAAACAAAAGGTCTAAGTAAGAAATTGTTCTAAAACAACCTGTTGGGAATAACAGTGACATGTTCAGAATGGATGGAAAGTATCATAATCTATTCATCGCATGTTTCAATTCTGGATAAATGTTAAACGTTTGAAATGTTTCAATTTGCTTCTTTATTTCTTAATATGCTTGTGGTACAGCAACGCGTTTTGAAATACGTTAATTTCAACTTTCAACTGTATATAAAAAAAGAATCAACATTATATGCTCCCATGAACAACTATATCTGATGTCAAATGAATTTTTACATCGTTTCTTAACCCTGCAGTTCAATTCAGTGTCGTCAGGCTAATGGCCTACGTACATTTATCAAAGTGCAAGTAATTATATGTTGAGTACAGTAGGCTGGTGTAATAAACATGCTGAAAAGTATAAACATTGTCAAGAATTATTTCTTACATCGTTTCTTAACCCCACACTTAAATGAAGTGTTGTTGGTTAATTTGTCTACGTTACATTTATCAAAGTGCCAATAATTGTTTTTAGTACAGTAGGCTGGTGTAATAAATATGGTGTAATAAACATGCAGAAAATGATAAACATCGTCAAGAAATGCCAAAGATCAATGTGCTCAGCTTTGAACCGTTTTCATGATTGCACGAAACGAGCTCGTGTAAAATGCGCGACCCAGCGCTGGTTATTAAAGGCACATAAAAGGAGAAAAGCACAAATAAATTACTAAAAAATATATGGAATTCTTTTATTATTTTCATAAAACTCATGAGAATTAATTAACGGATGCATTGAGACCCTATTGAATAGACATCTTAAACATAAGTTATTTTGTGCTTGAAATATAGTTGTCTCCAATTCAATCATGTTTATCAACAACCTGTTTGTTTACATATTCAAAATAACGGTTTCTGATTGCTCGGTTCAAACATTTGTGTATCAACTGTCAAAGGTCAGGGGTAAAAAATCACACAATCAAACTGGTTAATATGGGTTATTTCTTGTTGGCTTTCACGTTTAGTTGTGCTGATGGGGATTTTTGGTGATAACTATTTGAACCTGACCAAAAGATTACCAATTAATATAGATTGATCGACATTAATCTCCTCTTATGTGCCTTTAACAACGAAGCATTTGATACGTCTTCATTAGATATGTTGTCGTATCTGGTTTGTTTGTTTGTTTTAGGTCCAATGCATTGTCATCTATTTCTCAGTTATGTTACTAGTTTGCTTTGTGTATATGGGTTTTAGCGCATTTTAAAACCATTCTTTAAAGTTTTATTACGGCTTTTCTTGATTCACTAGTGCTAGGCTACGGGTTTTTACGAAACAAAACGTTGAAGAAAGGCTCATACACAGGATCCCCGAGGTATAAGAATTCCACCTCAATAAATGGGTCTAATATATCACTTTAATAACATCAAGTTCAAAAGTTTAATAGCATAACGTATACATTGTGTTGTTATAGAATAACATGTTATACTGACAAGCACGATGAATTAAAAACAAAACGGTAAAGTATGTTTTGACATAAACTACATCAGTAGTATTCCCTAGAGAAAAAAGCGTGAGATAAGAATGATATTAAGTAATTACGAATGTGTTTAGGGATGGGTATACCTATATAAAAACGTATAACCATTCATATTAGTAAAAGCTTAATATTTATCAAAGCTGAACAAGTTTGCGTTCCCTAATTTGACTAGCTAAATACATATACTTACTTCGAACATATTATATTTTTTTTTTGATTGGTTAACACTAGTTTACATTTGTTACATGTATAAGTCGGTCACGTGTGATTAAAGTTAGGTATCAGTTGTGTTCTCAAATCACGACAACATCGAAAGAGATATCTGGAACTGTCCTTAATTATGATATCATATATAGATCACTGTACTGTAAACCTTGGTTAAATCAACCTCTTACTCCAGAAATGCATCGCTTTGACGCAACTACTTTGGAAAACGTTAGTTAAGACTCACCATCGCGAAATGATTGATAACTTACAGTAGTTAGTTCTCCTTTTGTATAAACCATTGACAATCAAACTTGACAAAGAAAATGTTTTCAATGCCCTGTGTTCTCTTCTGCTGTAGGTTTGTTTAACCCATTACCAAACAATAACTACATTTGACCAGTTTGATGCAGACGACTCTGGAAAACATTGTGATAAAAGAAGAAATTGCTCGGAACGAGCAATTTCTCCTTTTACCACAATGTCTTCTGCCCTATCAGAAGATTATTATTCGAACTCATCACATTTCGAAATGTCGTCTGAAAGCTCTTTCAATTTGGGACAGCCGAAAATTTTGCACTTTGGAAAGGGTTAAGACCAGGCATAACGTCAATATGGAGGAATGGATACATGATACGATGATTTGCTGTATCATATACGGCTTTACAACTTCGACGTTTAGAATTCTATTTCCATTTCATTGGTAGGAAATTCATTAACGTTTACACTTATGCTATATGTTTGAGTGTCAGTTGCAGACAATTTAGTCAAAAACCATCTATCTTGTGCGTCGATGAAGACCGACAACATGCAATAACTGTCTGCTGAATTGAATTATCGAATTCCTGATGCGCAGGTGGATCATCCGATGCTACGCTTGTCAAAATGAGTCATTTGCCTACAGTACTATTGTATGTTGTGTCGTAAATGTTTGACGAATTTTGAGTGTATTTATTTAGCAAGCTAAGCTGCTTGTTGCCAGATCATGAAAATTTGAGAATCAAAATGAGGTGCTTTAGAAACAATACAGTTTTTTATTTGTTGTATAATATGTAATTGAAAATAGCTACATAAAGCCGAATTAAATCAGATCATGCCAGTTCATCTTATCTTATTCTTCCACTTTTCTTACAGTTTTTGACATAACTCATAACCGTTGTAATGCTTTTGGTTTAAAATGCATATTCATATCTAAAACAGTATATGGTGTCTTTAAAATAAACAATTTTCATTCCAATGGGCGTTTCTGATATTAGTAACATGCAACAGTGCATTTGATGTAAAGTTTTAATACAATACAATCTAAGCATCAAAACGTATGTAAACAAGCACCTTTAATGCATTTTTATTGTTCCTTTAGATTGAGACGTAATGGAGTATTGAAGCAGTCAACAGACGTGACAGAGCCTGCCTTTCGGACACGCTTGGATGTAAGCAGCATGTGTTAATACAGAGGATCATTAGTAATAGCTCTTGTCTTGGAATAACTCCGATAATCTAGTTAAAGTTCGAATGAAAAGTGTCATTGTTAGATTCAAATTAAAAGCAATCGGAGACGGATTTGAATCTTAAGAAAATTGTCGTACATGTATGTACCATAACACATATAGTAAAGGAATATTCTTCGAATAAAAGGAGAAGTTACAGCATTGTCGAAGACTATCACATTGGATCATTTTTACAAAAGGGGGAAAACTGGTGTAAAAGTGTTCGTTGAATACAAGGTGTAGATTAGCAGTGTTTTGAAATAAATGAAACATTATATAGCCAACCGGTTTTGAAAAAAAGAACAGCTTCATCTTAAGATACTGAATAGATGACATATATATCATAAGTCATATATCAGAGGTTTTCAAGACTTGAGAATAATTACCAGGTGTGTTGCATATAAAGAGGATTTATTATAAGAAAGTGATAAAAAAGGACAATTCTTAATGATATCTTGATATTTCTAGATAATTTAAATATAAAACGAACACAATCAAGGCTATATTTGGACTACGACTGAATATACGAATCTAGATTTGGCCTATCTAAAACGGAGGTTAAATAGTAGCACAACAGACCTGGCGCATTTGCGTTTTCAATTGGCAACATAATACTCTCTTTAACGGATTGATCATAACAGGCCGTTTCATACCCGTGTGAAAAAGAAAGCTTACAAGGATCTAGCCGGAAGTGATAAAATCATTTGTGTCGGAAAAGAGCCTATAGTTGTTTGTTTACGCAGACAAATCGAAAGCACTTCACAACAAAGGCTGGTATGCTAGAGACGATTGTTTAACGTCTGTGAATAGCTTCTAAGGCCACTTCCTTTCTAAAAGTGCACCTCAAACTCAGTTGTGTTAAAATCTACGGAGTCATCATTACTAGAAGGAAACCAGCTTCTTCAAAGGCCTGAACCGATCAAGCAGTGTATGTACAAGTGAGTCCTAAATTGGGAACCAGTCTCGTATCTGGCACAGAGGATATTGATCGAGAATTTGACAGTCTGGTACCCGTTTCTGAGTGATTCTACATCTTTTTGAAAAAGGATATAACAGTAATCAAGGTAAGATTTTATATCAAAATAATAAAAAAGAGATATAGAAATAAATGTTATAGGTGATGAGAATCGAGGGTTTGTCTATTTCAGCATGTTGACCCCTATTTAGTCTGGGTTCCTGGCCCATGCGTATACCCCCACTAGTGCGGATTATACGCACCCGCCGGGGTACCGTTAAAGGAAAAGGGTTGCGTAGGTAAAAACTCATGAACATGAATAGTATTCTAAAACAAAGTACAATATTGTAATGTGACAGGTCATTGGAAGCGTCTCGGAGAGACGATTATCAATATGAGGGATACCAAATTGGTATCGATAAGCTTGCTGTTGTTTAATTTGGTATGTTTTGATGTACTCAATATGCCTTTTTTCCATACCTCTTAAAACAACGCGTTGATTTTCTCCTTTTCACAATTTCTGGGTAATTGCTGATATTCTGAGAACAGTATGGAAGTAGTAGCACTACCGTTCTTGAAGTAACACAACGTAACATGTGTGCTTCATTTATTTTCCATTCAGGATTCACATCCTTCCGGGGTTTATTTCCGTGAACATATCCACAATTCCCTTTCTTTTATAGTTAATTGGGTGGCATGTGCTTTATCAAAATACGATTTCAAAAGAAGCAATGTAATATAACTAATAAGACATTTTAGCACGGAATACTCTCCCGAAGAAAATAAACCACTTGGAAGAATATCATTTTCATCCAGTCACCAGTGCAATGTTTGGGCTTATAACAAACAGGGTACCGTTTAACATGTTTGAACTCCTTACTTGTTAACCTAATTACTGCATGGTACCCTTAGTATCGATTTCTCGTTTTTTTTTTTAACCATTTCTGGGTTTCTTTCCTTCATTTTCTTCTCCATTTTTATTCCATATATGTATTATTCGATTTTCCTTCGGCTCACCGCATAACGTTCTCAATAATGACATAAACCAAATATCTACCCAGTAAAAAAGGGGTTTGTTCAAGGATACCCAATATACTTCTGTGAAGACCATGGACTATTCTATAATATTTTCAGAAGACTTCTAGACGAATATTTGTTTTTAAAGTGTGTTCTGTTTTACTTATAAATAAAACGTCGTATACCGTTTTAACTAACGCATGACGTCGTTTGTCTGCAACTGCAAAACAAGAAATGAAATGGGCCGCGTCACGCGAAAAGGGGCACTCGGACATAAATAAAAACCGCTGACTCAGCTCTTTCTTAGCGCTATTATTCCAGCACCTAGTCACGACAGCTATCATTTGTATTTATTTAAAGGTAGAGCTTGATGTCCTCTAAGATGGCAAACAGTGTAACCCCAGACCAGCCGCCACGTCAGTGACGTGGAGGCTGGTCTGGGGCTACACTGTTTGCTATGTCCGAGTGCCCCTTTTCCCGCGACGTGGCCCAAATTGTCACTTTTAAATTCTGATGCATAGTATTGCTGGGTTATATTACCTTGTGACTATCATCAGCTATTGTTTGTATGGGATAAGTGTTACCTTAGGAATGTGTGTGGCTTTGCAGATTGCTACACGAGTCGCAAACAAATAATATGCGTTCCTGAATGCATCAAAAGTTTAAGGTAGAATACCCATACTTCGCCTTTTTGAAAAAAAAATCGTTTTCTCGTAGGAATACTTCGGTCGTTCTAGATGTAAATCGGTCGGGCCGTATTTACTCGTATACCGAGAACGACCGAAGTATTTGTATTTTGAGCAAAGAACACGTTTCAAAATGGCGGATTATGGGTATTCTACCTTAAAGAGCATAAAGATGCACTATTAGTGTGTGAAATAACAACGTGACATACGACGAGAGTCTCAAACATGACCAGTTAAATAATTCACTGTTGTTAAGGTAGTCAGTCCACCCCGATAGAAAAATTGATCATGTCATTAAATCCGTTGTAATAACCTCCCCTAATTACAAGTTTTACATAGAAATTAACATTATATGAATCAATCCATAAATAAAATTCAAATGATATAAAACTTTAATTCTATAACGGTATTTGTTCTGTTTAATCTGAAATCTTTGTTATGCTGACTTCTCTGACTTTTCACAATCAGTAGAGGAATATATCAACTATGTAAACTATGCCACCCGCTCACATAACAAATTGAGTCAATACTCATTGGGAATGAACAATTGACCATACTAGACATTTTGATCACATCTCTTGCTTAAGATCACCTCAACCGTATCTCAACATTAACGTAGGAACTCTCTGTGTTATTCTATGTCGCAAATTTCGAGGATGGAGTCTCTTCCTTGAGGACATGATTAATGCGAATGCTGTAATATTACGGGGCAGGCAACATGTGTCATTTTCCTTTTTATTTCATTCAAAAAAGCAAATGCTATTGATCACTTAGACACCTTCCCTTTTCTACCAACAAGGCGGATTTCACATATTCAACGATCCGTGCCAAATCTTAACCCTTATAGTGCTGGATCATTTTCTAAAAATAGATATATATGTCGTCTGCCTTCCTTAACCTTTAATATCTGATTACTTTTGATAATTTGAGATACCCGGAGTAGCAAACAGGTTAGGTCATATGCCAGCCACAAATTTACTTGGCGGCTGGCCTGTGATCCAACCTATTTGCTACTCCGAGTATCTCAAATTATCAAAAGTAAGCAAATTTCTAAAAATAGATGCATATGTCGTCTGCCTTCCTTAACCTTTAATATCTGCTTACTTTTGATGAATTGAGATACTCGGAGTAGCAAACAGGTTAGATCATAGGCCAGCCACCAATTTACTTGGCGGCTGGGCTATGATCCAACCTGTTTGCATAAGCATGAAGTCGGTTCCAGCACTATAAGGGTTAAGATAGATAAGCCTTTGTACAAATTGTTAAAAAAAAATATACACATGTGGATTCTATTTGTTTATCGTAGAATACCCATAATCCGCCATTTTTGTAATTCATTCTTTCGTCGGATTACTACGGTCGTGCTCGGTATACCTCGGCCTGAGCCGGAACTATTCGTTTTGAACCGAATAGTTCCGGGCCCTGATCGATGTATCCCGAGAACTACCGAAGCAATGCGATGACGGAATGAGTTTCAAAGTAACGGTTTATGGGTATCTTACCTTAAGGTAAGACTTGTGAGATATCCATATTTTTGGTGTCAGGTAGTTCAAATCATGTTCATAGCAATGAAACCAGTATATCCACGTATTACATCAAACATATCTAACGTTATGTCAATAAGTCGGGCTTACAAGATAAATGTTTTAGAGTAAACCATTTGAATTTGGTTTAGATCTCTAAAAGCTTCCATTAGTTATAATAATATGGAATTCATATTGGATATACAGTTGTGATTTTATGAACATTTTGTCATTCAAAATGTATGAGAACAGTTACATGTTTAGGTTTGTCCAAATATGTACCATCGGATGCCAAGAATACTAAAAGCCTATATCAAGTGTCTTTAACTCTTTACCGCCTTCAGGCGACATTTATCACTTGAAGCAGACGCGTTTGGAGAAGCTTTGTAAACACGAGAAATACATTTCAGTTCCCCTGTTGTGATGTGTGAATATATTGAAAAAGCATCGTGGCAAAAGGAGAAATTGCTTATGACAAGCAATTTCTCCTTTTTGCCACAATGCTTTTCGAAAGTCGTCCGCTGCATGACGCAAAAATGTGTGGTGAATAGGTGACGCAAATAGGCGGTAACGTGTTAATTACATTTCGATGTCTATCAAGGAATAG
This sequence comes from Cerastoderma edule, assembly GCA_947846245.1. Classification (NCBI taxonomy): domain Eukaryota; kingdom Metazoa; phylum Mollusca; class Bivalvia; order Cardiida; family Cardiidae; genus Cerastoderma; species Cerastoderma edule. Next base: position 19,134,978 of record OX401417.1, read on the forward strand.
TGTTACTCCCTCATTTAATGAATAATATACACCCGTTTAGAATATGAAGCGTTTGTAGCGTATCCCTAGAATATTACATTCCTACGTGAGATGCATACACGTTCGTCTAGGATGTCATATTCCTAATAAAGCCATAACAAATGACCTGTCTATGAAGTATGTTTAACAAACATGGCATTGACTAAAAGGTTTTGTTTATCTTAGTGTCATCCTTAGTAAAAACAAGGCAAGCCAGTTTGGCTTATAAAATACCTTTCACTGATTATACATTTACCAAGAGCTACCCATATTCTATCACGAATATAATTCGGTAAACAATAATAAAGCTCGCCGCTCACCTACCGGTCATTGCGGAACAAGTCCCACGAGAAACATTCTCCGGACAAACGCCTCCCGTGGCTCGAGTCTTAGATCTCCCCATCACGAGTTGGACATATTAACCACTAGGACACGGTGACAGATATTGTTCTATGTGCTAGCATTATAAAGCATTTTGGACTGGAATACCAGATACGGCATGTAATTATGTTACGAGCAGTATCTCCTTTTCGCACAATGTGTTCTGCCCTATGAGAAGATTGTTTTTCAATCTCATGAAATTTTGAAATGTCGTCTGCAAACTATTTCAATTTGAAACAGTTTGGTAAAGGGTTAAACGTACGCAGTTTACATCGATTGTGAAGGAAGCTTGAATTTTATTAGATTCACTCTTGATAACTGCTTCATGGATACTACGCCAGTACTCGCGCCGAGTTGTGGGCTAGTCCCGGCAATTTTCACCTCGTCTAACTTGACTCGAACCCGGGACCCTCATTACAATAGGCACAAAAGGTCGACACTCTACCACTGCACCAATATCAACCATAATTGCACTTGTCAACGAAAGTCAACAACATGTTTGTTGAACTAGCTTGTTAAGACACATTTGTCATATTCCGACAAATACAAACATCAATGAATTGTGAATCATATTCCGAAACAAACATCGTCTAAAAATGATATCAGCATTCATATATTCATTATACGAAGAAGATAAACGAACGCATTAGTTGAATGAATAATAGACACTGCCGTAGATCTATTAACAAATTAAAAGATTGAGATGATAATACATTCACATGGGAATGTCTGGGTTATACGATTGTCTAGATAGAATAAACAGTTCTGTTTGCATAGCATCGTATTTGTCACAAAAGGAAAGGCTTGTCTATGATGTTTTGTGTACGAAGGTATATTTTTGTTCATGTCATTCCTGGTAGAATAAATACCATTAAAAGGAACGAGGAAATAACACAAATCGTATATGTTCAACTTTCTTGGATGATTTCACAGACCTATATAATAGTCACAATGATTTCAATTTTCTTGTTTGAATGGCATCTTTATTATTCCATATGGATACGACATCTTCTATTTAACCATACATAAGTAGCTGATTTTCCGGTTAAGGGTTTATAGAAAATTCTGTTTAGATAAATATCATTATAAGAAACACATTTCTTGTTTGCATATGACATCTTTATTTCATCACATGGAGACAACATCTGTTTTTAACCCTACATAAGCAGGTGTTGTCCAGTAGAGGGTTTGTAGAAAATTATGTTCCGATAAAAAACCATTATAAGGACAGAGGAAATAACACACATCGTATTGTGTTCCTTATGTTGAATCAGTTTACAAACCTCTCAAAATGGTCACGCTAATATTAATTTTCTTTTTTGTATATTTCTTCTCTATAACATCACATAGATACAACTATTAGGAATACCTCGGCCATTTCTTAAAATAACTTCGGAGGTAATAAGGATCCATTTTGAAAGTAGTCCGGGAACATAGCGGCAATCGGAACTACTCGGGTATTTCCGTGAGCTGTGAAATACACCTCGGATATAAGTGGAGGGTTACAATTTTTCGGGTAAATCGGCATCCGCCAATTAACACATTTTCTAAGCGTGCACATTAAGTAGTTCAATGTGTATGGAAGTGTTGGACATCCTGTTAAATCATTTTTGATCAGTAACTCATACCAAATGGCGAAACTGTTGTTGTGACATGTATAGTTGTTTCCTCAATCAAATTTAACGACTTTTAAGATTTCACATTTAAGATATATTTTTAAAACGAAAGTAAAGTGACGTCATTCTCGCGGGAAAGAATATGGCGTCATCCCTATTAATACAGAGGTGTTTTCAATGGATTAACCCGATGTGTTCAGATTGCTCGGATATAAGTGTAGGGTTACAATTTTTCGGGTAAATAGGCATCCGCCAATTAACACATTTTCTAAGCGTGCACGTTAAGTAGTTCAATGTGTATGGAAGTGTTGTACATCCTTTTTAATCACTTTTTATCAGTAACTCATACCAAATGGCGAAATTGTTGTTGTGACATGTATAGTTGTTTCATCAATCAATTTTAACGACTATTTCGATTTCACATATAAGATCTATTTTTAAACACGAAAGTGAAGTGACGTCATTCCGCTGAGAACCAATATGGCGTCATCCCTTTTATTTCAGAGGTGTTTTCATTTGATAAACCCGATGTGTTCAGATTGCCATAGCGGCGACGAAGGGTATGCCCGTTTGCAATCGTATCTATTCGACTATCCCCGGCACAAGCTGGGGATACCGTTTAGATACGATTGAGAAAATATGAAACACAGATGTGTTGATATGATATTCTTTAATGAAATTAGTAAAGAAAAACACATTCAAGTGTGATATTTAACCAATTTGTGTGTATTTACATACATATTTAGACCTTGGTTGTAATGTTGTAATCAAGTGTGTTAGCCGGCGGAAAACAGCCGAATTTCCTCCGATTACCGAGTAGATACGATTGGGAAACAACATATGTAAGCACACATAAGCAGATAAAGGTAAACACATTGTCCGGTAAAGGGTTAATGATTTAGTCTGATCAAATAAACAGCTTCGTGTTGTTAACAACTGTAGTCCCAAAAAAAATCTTTTAGAATTGGTCCTAAAGAATGCTTCGGATTTGAATCCGGCACACTAAAATGTACGAGTTTAAACTTGTGTCTTGTTGTCAATTTCGATGTTGACGAGACGTACGCCCAAAGTAAGAAAGAGTTAATGTAATGGACATATACATGGACTTCCGCAAACCCCAAAAGAGATGCATTAGACATTAATGCGCACGTCACCGCTAAATGGAGAGGTATTTTTTATCGCAGTAAAGTCTGAAAATAGAAGAACCTTTTTTCACTGATTCTACTGCTAAGAAAACACGAAACCACGAAACACAACATTGCCAAATACTGCCCAAATTGTATTAGTGCAATGGCATACTTTGTGGCAAACACTTTATTGACTAGGTGCAATGCGTGTGCCACCCCAACACAATACATACTATTAATAGGAGCGTTTTCAATATTGGGGGCCAACGATGAGTACCCGTCTAAGAATAAATATTCCCAAACTTTTGTCCTGACTATTCATGCATCTTCAAATTCAAATTCAATAGCATTTAATGAATTAAGAGAAAGCGTATGAAAATGTGTATCTTAATACAAAAAAAGAACAAATGAGTGAAAACAGTAAAAAGGATAGGGCAGGTCTCGAACTCGCACGTAAATTGAATATAATGATTTGAACTATCTAGAACTGCTATCAGACTGTCACAACCACAGGTTCGACTATTAGCTCCATTAAAGAATTACTTTATTTTAAAACTTTAGCTAAAACTTGAAAACAGTATATTGGGTCTAAATGCTTTTAGGACACGTTTTACATAACTGTTTTTTTCAATCGAAACTACTCGGTTATTTTCGTGAGCTGAGTTTTCATTCAATAAACCCGATGTGTTCAGATTGCCATTTGCGATGATGGCGTCAAAATATTTTAACTCAATCTATTCAAATTTTCAGCCTGATAAGGCCTTCATCAGGAGAATCTTTTTTTGCAACTACATTTTATTAATAGGCATAAACTGTATACCTAAACTATTTATGAACTTTATGTATACAGTTTAAGCCTATAAACAAAAATGTAGTTGTAAATAAAGATTCTCCTGATGAAGACCTTAACAGGCTGAAAATTTGAATGGATTGAGCTGGAAATAGTTAGTTTTATATTCATTCCCTACGGGCATTTTTGACATAAAACATGTCTTGGTTAATGTTTGTAACTTATATAAAGGTGGAATGGTACTAGATAAAGCACAAAATATACACACATTTATATTTATTCTGCTGTAAATTTCGTTTCTTTATTTTTTTCTTTTCAAATATCTTTGTTTTCCATTGTGAATATTGGGGTGGGGGGGGGGGGCAAAGTATATTCTGGCCCCGCGGTCTGGATACTGGGGGGCCGGGCCTCCTGGCCCCCGGCTCCTACGCCTATGTTAATGCCTTATTTTTTACATTGTTGATAGGCATTCGCTCGATTTCGTGGCATGGCAAACTCGTTATAACAGATTGAAACTAACAACATATCAATCTTTTGCAGCAACATGGCCTTTCAAGTGACGATTAGATATGTAAGTAGACTCTGGTGAAGTAAATCAGAAAGGGTACTTTTTTCACTCAACTAAGTGCTGTTAACCTGCAAATATATTAAACCAACCAGGTGAAAAGGGACAGAGCTGCAAACCCTATTTGTCTCTGTAAAATAGAGAAACATTCATTCATAGGAGACTCAGAGTAGAGAATGCATATGAATTGTCGGTTAGATAGAGAATGCTTCTCATATTGTAGGCTCTAAGAACTGAATCTCGGAGAAATACCTTAATGGACATTTCTCTAATTGGCCTATTAGAAAATTGATATAAATATATAGATAAATAAGCTTAAAAACCAAACGTGTGGCTTGATATTAGGAACGAATTTTTATCTATTCAAACAATGATAATACCTTCTTGGTTTACCCGCTACCCCATTTCTCAAATTAAAAAAGAAAAAAAAAACTCAAACAAACTGACACCATTATGTGACAAGTTCAATTTTAATGTCCTTTATTGCAGTAAGTTCATGTAACAGAATTGAAAAAGTAATTTAAAATAGAAATATATTGAACAAGGCAGTTTAAAAACATATTTCGTCGATTACCTTTCAAGATGTCATAATATGAGCTTGCTTCAGACATTTTGGAAGTCAACTGCCCATACCTTGTGAAGCACGTAATACAGCTGCAATTCGTAGGTGTGAAACCAATCCGCATTTACACGTAGAAGCTAGGAAAGAGTCTACCACTGGCAGAATCACTACAAAACAATATTTCTTGATTATCTCTTACTTTATTGCATGGCGTGTGTTTGATTTAGAGGTGCTGGATTAATTAAATTTGTGAAAGCGGTGTGATCTATTCAAATTATCCGTATCGGTGTAGAACTTTATGGCACAGAAATCCCAGCAGTATTTAGGCAGAACTGATATTGTTTTGGGATTAAAAGTCATTCGTTATGAAAACTAACTGTATGTTTTCTAACATTACTTTCATTTGGATATTCATTGGAACAGCACCATTTCTTTTATTCTTTAACCCATTACCAAACAGTAACGACGTTTGACCAGTTTATTGAAGAGGACTCTAGAAACCATAGTGGGAAAAGGAGAAATTGATCTTTACGAGCAATTTCTCCTATTCCAACAATGTTTTCTGCCTTATCGGATGAATAATTTTTAATTTCATGACATTTTGAAATGTCGTCTGCAAACTCTTTCAAATTGGGACAGTTGAAAGTTTGGCGTTTGGTAATCTGATCAAGCTATTACTCGAAGTATAAGTATGCTCAAATTATGCAGGATCGAAAGCTGTGGAGTATGACGAAGTTACATACATACAATTTCTATTATACCTGTACATATGGAAAAGGGACTTCATACTTAACTTGCACTTCACATGGTCTTGTTTATACAGAATGAAGGTCATGAATTGAAAGTGAATTTGTGGAAACACGAACAAAGTCGCTTTCGTTTCCCGGGCTAATTCAATACTTTTAGCTGCAACTTTATAACTTTGAACCAAATTATAGATGCTCTTAAGCAATGAGGGAGGGAGGGTCCTGCGTGGCCCAGTGGGCCGGTTGTGGACTTAGAACTAAGTTGGATTTCCGGGTTCAAGCCGCACCGACACCTCTGATTTCGTGGGCGTGACCTTTGGTAAGTCACCTCAGAGCCCTGACCTAGTACTGGTGGATCCCGGGAAGCCGTTACACAGCCATTGGCTTATTGATATGGCGTTAAACACTATACAAAGTAATTAAAGGCAACCCATTTCGGTTAATATTGAAATATATAATGACTCTTGGATAATATCCTGTGTAAAATGATTAGCTCTCAGTCATCATGACTCGAACTTATTATATCCTATACGTGTAGTCTATAACCACTGAATCGATGCAATATTTGTATAACGTCGTTGCTAAAGACTGAATCGATGCAATATTTGTATAACGTCGTTGCTAAAGAGTGAAGGAGTTGAGGCAGTATTACAACCACGGCATTGGATAGTTCTAGATACGGCATCGCATTGACGAAGAGTCATTTGAAGTGACAGTAACGCCAAAACCGTTTAGGGTTAACACTACACGGGTCGACGTGACAGTGTTACAAATGTACATAATGTGAATAGGAAGTCAGACGTAAATCTTGCCCATATAGTAGGGGTATTATTCATGAATTGGGTGCCTCCACACTGTAGTGGTACGACTACTGGCCATTTAATTACACTGATTTTTCTCTATATGTGTTCAAATCACGATAACATTATTTGGATTTTCAAAAGAGTAAGTCACCCAACTGAGTTAAGGAGGCCTTGGTTCAACCCAGCTTGGCAAGTATACTGGAGCGTTAAACTGTTAGTGTTTCAAGATTATTCGAAATAGTATTGTCCAATAAAAAAAAACATAAACACACATTAAACATCTAAAGGCCCTTGCTTTTGGTATTTGTTATGGTGTACACAATAATAGGTCAAGACGAAGTAAGTATTTATGACAAGTAAGACGACACAACTGATGCCTAATTGAAACCATCGAAATAGAATGAGGTACAGTGAAGCCTCGTTTATCCGAACCCCGATTATCCGGATGTCTCGCAATCTGAACGAAATTGTAAGGGAACAGAATTATTTGACCAGTGTGTTGCAGACGACTTTTGGAAACATAGTGGGTAAAGGAAAAATTGCTCGTGACGAGCAATTTCTCCTTTTCCCACAATGTTTTCTGCTCTATCAGAAGATTATTTTTCAAATGCGTCACATTTTGGAATGTCGTCTACAAACTCTTTTGATTTGGGACAGTTGAAAACTTTGCGTTTGCTACAGTGTTATAGTATACACGTGCATACAGACCGTTTATGTCTTAATGTGTATAAGAACATGCGCTACTTCATTAGTCCGGACGATTCGGTAATCCGGATATTTTGTTTGGAACTGCCGTGTTCGGATTAACGAGACTTCACTGTATTGTAATATGACGAATAAGTATGGGAAATTCAATTTCATGATATCAACTAAGGCTTTGTCTCTAGAACGCTCTCTCAAGTCAATAATATGAAGTTTGTGAACATTCAAAATTATTGAATACTCATACTCATAATAGATACATAATACAGCTAAGGAACCCAGAACAAATGAGATATAACCAACTTGCGCAAAGGCCAACAATCGAATCAAACCATGCAGGCAAACAAAAAATATGGGATTCGCCTGAAAACCGGTGGTGCTTAACAACAAAGGCAAAAAGAGTCGGGTGCTAGGTGCAAACTGGAAGACCACTCGAAATATTGCAATGGAATACAGATGGAATAAGCATAACTAGATATTCGTACGTATGTTACCGTTATTCGCTATGAGAGAGAGGTATGAAACATATGGTTACATTTTTGTTTTTGGGAGGGGGTATTCGTTTCCTTGCCATAGGGGTAATGTCGAAATAGCTTTCGGCAAAATTGCGTTCTTGTAGTTTTCAAAATGAAGGCACATACAGCCTTCAGTATTTGATAGACAGTACAGACCGTCTGAATTAAAGGGTTATTTCAATTGATGTCTTCAAAAGGCTCTTGATTCGAGTAAGTACATAACTACATTGGTCAACACAAAACTGGTCACAAAACGGTACCCCTGATCCTTTCCTTGTAATATTCTTCAAATATTCACCCGACTTTATAATTGTGTAGACTGAAACAACCGTTTCATGAATATTTTTCTTGGTGGACCTTTACATAAATCAGTTTGATAATTACATAAGAAGAATCTCATTATGAGCAATGGCTTCTTTTGTCACCAAGGTTTCACCGCAGTATTAAATGTAAGCAGCCATTCTACCGAAGGATTTACCGAGTAATCAATAGCGTCCTGTTTAAACGTGTGATTTCGCAAGGTAACCAATTTGATTAGAAGTTTATCTGTTATTGGCGAACGTCTGGTCAGATCGTATCACAAGGACAGGCTGATTTAGAGGATGTCAGACGGGCAGTAAACAACATGTGATAAGACTTGTAACAACTTAAAGAGAAGAGCGCCGATTAATTAACGTTTGCCAATGAAACGCGTTTCACTGCAGACAACATGATAATAATGATGATGATGATGATTATATGATTAATTTTGTAGACAAATGCCTTTGGCCCATAATACAATGCATATGTTTAAAAACTATGTGTTCATGAGTTGTGTCTGCAATGTACAGAATGTATGTGGGCTTTAAAATTACCTTGTTATCATTCAATGATGTTCCTTTACAAGTTTGTTGCAGACAACTATATAAGTGTTGTGAGAAAAGGAGAAATCGCTCAAAAAGAACAATTTCTCCTTCATACGCAATGATTTCTACTCTTCCAGAACAGATTCTTCTCCGAATTTTAGATGTCGTTTACAATCTCCCTTAATTTTTGACGGTTTGTTAATGAACCGTATTGCGAATGAATTTATGAAAACTTCCTAAACTATCGGGAACATGGTCTATTTATATCCATTGTGTTTGTCGTACATATTTGTGATTGTATCGAGAACATTGTTTCTGCGATTAAGAACTGTTAACGGTATTTGTTCACATAAAACAATTTGAAAGTCAAAATAAAATGCCGTTGAAAAAATATAATTTTTGTATTGTTGTTTGGTATACAAAATAAAAATGCCTATTGAAAGTATAAAAATAATCTAAGCAGCATAAAATTATCGAAATATATACAGTTTATGTGCGATGGATCACAAACACAATGTTCGCTTTTGGATTAAAACATATGATAAATTACTGCTTACACCTTTTTACACGTTTTACTTTTTTTTCAGTGACTATACTTCAATAAGTATCAAATAAAAGCCCAGCTATTGGGCAGTTCTAAATGACTAATCTTTAACTTCTCAATTTCATCATACAAGTGAACAAAGACCTTTAAGTGCTTCTTACTATACGGGAAACAATTAATGACCTTAATCCTAATTAGGTCAAGTCATTTTCAATATTTTATAGTTACCCTGCGGGGACTTTCGTTAATTGAACACACTGTATATCTAATGATATTAAAGAAGACGAGGTCAAAGCAACATCAACGTAAAAGTACATTTTGATTAAACAACCACTGGGAAAACGGCACTCTTGAAGCTGGGGTAGAGGGTTCACCTCATGCTTTAAAGACGATTGGTAAATTCATTGTTAAAATGTATGGATTCAGTTCAAGTAAATGTCACCTTTGTTACGGGTTATATCTAAAATAAATAAATGAATAAATAAATAAATAAATATTATATAAATAAATAAATAAATAAATAAATAAATAAATAAATAAATAAATAAATAAATAAATAAATAAATAAATAAATAAATAAATAAATAAACAAATAAATAAATAAATAAACAAAAAAAACCTTCCTATTCCTCTTTGCATTTATCTTCGAGCGTAGGTCTTTGTTTTCGTATCGGACTTTTTCAAAAAATAGGACTGTGTAGAACGTCACTGTTCTTTGTGTTTACAACATGTAGCCTTACACCTCCAGTGTATTTTTCGTCAACCTACGGTTTACATAGAGTAGCGTGTTATTGTTAAGTGATACATACTTGGACAGTACCATGTTCTTTTGATTCTCATCGCAAAGAAACCAAAGTTTGTTTACAGTCGGCCAATCGTTCTGATATGCATGAGATACGATCTTCCTTGACGTTCATCTCATCAGACGATTACTTTCTATTAATCAATGGTAGAATAAATACCATTAAAAGGAATGAGGAAATAACACAAATCGTATATGTTTTGCTATCTTGGATGATTTCACAATGTTTTGATTTTTTTTGTTTGCATGTGACATCGTTGTTGCATTACATGTAGACAATATATGTTGTTCAACCCTACATACGCTGGTGATTGACCGATAAACGGCTAAAATTTATCATAAGGAACAACTTTCTTGTTTGCATATTACATCTTTATTACATTTCATGCAGACAACATGTTTTCCAACCTTACATAAGTAGGTGGTTGTCCGGTAAAGCGCTTATAGAAAATTCTGTTTCGATAGATATCATTACAAGGGTAGAGGAAATAAAACTCATCGTGTATCTTCCGCTATCTTGAATGGGTTTTCAGACCTTCCATAATGGTCACGTTGATATCAATTTTCTTGTTTGCATGTGGCATCGTTATTACTTCACATGGAGACAACATCTGCTATTTAACCCTACATAAGTAGATGGTTGTCCGGTAAAGGGCTAATAAAGATTCTGTTTAGATAGATATCATTATAAGGAACACATTTCTTGTTTGCATATAACTTATTTATTACATCGCATAGAGAAAGCATATGTTTTCCAACCCTACTTAAGCAGGTGATTGTCTGGTAAAGGGCTTATAGAAAGTTATGTTTTGATAAATATCATTAAAAAGAAGGAGGAGAAATAACACTCATAGTATTTTGTACCTTATGTTGAATCAGTTCACAGACCTCTCATAAAATTCAAGCTGATATCGATTTTCTTGTTTGTATATAACTTCTTTATCACATCAAATGGAGACAATCATTCGGAATACCTCGGCCAGTCCTTAAAACAACATCGCAGGTAATGGGGAACCATTTTGAAAGTAGTCCGGCAACATGGCGGCGACGAAGGGCCAATCGGAACTACTCGGGTATTTCCGTGAGCTGTGAAATACACCTCGGACATAAGTGTAGGGTTATAATTTTTCGGGTAAATCGGCATCCGCCAATTATCACATTTTTTAAGCGTGCACATTAAGTAGTTCAATGTGTATGGAAGTGTTAGACATTCTGTTAGATCATTTGTTATCAGTAACTCATACGAAATGGCGAAATTGTTATTGTGACATGTATAGTTGTTTCCTCAATCAATTTTAACGACTTTAAAGATTTCACATTAAAGATCTATTTTTAAAAACGAAAGTAAGGTGACGTCATTCTCGCGGGAAACAATATGGCGTCATTCCTATTATTTCATAGGTGTTTTTTTATTGGATAAACCCGATGTGTTCAGATTGACGAAGGGCATGTCCGTTGGCAATCATATCTACTCGGCAATCCCCGGCACAAGCCGGGGATTGCCGAGTAGATACGATTTAGAAAATATGAAAACATATAGGTGTTGATATGATATTCTTTAATGAAATTAGTAAAGAAGAACACATTCAATTGGGATATTTAACAAATTTGCGTGTATTTACATAAATATTTAGTCCTTGGTTGTTAAGGTGTAATCAAGTGTGCAATCCGGAGGAAAACAGCCGAATTTCCCCAGGATTTCTGGTATATTCATGAAATACCTACGAGGTTTATCTACCGGCTTGTGCGTTGGATTGCCGAGTGGATATGACTGGGAAACAACATATGCAACCACACACAAGCAGGTAAAGGTGAACACATTGTCCGGTAAAAGGCAAATGATTTAAAATGATAAATTCTGATCAAATAATCAGCTTTGTGTTGTTAACAACTGTAGTCCAAACATAATCTTTTAGAATTGGTCCTAAAGTATGCTTCGGGTTTGAATCCGACAAACTAAAATAAACGAGTTTAAACTTGCTTCTTGTTTTTAATTTCGGTGTAGACAAGGCGTACACCCAGAGTTAATGTAATGGACTGATGTATGGACTTCCGCAAACCCAAACACAGATGCATTAGACATTAATGTACACGTCACCGGTAAATGGAGAGGTATATCTCTATCGCAGTAAAGTCTGCAAATAGAAGAACCCTTTTTCGCTGAGTCCACTGCTTAGAAACCACAGAACACCACGTTGCAAAACATTGCGCGTTATGCATTAGTGCAATGGTATACTTTTGCAAATACTTTCCTTAAGGTGATAAAAGCGCTTATGTATAGTGAACAATTTGGGAATTCTAGTAAAATTGAAATTGAACATCAAAGTAAGTAAATGGGACGGAAGCAAAGTCATATAATGGGTTGAGAAGTCTTAAATAGATGGGGTTTGTTTACAATAAGCGATTAAACGAAGTCAATAGAGAATTGCCGGGAAAAAATTCGGTCACCTCCTCGGGCTAATGAGATCGAGCGCCAAGGTCTCACTCTGAGTTGTTGTTGTTGTTGTTTTAGCTACAAAGTTTGTGTGCCATTTGTGACCTTTTCAATTAGCTGGCCTGCTTGCTTTTTTACCGAACGCGCTATTGTAATGTTCAACAATTTTCAAATGTAAAGACATATGTTAAATAAACAGCCCAACAATTTGTGAAAAAAGTACACTCACACATCAATTAATAATAGATGACAGCTTTGGCGATATAAAACCAGACTTTGCGGTTATATTTGGATTAGTCCCGCAATTCCATCTCGCTGCATCAAATAAAAGATAATCTAAACATAGCTAAATATATTTATACCAGCAACATTTTGAGGCAGAACTTTCTAAACCTATTATGCATTATATTATACAATATGCTCCTCGTCACTTATATATTGTCATTTCATAACATCAGTACTATTTTGAATCAATTCTATTTTTTTGTAAAATGCACATTACTTTGTATTGTATTGCAAATTACATTGTGTATTGTATTGTTTTGTAAATGAGGGTTGGACCTCGAACACTCAGCAGCACATGCCGACACACGTCCTCTTGATTTGAAAGAGAAAACTCGTGTCATAGAGTATATGAAGTAAAACCATGGAGATAACCACGGAAACAAGTTATAAACTGACCGGTCGGCAATTGGTTCTATGGAACAGAATGAGTTAAGGATATCAACAATTTTGCTTTGAAACTGGAACGAATATCAACAGTCATGCTTTAAAACCGCAATGAATACAACTGCTTCAGTTCAGTAAATGGTGTAACCTCCTTGTCATTTTCGATTTTCATCAATTCTATAAACCACCACGAATAAGCGGACGTCCTCATATGTCCATACCTTCTGAAGCATTGTATGCAGCTGCGATTTGTAGGTGTGAAACCAATCCGCATTAACACGTAGAAATTAGGAAAGAGTCTACCACTGGCAGAATCACTACAAACCCATATTTCTTAATTATCTCTTACTTTATTGCATAGTGTATGTTTGATTAAGAGGTGCTGGATTAATTGAATTTGTGAAAGCGGTGTGATCTATTCAAATTATCCGTTTCGGTGTATTCTGTGAAGCATGGTAACCCAACCCGTATTTAAGCATGACCGAGATTCGTTCTTTATTGTTGTGTAATTGAAAGTTATTCGTTATGAAATCTGTCTGTTTTCTAACATTACTTTCATTTGGATGTTCATCGAGATAGCACCACTTGTTTTTTTCTTTACCCAATTACTAAACAGGAACGACATTTGACCGGGTTGTTAAATACGAGTCTAGCCTTATCATAAGATTAATTTCAATTTCATGGCATTTTGAAATATCGTCCTTTAACTATTTCAATTTGGGACAGTCGAAAGTTTGACGTTCGGTAAAGGGTTAAACATCCATGCAGATCAAGCTAACATTCGAATTAAGAAAATGCTCAATTTATGGAGTATCGAACGCTGTAGAATATGTCGAACTTACATATATACAATTTATTGATATCAGAGCAAATAGAAAAGAGACTTCATGCTTAACTAGTACTTCACATGTTTTTATTCATACAGAATGTATATCAAAATTTGAAAAAGAATTAGTGGAAACACGAACAAAGTCGCTTTTGATTCCCGGGTTAATTCAATACTTTAAGCGGCGACTTTATAACTTTGAACCAAATTATAGATGCTCTTAAGTAATAAGGGAGGGAGGGTCAAGCGTGGCCCAGTGGGCCGGTTGTGGACTTAAAACTAAGTTGGATTTTCGGGTTCAAGCCGCACCGACACCTCTGATTTCGTGGGCGTGACCTTTGGTAAGTCACCTCAGAGCCCTGACCTAGTACTGGTGGATCCCGGGAAGCCGTTACACAGCCATTGACTCATTGATATGGCGTTAAACACTATACAAAGTAATTAAAGGCAACCCATTTCGATTAACATTGAAATATATAATGACTCTTGGATGATATGCTATGTTAAAAGGACTAGCTCTCAGTCATCATGACTCGAACCTATTATATCCTATATCACGATAACGTGTAGTCTATAACCACTGAATCGATGCAATATTTGTATAACGTCGTTGCTAAAGAGTGAAGGAGTTGAGGAAGTAATACAACCACGGCATTGGATAGTTCCAGATACGGCATCGCGTTGACGAAGAGTCATTTGAAGTGTCAGTCACGCCACAACCGTTTAGGGTTAACACTACACGGGTCGACGTGATATGGTTACAAATTGTTCATACAGAGTGTAAATAGGGAATCATCCGTAACTTTTGCCCATACAGGAGGGGTATTATAACATTGAATTTCCGACACTCATTCGTCATATTACAATACCTTATTTTATTTCGATGGTTTCAATTAGGCATCAGTTGTGTCGTCTTACTTGTCATAAATACTTACTTCGTCTTGACCTATTATTGTGTACACCATAACACATACCAAAAGTAAGGGTCATTAGATGTTTAATGTGTGTTTAGGTTTTTCTTATTGGACAACAGTATTTCGAATAATCTTGAAACACTAACAGTTTAACGCTCCAGTATACCTGCCAAGCTGGGTTGAACCGCGGGTTTTTCGTAACTCATTCGAGAAACTTTCTCTCTTGAGAACCCTAATAAGGGTATTGTGATTTAAACAAATGTAGAAAGAAGCAGTGTGCTTGAATGGCCAATGATCAAACCACTATGGTACGGAGGCACCAACCCTAAGGGAAATAAAAATCAACTGATACTAATAATACACCTTCTGTATGGGCAAAATTTACGAATGATTCCCTATTTACACTCTGTATGAACAATTTGTAACCATATCACGTCGACCCGTGTAGTGTTAACCCTAAACGGTTGTGGCGTGACTGACACTTCAAATGTGATGAAGTTGAACAATATTCTTCAGAAGAGCAGAAAACCTTGTGGGAAAAGGAAAAATTGCTCGTCACGAGCAATTTCTCCTTTTCCCACATTGTTTTCTAAAGTCGTCTGCAACAAAGTCGTCAAATGTCATTATTGTTTGGGAAAGGGTTAAATGTAAGCAGCCATACTACCAAAGGATTTACCGAGTAATCAATAGTGTCCTGCTTAAACGTGTGATTTCGCAAGGTAACCAATTTGATTAGAAGTTTATCTGTGATTGGCAAAAGTCTGGTCAGATCGTATCACAAGGACAGGCTGATTTAGAGGATGTCAGACGGGCAGTAAACAACATGTGATAAGACTTGTAACAACTTAAAGAGAAGAGCGCCGATTAATTAACGTTTGCCAATGAAACGCGTTTCACTGCAGACAACATGATAATAATAATGATGATGATGATTATATGATTAATTTTGTAGACAAATGCCTTTGGCCCATAATACAATGCATATGTTTAAAAACTATGTGTTCATGAGTTGTGTCTGCAATGTACAGAATGTATGTGGGCTTTAAAATTACCTTGTTATCATTCAATGATGTTCCTTTACAAGTTTGTTGCAGACAACTATATAAGTGTTGTGAGAAAAGGAGAATTCGCTCAAATAGAGCAATTCCTCCTTTAAGCGCAATGATTTCTTCTCTTCCAGAACAGATTCTTCTCCGAATTTTAGATGCCGTTTACAATCTCCCTTAATTTTTGACGGTTTGTTAATGAACCGTATTGCGAATGAATTTATGAAAACTTCCTAAACTATCGGGAACATGGTCTATTTATATCCATTGTGTTTGTCGTACATATTTGTGATTGTATCGAGAACATTGTTTCTGCGATTAAGAACTGTTAACGGTATTTGTTCACATAAAACAATTTGAAAGTCAAAATAAAATGTCGTTGAAAAAATATAATTTTTGTATTGTTGTTTGGTATACAAAATAAAAATGCCTATTGAAAGTATAAAAATAATCTAAGCAGCATAAAATTATCGAAATATATACAGTTTATTGTGCGATGGATCACAAACACAATGTTCGCTTTTGGATTAAAACATATGCTAAATTACTGCTTACACCTTTTACAGAATTTGAAACGTTTTACTTTTTTTTCAGTGACTATACTTCAATAAGTATCAATTAAAAGCCCAGCTATTGGGCAGTTCTAAATAACTAATCTTTAACTTTTCAATTTCATCATAGGCTACAAGTGAACAAAGACCTTTAAGTGCTTCTTACTATACGGGAAACAATTAATGACCTTCATCCTAATTAGGTCAAGTCATTTTCAATATTTTATAGTTACCCTGCGGGGACTTTCGTTAATTGAATACACTGTATATCTAATGATATTAAAGAAGACGAGGTCAAAGCAACATCAACGTAAAAGTACATTTTGATTAAACAACCACTGGGAAAACGGCACTCTTGAAGATGGGGTAGAGGGTTCACCTCATGCTTTAAAGACGATTGGTAAATTCATTGTTAAAATGTATGGATTCAGTTCAAGTAAATGTCACCTTTGTTACGGGTTATATCTAAAATAAATAAATGAATGAATAAATAAATAAATAACTAAATAAATAAATAAATAGATAAATAAATAAATAAATAAATAAATAAATAAATAAATAAACAAATAAATAAATAAATAAACAAAAAAAACCTTCCTATTCCTCTTTGCATTTATCTTCGAGCGTAGGTCTTTGTTTTCGTATCGGACTTTTTCAAAAAATAGGACTGTGTAGAACGTCACTGTTCTTTGTGTTTACAACATGTAGCCTTACACCTCCAGTGTACCTTTCGTCAACCTACGGTTTACATAGTGTAGCGTGATATTGTCAAGTGGTACATACTTGGATAGTACCATGTTCTTTTGATTCTCATCGCAAATAAACCAAAGTTTGTTTACAGTCGACCAATCCGTCTGAAATGCATGAGATACGATCTTACTTGACGTTCATCTCACCAGACGATTACTTTCTATTAATCAACCGTCTGGGAAATACGGAAGATTCGTATAATTAAAGCGGGAAGACCTTGATTAATATTCAGATAAATTAGTTCATATTTTCATCTAGAAGAAGTACAATAAATATGGTTTAATGCTGCGTCAACAGTATTTCTGGTATATACTGGATGTCCTTGAATTCACCAGTACAGGCCTAAGGATCTAACCTGTCTTGCGAAAGGACTCATCCGTTAGACCAGCGACACGAGAGGTGCCCTTACCCGGGATTTATTACGAAGTTTTAAGTCAGACACGATAACCACTCGGACACCAATTGCTTTGCTCATTAAAGGTAGAATATCCATACTCCGACAGTTTGGAACTCATTCCTTCGTTGGATTACTTGGTCCGTTCTCAGCACCCATCGATCGGCGCAGGAATTATTCGGTTTAAAGCAAATATCCACAGCCCATACTGATTTATACCGACTACGACCGAAGTTATCCGAGGAAGGAAAGACATTCAAAATGGCGGATTATGGGTAGTCTGCCTTAATGCACTAGGCTGTTTTCATTATATCCTGTCACTAGTGCCATTTTGGGACCGATAAGTAGGTGCCGTATAACATTTGTGATATCCGGCACTAACCATGTAACACATGCACGTGACGAATCACGACGTCATAAGAACGAAATGACGTTATATTTACATCATTCTCTACTTATTTTTTTCTTTTTTTCTCGTGTTTTATTATTACATCTTGTTTGTTTGAAATACATAAGGTAACAGGATAAATAGAATAGAAAGTTGGTGTCTTTGAATGGGAAAAGTTATCGGGCTCGGCTTCGGATTATTATCCGTTTCGCATTCGGCTCACCGAATAATATTCCTAAGCCTTGCCCGATAGCATTTCCGATTCACGACACCAACCATCTATTCTCTATATATCGCTTATGATATTCCTTGTGTTAACGGTATTTTGAACATGAAATACTTCGATAAAAAACACATTGTCATTATAAAACTTAAACTAACATTAGCCTGACAAAATGTATTAAGAGAAGAGAAAAGAAAAACAAGCGGTTAAGCCATAAGAAGGTAATGACTAGCTCTCTTCATATAGTCTTAAACTATTAAGGAAAAGTTTTTTATGCAAATTTTAAGAAAAAAAATCAGTCTTTACTTTTTACTGAACAAAGCTTTACTTAGACGAATTCCAATTGAGCTTATTACATACTTTTTTACACCAAGACGTATAAATATGTTTGTGATAATCAAGATTATATATCAAATTAATGACATTTTACTCGTAACACGTTCCGTCATAGGTTTTCATACGACTTATGATGAGAAGAAATAGAACAAGTAATACTAGGCATCAAGGCTATGACGAGGATCACCATGATAAAACTGATTTTGATTATCGAAATAATATACAACGTGGACGTTGTTTTACATAACACATGTCTTCTTGGGTTTCCATACGAGTTATGATGAAAAGAACTTGGAACGAAACAAATAATGTATAAATAAATTCAAGTTATAATGCAATGCATTAAAGCCACGTATTAACAGCCTGAAGCCTACATATACCATCTTTAGATGACGAGAGAATATGTAGAATTGTTGATATAGTCGATTTACATTGAACAAGCCAACCAGTTGGATTCATTTTACGCCCGGTCACCCCTTTAATCGAGTAGAAGTTCAAGACGGAACGTGTTTTACGAGGCAATGCTTGATTCACGAAGATCATTCATCTTGAATGCACCAATCTCAAAAGAAAGTGCTCTCCTTAGAATAGTGTATGAGACATACACAGTGTGTAACGGGTGTCACATGGTCCCTCGTTGCTTTGTTTGTTTGTATGATGTTTAACACAGTATCAACAATTTTTTCAGTTATGTAACGGCTTCCCCGGATCCATAATACTAGACTTGTCTTCTGAAGTGACTTGCCAAAAGTCACTCCAAACGGAGCTAGAGGTTTCAGTGGGGCTCGAACCCGGGAACCCCGGGTTTTTAGTCCGTCGTCTCAACCAATGGGCCAGGCAGGACCCTATGTCCCTCTTTGCATGGGTTCAAATCCCAGTGAAGTCGTTTTGGTTTCCAAGTTAACTTACGAAATGTTTCCCGGTCCTGATGTGTTAACAGTTCCCTCAATCATTAACAGAACTCATGCTAGATATTTGTAATATAAGAAGACAGGATACTCATTTTTCCGAATCTTCTGATTTGCCACCTTAAGGAGAATTATGTCGGGGAGTACCTTTAAATGTGGGTGATAAGGAAATCCACCGTTTATTTATTAAGTGGCATTCCCTAAGAAGAACAGACAAGAGCGTTTGCTCACCTCACATTAATCAACAAAAGCAAGGGGTTTTAGCAATTTACAAGTATAGAAATTGAAAATGATCTATGGTTTAGTGAAGCGGATTGTATATATCATATTTCTAACGTTTAATACGAAGGTTATTTAGGGTATTTCGATATTAAATTTATATTGTACTGTATATGAGTGATTTTATCACCTTATTACTAGAAAGAATTAATGAATTATGTCTTAACACGCAACATGTACAATGTACAACATGTCTCCTGGAAACGCATTCAAAGACTAGAAGAAAGGAAACAGATTATGTTCTCACGAACACAAATGATATCGCTGTTAAACTATCGGGATAGATGTCCTTTAGAATCCATAAATATGATCAAAGCGATGACATAAATTTGCGAAATGCATAAGGTTTTTAACTTAGTTGCAGAAAATTCCAACTGCTGTTATCTGACGGTCTGACTTCGCGGTTTCCAGGAAAACATTTATAGGGATTCTTTTGAAGCTATTCGTATAGAAAGAGGAGCGACTCTTTAAGAACACAAATAAGGTGATACAGTTTGTTAAAGTTCACATTATTAAAACTTTTATCCTTTGAGATCCTCCCAAGCTAAAAAACATAAACTGGTGTTTCTGTATAATTCCCTTTATATTTTCTGCCATTGGTTTTTAATGCTAATGACCTTCTAAACGCGCATTTTGAAGAATCCCTAAAAGTGTTACTGTCAGTTGTCAGTTGAAGGATCATTTAAATATTTCTTCAAAATATCTCGCAGTTTTACAAATCACTGTGTTGTCAGTTGAATGATCATGTGTTTTACACATGTTATTTGTATTGGCAAATAGACACGTATGGTAAAGTATCATTGAAAGTCAATCTCGGTAGTAAATATTAGACTGGTTCCCTGTCGTAAACTCTTAGATTTTGTAACGTAGTGATAAGGGGAGGGAACTCGAGACTTTGGGAATGTTGTTTGAATTACTCCATGCTGTCATACAAACGTTCGAGGCAAGTTGAGAGTTCAATGGTAAGTTGGTTGTAACACTGTTTACGGTTTTGGACCAGGATAAAGGCCTAAGCTTGTGACTGCAAAGGCCTTAATGAATACACAAGTACTGGACTAGGGCACTGAAGTGACGTTTCAGTCCACTCCAACGAAATAAGTGGTGTTGGTGGGGCTCGAACCTGGAACCCCGAGTTCTGAGTCCACCAGCTTAACGCATGACCAAAATTGCGTGGCATGTTTACCGACGCTAATTCATATGATCATAGATAATTAACTCAGGAAGCACTTTACGAACAAGGTTTAAAACAATCTGTTATGCAATAGGAAATGACAACTTTCTCCTTCCTGTGATCTAGGATATCTCTCATTTCTATGAGCAATTTAATTTGGGTCTTGTAATCAGATGTGAAAATTTCTCAGAGGTAAGCTACCTTATATTTTCCCAAGTTGTCACTAGAGTCAATTTATTTTTTAATTGGAAGAAGCGGTAGTAGTGCAAACGTAGAACATGGCAGTTTTACTCAGACACAAATGCATTAAACGGCAGGGCTGTAATTAAGGAAAAGCCATATCTTAAACCACTCCCTTAATCTCTATACTAGGCCATCCAGGACTTTTTCCATGGTTGAATCTTTAGACAACAGGCGTACCTTGTTCAAGGGACTCTAGTTGTATCGTCTTTAATTCTTAAAAAAAAAGTATTTCTCTCTTCCAAGTTATTACGAGTCGGCGTTGTTTATATTTGCAGACTTCCAGGTATGATACTGTCCACAGATGGCGCTAAATAGATCACGTGTCAGTTTAAACAACGCGCAAATCTTATCTGGGAATCTTCAAAGTGTTTTGGTGTCAGTCTACATTATAGTTATATTCCCTTACCTCAACGTAACCCAGTTAATCGTTTCTCATACATCAGACGTAAAAAACTGCCGTGAAAAAATGATGATTTGCTCATGACTTTGGTGTTTACCTAATATCACAGTGCAAACACTTTCTTGTCTTGTAAATTATGTGGACGACTGAAAATGTGTTGACTATTGAACACTTAACACAACAATATTTTTCAGTTATCTCACGGCCCCCCTTGATCCATAAGTACTAGAATAGGTAATGAAGTATATAGGTAGAAGACACTCGCAAGACCAGAGGTTCTGGTTGAACTCAAAACTAACGCACGGAGTCAAAAGACCGCCATCTTTTACACTGGATCGCTCAAGACCCTTCCAATTCGTAAAGAGTCATAGAATTTCCATATGGGGTGAAGGATTGCTGCTTATATTGCCTCCTTATCTATACCATTAGGCTATATTTACACGATCTGTTTAATTCAAATATCAGCTGTCTTTTTTCTGTTGACTTAAGACGTGATATTTTCAACCCCGTTTGATCTAAAACATACCGCCTTCTTCCTTATAAACACATCAGGTGCGGCGTTTTAAGTTAATCTGTGACGAGACCGTAAATTGTGTGATGGTAATTCGTGTTTGATACGATCAACTTCCTCTCTAGTTTACAGTCGTGGATTAAATGAGAACCATCTTCGCCATCGTATCGATGTCGACACCAAAGAGCATGAGCAGAGCAACAGCCGACACAATACATGTCAGGTATGATTCCATACTTGACAGTCTTAGATGAAAGAAAAATAAACCCTGTTACTCCGTAGGAATCATCAACAAAGCCCGCCAATGAAACAACAGGCAAAACAATGCAATGTCAAAAAAGACATAGACATAGCCATAGACTTATTTATTCAAATAAATTGTACAGCATAAAGTGACACCATATAAATACGTTTTCGTTACAAATAAAGCACACATAGGTGGATTATTTTGTATTTTGCAGACAGTTCCAAACACCATCTAAGCATTTAGCCATGTGACCTTTGTGGTAGCAGTGACCAGTCCAATGTATGGGGATCACTGTAAGGAGTTCTGTTGACTTCATGAATATATTTCATCTTACTAATCAGTTTGACCGACACGGTACGCGTCAAATGACCATAAACAACATAGAATCTCGCCATGTAACAGATACGAGCTTTGTTTAAGATGTTACTTGCAATTACACGATTGATCAAACATTTAATCATCTTTTCATACATGGTTATTACTTTAATGATGCTATTTCCAACCAGGAGCACGTCAATAAAAATTTCTTCAGTTTTACAATGCAGTTCTCCGAACTTTTCATGAAAGGGCAGGCACGTTTCCTGTGCAAATACATGATATTTGATTAACAGTCTTTAGTTAACTTTAAGATTTGTAACACTTACCTTAAAACCAAATATTTACATTTTGCGTGTCATCTGTTAGAATATCAATAATACAATAGCATCTGAACCCACCAATGATTCCATATATTTAAATTGGAGTGAAAAACGGGATAGTTTGTTCCAAGAATCATATTTCCTATTGAACCAACCGTGTTTCAAACCTTTTACTGCATGTGTATTCAAAGGTGTAGATATGAAGAAAATGTCTAAATATTTAGTGATTTTTTATTCTGTGATATCATAGCATCTGCAATCCAACTCTGCAATAAAAAAGGATCTATTTCTCCAAAGATAATTTTGTATCAATCATTGAAACATGTTTGTCATGGTAAGACACATTTAAAATTGTCTCTAAACTAACGTGCTTCCTGTAATATATCATTTCACAACGTTAAATCATGTTGATGTTTGTGATGTCGTTTAAGACAAATATGTCTACTGCATGTATGTCCGCATGCTATTTCAGGTGACTATCACGGTTTCTCCTGAATAAAAGACAGCATTATACGCCTCTGTGAAACTTCTGTCTCTATGCATTAATGTATTCGTTTCGTGCAACGCATTATTTGTTTTGGATTCCTTCAGACGGAACTAATCTGTCTCTCGCAGGTTTATACCAAGCCGATGGATGCTATCAGTTTATCTTTGGTGACATTGCTTTAAGGTAAGAATCCAGAAGGTGTGTCTTCTTTCCATGTCCCACGAGTAGTCAACTATACCACCTTACTTCGACGACCAAAAGCCTTTCAGTGTTTGGGACCGACGAAATGTTACGCAAACAAGGTGTTCTGTCAAAACATAGCAGAACACTAAATGAGCATGACTTTATATCGCCAACTTTCTAAATGATCAATGTTTCAAAGTCCTGCTTTCAAACTTTGTGTCAACAACTTAACAACGTTGTTGTAAACATTCGAGATCTATAGAAAATTAGCAAACCGCGTTTGTGTAAAAACAAACGCATGCATTTGTTTGAAAAAGTCACATGACACATACCAACATAGAAGCTACAACAACAACACGTCAGAGAAAGGCGTCGCTAGGCAACTTCATTGTTCCCTGATGTATGACTTATGTTCCCAGGCATTTTCGAGTGGCCTCGTTTCATTGCTTTTGTGAAAAAACGAACCTCGCTAATTTTAGACTTCTAAAACATTATGTGTTACTTATACCGTCCATCTTTTCGTACAAATGTCATTGAATGCATTTTGATGTTCAAATAAACTTATTGAAACAGGTTATTTTAGCAAAAGAATAAGCTTCAATTCGTCAAAAAACAGTTTCCTCGCAGAGGCGTTCAAAAACAAGAAAGGAAACGAATTATGTTACCACGAACACAAACGGTTGCTTAAAAAGATATCGCTGTTAAACTATCGGGAAACATGTCCTTTAGAATTCATAAATATGATCAAAACGATGACATAACATTTGCGAAATGCATAAGGCTTTTAACTTAATTGCAGCAATTCCAACTGATGTTATCTGACGGTCTGACTTCGCGGTTTCCAGGAAAACATTTATAGGGATTCTTTTGAAGCAATTTGTATAGAAAGAGGAGTGTTTTTCATGAATACATATAAGATGATGCAGTTTATTAAAGCCTGCATTGATGTTACTTGCCATCCAAAAATCAGGTTTGAGATTCTCTAAAATCAAATCTTAACTACTTATATATGTGTTCCCCGAATATTCTCTTTATATGTTCTGTCATTCGTTTTATGTGCTAATGGCTTTCTTAAAGCCCAATTCGAAAGGACCCCTATGAGTCTTAGTTCTACGCTAATATTAGAGGAAGGTTTTTTGTAAGTTACGGTATTAACGCATGATCGGAAATTTCAAAGCTGAGACTGGATTTAATGATCAGAGCAAACTAATCCTCGGCAATAATGTTTCTTGAAGAAAATATCAAAGGTCCTTCTTTACTGTCAGTTGTCAGTTGGATGATCATTTAAATACCTCTTCATCATGTACCGCCACTTTTACAAATCACTGTGTTATCAGTTGAATACTCATGTTTTTCACACATTCTGTTTGTATTGACCATTAAATTTTAATGGGTATGACAACACATGGTAAATTTTCATTGAAAGTCAATCTATGTTGTAAACATTAGAATGGTTCCCTGTCATACACTATGTTTATAATGAAGTGACTGGGGGGAGGGGGATAAAACAATGCGAATGTTGTTTGAATTACTCCAGGCTGTCATACCAACGGTCAAGGCAAGTTGAGAGTTCTATAGTATTGTGACAGTAATAGGGTTTATGTATAAATACTTCTTCAATTTCGCTGTGGAAGCCGGCTTTTATGGGCGATTCGGTAGAGTGGTTGGCTCTCTCTCGAAGTTAAGAAACGTACTAAGTGGTTACTACCTGGATGGGTGACCCACGATGGATTTACTCCGAGAGGGACCCGATACACGGTACAAAATTGGTGGCAGCGGTGGGATTTGGTTTAATATCACAATCATTCCCATACCCTTAGTAGTTCGTCGCAGGTTCTCGATCCTTGATTCTACTATGAGGCAGTGTAAATAGTGGCAGTAGAGCCTTCTTGAATTGTAAAAAGTCGGTAACTGTCCATGTATGTCTTTGTGACTTTAGTGACTTTGGGACGAAGTAGAGAGAAAGGTGAGAGAAATGTGACAGTAATAGGGTTTGTTAATAGATACTTATTCTACTGTCTCGCTGTAGAAGCCGGCATTCTTGGGTGATTCGGTAGAGTGGTTGGAGTGGTTAGTATCTGGATAGGTGACCCACGATGGCATTACTCCGAGAGGGACCCGATACACGTTACAGTATGTTGGTTGTATTACACCGTTTACCGTTTTGGAACAGGATAGATACCTAAGCCTGTGACTCCTACGGCTTTTGTGGATCCCCCAGTACTAGACTAGGAAATTGAAGTGACTTGCAAAGGGCCACTCCCACAAAACACGTCGTGTCGGTGTAGCTCGAACCTAGGACCCCTGAGTTATGAGTCCAACACCTTAACGCAGTACCACAATAACTTTATATGCTTACCGACGCTAAATCAGATGATCCTAGACCATTGACACAGATAGCAATGTATGATCAAGGAATTTTAACAATCTGTTACGCAATATGAATATTAACCCTGTCCTTCCTGTAAAATATAGGATATTTCTCATTTCTAGGAGTAATTTAATTTGGGTCTTGTAATCAATTATGAAGATTTCTCAGAGGTTAGCTACCTTATATTTTCCCAATTTGTCACTAGAGCCAAATTTCTTTTTTTAAATTGGAAGTAGCTGTAGAAGTGCAGCTGTAGATGTGCAAACGTAGAACATGTCCTTTTTACTCATACCCAAATGCATTAAACTGCAGGGCTGTAATCAAGGAAAAGCCATATATTTGACCACTCCCTCAATCTCTATACTAGGCCACCTAGGACTTATTCCATGGTTGACCTTTCGGACAACAGGCATAATTTCTTCACGCGACTTAAGTTGTATTGTCTTTTCTCTATTGAAAAAAAAGGGAATGTTCTATGTCATCACGAGCCAGCAAATTTTATAATGCAGACTTCTAGACATGATTCTATTTCAAAGATGGCGCGCTAATCAGATAACCTGTCGGATTAAAAAGCGCGCCAAACCTACTTCGGAATGTTTAAAGAGTTTTGGTGTCAGTCTACATTATAGTTATATACCCTTACCTCAAGATAACCCAGTTTACCTTTTTTCATACATCATACGTAAAAGACGCCGTGACAAAACGATGAATTGTTCATAATGAGCAATTCACCAGTTTGTCACGATGTTTTTAATCTAATATCATAGTGCAAATATGTTCTTGTCTTGTTAAATGCGAGGACTTCTTCTTATATCAGTTAAAACTGTTAAGGGTTTCACGATGTGTCGACATATTTACTTTCAGTTATTGTCATGGCTTCTCTGGATTCACCACCACTATGTCAGAGGTCTATGAAGTTTTAAGACTGTTGCCTTTTTCAATTGGCTTAGCAAAATCCTTCTAATTTGAAACCAGTCAAATAATTTCCATATGGAGTAAAGGGTTGATGCTTACATTGCCTCCCTATCTATACCATTAGGCTGCATTAACACGATCTGTTTAATTCAAATGTCAGCCGTCTTTTTTCTATTGACGTAAGGATTGATATTTTCAACCCCGTTAGATTCAAAACGTACCACGTACTTCAGTATAAGCAAATGAGATGCGGCCTTTAAGTCAATCGGTGACAAGACAGTTATTTGCGTGATGGTAATTCGTGTTTGATACAATCAACTTCCTCTGTAGTTTACAGTTCAGGATTTAATGAGAACCACATTTGCAATCGTTTCGAAGTGGCCAACGAAAAAAAACAATAAGCAAAGGAACAGTCGTCACAACACATGTCGAGTATGATTCCATACTTGACAGGTTTGGATTAATTGAAAAGAAACCGTGGTATCCCATCGAAAACTTCAAAATTACCAACCATCAAAACAACGGGCAAAACAATGAACTTCCAAATAGGCATAGTCAAAGACAAAGACATATCTTTTCAAGTCCAGAGGCCATTGGCCCAAAGTAAAGCATAAAGCAACACAATAAAACTACAACATGTACTTATCCTATATATATATATATATATATATATTGGTTAAACAACATACAAAATGCCAACGGTAAGAAATCCTATAAAACGAATTCCACCCACGAATTGTGTGACGTGTGTCGTTGCTCAAAAAACATCAGCAGTACAACAAACGCTTTATCCAGGTACCAGAAGCGGATAGCGAAACATCCCTTGCTACGCTGCGTCGCTCACTGCCATTACAAAAGTTTTATTTAAATCTGGATGAAATATTGATGAAGTTGTTTTTCAACTTATTACCAGATATAGTAGTCGATTTTGTTAAAATATATCCCTTTGTAAATTTCTGGCAAGTAAGATTAAAAGATCGTTCGTTTACCTTACCGATTAAGCAAGAATGGAATGATGTTTTGGATTTCGCCGTCATTTCTAAACAGCGTTTTTGCTTCTAACCAGGGAAACATATGACATTTGTGGTGGCAGTGATCAATCCCATTAAGGTAGGTCACTGTGAGGGGCTCGGTTGTCTATGAGTGTTATTTGTGAGTTTGATTGACACGGCACGCGTCAAATGACCATAAACAGCATGGAATCTCGCCATGTAGCAGATACGAGGTTTGTTTAAGACGTTTCTTGCAATTACGCGATTGATCAAACATTGAATCATCTTTTCATACATGATTATAACTTTCATGATGGTATTATCATCCAGGAGCGCGTTTAATAATGGTCTCTTCAGTTTTGCAATGCAGTTTTCCTAACTGGCGTGCGTCTTGTGAAACTTTATGATATTTTACAAACTATCTATAGTGAGCTTCCAGTTTTCTAGGTCTAACCAAAATACTAATTATTTACATAGTCGTATCATCTGAAAGAATATCACTTATTCAACAATAAAACAACATCCGAACACCCACGATTCCTAATATTTGAATTGGAGTGAAAAATGGAACGGTTTGTTCATAGAGTCATATTTTCTTTTGTACCAACTTTGACGCAAAACTTTTACTGCATGTGTATTCAAAGGTGTAGATATGAAGAAAATGTCTAAATATTTAGTGACTTTTTAGTCTGTGATATCATAGCATCTGCAATCCAACTCTGCAATAGAAACGCATTTATTTCCCCAAATGATAATTTTGTATCAATCATAGAAACATGTCTGTGGTGCTAAAACACATTTAAAACTGTCTCTACACTAACGTGCTTCCTGTAATATATCATTTAACAACGTTATATCAATTTGCTTTTTGTGATGTCGTCTAAAACAAATATGTCTACTGCATGTATTGTCGCATGCTATTTTAGGTTACTATCACGATTTCTCCTGAATAAGACATCATTTTACGCCTCTGTGAAACTTCCGTCTCTATGCATTAATGTATTCGTTTCCTGCAACGCATTATTTGTTTGGGATTCCTTTAAAAGGAACTGAACTGTCTCCCGTTGGTTTATACCAAGCCGACGGATGCTATCAGTTTATCTTTGGGATGCAAAGGCTTTGGTGACATTACTTTAAGGTAAGAATCCAGACGCGGTGTCTTCTTTCCATGTCCCACGAGTAGTCAACTATAACACCTTTCTTCGACATCCATAAGCCTTTTAGTGTTGGGACCGACGAAATGATTACACAAACAAGATGTTTTGTCAAAACATAGCAGAACACTATATGAGCATGTCTTAATATCGCCAACTTTATCAATGCTCGATGCTTCAAACTCCTGCTTTCACAATTTCGGTCAAAAACTTAACAACGTTGTTGTAAACATTCGAGATCTATAGAAAATTAGCAAACCGCGGTTGTGTAAAAACAAACGAATGCATCCGTTTGAAAAAGTCACACGACACATACCAACATAGAAGCCACAACAACAACACGTCAGAGAAAGGCATCGCTAGGTAATTTCATTGTTCCCTGATGTATGACTTATGTTACCAGACATTTTCGAGTGGCCTCGTTTGATTGCTTTTATGAATAAACGAACATCGCTAATTAAAGACTTCTAAAACATTATTTGTCACTTATAACGTCCATCTTTTTCGTACAAACGTCATTGAATGCATTTTGATGTGCTAATAAACTGAATGTATTGAAACAGCTTATTTTAGCAAAAGAATAAGCTTCAATTCGTCAAAGAAAGATTCCTTGCAGAAGTTTTCAAAGACGAATAAAAAGGAAACACATTATGTTCCCACGAACACAAAGGTTGCTTAAAATGATATCGCTGTTAAACTATCGTGAAACGTGTACTTTAGAATTAATAAACATGATCAAAAATATGACATAAGATTTGCGGAATGCATTAGGCTTTTAACTTTATTGCAGCAATTCCAACTGATGTTATCTGACGGTCTGACTTCGCAGTTTCCTGGAAAACTTGTATATGGGTTCTTCTGAAGCAATTCGTATAGAATGAGGAGTGTTTATCATGAATACAAGATGATGCAGTTTATTAAAGCCTGCATTGATGTTGCTTCACATCCAAAAACCGCTTTGAGATGCTTCCAAATTAAGAAACTTACTTTCTTGTGTGTTCCTCAATGATTCTCTTCATATTTTCTGTTATTCGTTTTAAATGGTAATGACCCTCCTAAAACATGATTCGAAGAAATCCCTTAAATTCCTAGTTCTACTATAACATTAGGGGTGATGATTTTTTTTGTCATTTACGCTATAAACGTATAATCAGACATTTCAAAGCTGAGACTGGATTTGACTTAATCAGAATATAAGCCTCGGCTATACGAGCATTTGAATAATATGATAAAGGTGATTGTTTACTGCCAGTTGTCAGTTGATTCGGTTGAATGCTCTTTTAAATACCTCTCCATTAATTATCGCCATGTTTACAAATCACTGTGTTGTCAGTTGAATGATCATGATTTTACAAAGGTTATTTATATTGACCATTAGATTTGAAGGGTATCTACACGTATGGTAAAGTATCATTGAAAGTCAATCTAGGTTGCAAATTTTAAGCTGGTTCTCTGTCGTACACTTTAAGATTTTGTAACGTAGTGATTAGGGGAGGGAACTGGAGACTTTGTGAATGTTGTTTGAATTACTCCATGCTATCAAACAAACGTTCGAGGCAAGTTGAGAGTTCAATGGTAAGTTGGTTGTAATACACCGTTTACCGTTTTGGAAAAGGATAAAGGCCTACGCCTGTGACTGCTAAGGCCTTAATGAATACACCAGTACTGGGCTAGGGCACTGAAGTGACGTTTCAGTCCACTCCAACTAAACCAGTGGTGTTGGTTGGGCTCGAACTTCGAACCCCCAAGTACTGAGTCCACCACCTTAACGCAGTAGTCCAATGGTTTGATAGGCTTACCGAAGCTAAGTCAGATGATCCTAGATCATTGACACAGGAAGCAGCTTACGAACAATGAATTATAACAATCTGTTACGCAATAGGAAATTACAACTATCCCCTTCCTGTGATCTAGGATATCTCTCATTTCTAGGACTAATTTGATTCGAGTCTTGTAATCAGATGTGAAGATTTCTCAGCGGTTAGCAACCTTATATTTTCCCAATTTGTCACTAGAGGTAATATTTCTATTGCAAAATTGGCAGAAGCTGTAGTAGTGCAAACGTAGAACATGTCATTTTTACTCAGACCCAAATGCATTAAACGGGAGGGCTGTAATCAAGGAAAAGCGACATCTTAGACCACTATCTAAATCCCTAGGCCACCCAGGACCTATTCCATGGTTTAATTGTGGATAACATGCGCACTTTCTTCACGGGACTCTAGTTGTATTGTTTTTTCTCCATTGAAGGGATTTTTCTCTTCTACGTCATCACGAACCAGCGTATTTTATGATGCAGTCTTCTAGACATGATTCTATTTTAAAGATGGCGCGTTTAGGTTAATCGGTGACGAGACAGTAAAGTGCGTGATGGTAATTCTTGTTTGATACGATCTACTTCCTCTCTGGTTTATAGTCGTGAATTTGATGAGAAACATCTTTGCTAACGTTTTGAAGTCAGCAACACTAAGCATGAGCATAACGACAACCGACATCCATAAGACAACAAACGCTTTGTTCAGGTAACAGAAGAGGATGGTGAAACTTGCCATTGTCTTTCAAATTCATTTCAGTAATCTCCCATTGCTACCAATGTACACTGCATCGATCATTACCACCACAAGATTTGGATGAAAATAAGATGATGTTTTGCTCATTTCTTCGTTGATTTTTAACAAGTTAATCTAAAACATATATCGTATTCTGTACACATACAGCACAAATGATCGATTTCTTGGGTGCCGCCGCCATATTTAAACGTTATATTCGTTTCCAAGCAAATGGTCGTGTGACATTTGTGGTGGCAGTGATCAATCCAATAAAGGGATATCACTGTGAAGAGTTTTGTTGTATTTATGGTGACATTTCTCGTTTTTTATGTGACTGATCTACACGACACGACCCAAATGACCATACAGAATTTAGAATATCCCTAAGTTGCAGATACGAGGTAGTAAGACGTTTCTTGCAATTACGAGATTGATCAAACATTCAGTAATCTTTTCATACATGATTATAACTTTCATGATGCTATTTTCAACCAGGAGTGCGTTTAATAATGTTTTTTTCTTCGGTTTTTCAATGCAGTTCTCTGAACTACGTGGGTTCAACAAGCTTTTTCAAAATCTCATGAAAGGCATGTATATTGTGCAAGTTCATAACACTTAATTAACTTCTACAATAAACTTTAAATTTCTACTTTTAGTAACAACCACTTAGTTAGTTTTTTAGCACTGACCTTAAAACCAAATTAATTAGATGATTGTGTCATCTGCAAGAATATCAAAAATTCAACAACATCCTAACACCGATTATTTCCATTATTCTGATTTTAGCACTAAACATCGATTTACAATGTGTGTTTTGGGGATTAAGCTCCTATCTAGGATTGTGTTTTAATTGTCTGTCTGAAAACATAAGTGTTTTTGTGCCAAACCTTAAATATAACGACATTGGGCATTGCCTTAATAAAGTGAGTTCCAGTTATTAATGAACTTGACACAGCACTGGATAAATCACAATAAAGAATAAAGAACCTTCTCAATTAGTTCGTTTTACTTGCACTTACATGTACATGGTGTACTTTGATTTATCATGTATTCATCATTGATACCATTTTAAATCTGCTATTCCATACCAGGAATGCGTTTGATAAAAGTTGTAAAGGTTAAGGACATGTTCTACAGTTTTATAAAGAAATAATCCTTTCATAGAATTTTCTTAATTTTCGATATGTTTTTTAAAATTTTATTGTGAATTCACAAATAAAAAGAAAAATGCAGGTCGACGAGTTAGTTTATTCGTAAAATGACAGTTTTCATGGTTACCGTTCGGGGCAAAAATGACCTTACCATCTTCAAAGGTAATAAAATAATTTCTGAAAGGTTTATTAACCCAATAAAGCATGATTCATTCAGTCAATACTTTATAATTCAACGTTATTTCAAAGTATTACAATCTGAACAATTTTTGTAATCCAAATCAGTTTTTCAAATGTTTGTATTCGACAATAAAACAATGAAAATTGATATGTATATTACAAATAATTGAAGATATTTAAAAAGATTCATAGAATTTTATTTTTTTTTTAGTATGTGAAGTAAAATTTAATCTTGAAATATTAAATGTAAAAAAAGGTATATGTTGACGAGTTAGTTTTTCTGTAAAATGACAGTTTCCATGGTAACTATGATTGAAAAACATTTACAAAAACGATTAAAATAACTTTAAACTTAAAAAAAGAAGCTGGGGGCTTAATATGCATAAGAAATATATAATAATGTTAATTATGATTTATAGTTTCATGGATAATATGATTCTCATCTAAAAGAAATTGCATACATTAAATTTCATCCGAATAAAAACGTTTATCAGAGTAACCGATTATTATTTCCCTTGGCTGCGCAATTGAAATGCGCAGATAACACTACCGAGAACGTCCTTAAGAAAAGTCATTTAACACTCCTTGAATTGCTAAATGTTCTGAAAGCATTTCCGAGACTACATTGTTCAGACTAATAAATAAGTTTTATCACTGTACTTAGCATTTGCATCTTTAACACATCTCTCCATTCAAATGGTATTTGTTATAGGCTTTTTGTTCCATAACTGAAAAGATGTTTATATGGCGGCAAACACGATATAAGCTTTGCTGTAACAAAATTTCAAAGAGAGAGAAAGTTGTGCAGAGGATCAGTTGTTTTCAAGAATCATTTTTTTTACCGACTTTGACGCAAACTTTATACTGCATGTTTATTCAAAGCTGTAGACACAAAAAAAAACGCCAATTGATATCATAACATTGCAATCAATAACTTTTCAATAACAACCCATGTATTTCTCCAAATGATAATTTTGTATCAATCATTGAAACATGTTTGATATGCTCAAACACATTTTGAGCTATCTCTACACTAACGTGCTTCCTGTACTATTTCATTTCACAACATTAACTCTCTTTGCTTTTTGTGATGTCGTTTAAGACAAATATGTCTACTACATGTATGTCTGCTTGCTATTTTAGGTGACTATACCGGTTTCTCCTGAATAAAGGACATCATTATACGCCTCTATAAAACTCACGTCTGTGTGCATTAATGTATTCGTTTCGTGCAACGCATTATTTGCTTTGGATTCCTTCAAAAGGGACTGAACTGTCTCTCTTAGGTTTATACTAAGCCGATGGATGCTATCAGCTTATCTTTTGGATCCAAAGGCTCTGGTGACATTGCTTAAAGACAAGAATCCAGACGCCTTGTCTTCTTTCCATGTCCCATGAGTAATCAGTTATAACACCCTTCTTCGACGACCATAAGCTTTATAGTGCTGCAACCGTCTTAATGTTTACGCAAACAGGTTAGGTCCAGGTCAATCGCCCATTAAATTTGGGGCTGACCTGTGATCAAACCTTTTTGTTATTCTGAGTATCTTCCCTCATCGAAATTAAGAATATATTTAAAGTTTTGGAAAGTAGACAACAAAGCAGTCAATTTTTAGAAAATTACCAAGCATTGTATGGCTTAAGCCCATTTAGTGTAGGTCTCACTTTATTAGCCAGATCTTAAAACAAACTAGACTTTCACAACTACGTGATTGGTAAAAATGCTTGAGTTTTTAGATGGTTCTCAAGATTCTCAGTGTCGTTTTATATTCATGACATGCAGTAAGTCGATATTCATGTTGCAATGTAAGACGGGTTCCTCGTTGCAACACGTTTTAATTATACATCTATACATCTCGATTACGGATAAGCACTGCCATATTGTACATGTGCGTCTTCAAAGACCCTTTACGTATACAAATGATGTTACTTTTGTAAAGAGATCTACTTATCCTGATGATACATAACAACAAATAATTTATTTGTCCTGTGAGCATTTTCAATACTTTATGACGAGCTCGTATTGTGATAAACACCATGCTCGTTTCCTGTGGGGGTCTAAACAAAACATTTCTTCACTATCAACTTTGCCAATGTTATTTTTGTTAGAAGGCATTTGTCGGAGTCTGTCATTTAAAAAATGTTCCACAGGGAATATTCTGGATGTACCGAGATACCTAATCGCGATCTATGCCAGCAACCGTATAACAAACGATCGTTTAATCCATTTATTCCGATCTACACCATAGTATGTGTTTGTCTTTCCACGAACTTCAGCCATTTCTGTTATATGACATAATGAACATCTCCGATTCTGCCCTCTTCGTGTTTTTCTGCTATTATGAGTCTTGTTGTTGTTCATGTTGTCGTTCTCAATTTCTTTTAAAGTACAGTAAATTGAATTAAGATAATACTTTGTAATATTGGCAGGTCATTACCGTTTTGTGAAAGTTTGACTTAATTGTAAAATGAAAACACGACTAAATTGTTAACTAAATTAAACAAAAATCAGACTAGGTGGGAAGTAGTAAATGTATTGTCTTACATCAGATGCTCAATATTCTACCTGCTATTTCCGTTTTCGATTGCATCTTTTATCAATACCACAATAGTCATTCCTTTGAGAAAGGCGTTGTTGAATTTGTTAGATTTCATTCACAGGGATATAATGTTACTAAATACGAGCGGTACTCAGCAGGTCCCTGGTCGACTAAAGAAATGTCGCCGATAGGCAAACGCTCTGTGTTTGACAATGAATGGCATGTTACTGAATCGTAGGAAAACATCGTGTAGTGAACCACTATGATCATAAACAAAGGAAGCAACAGTTTGCACAACGCATGCACAACTTCAACCAATTTATTTCAATTACATAAATTCGCAACCGAGGGTTGTTGAACTTTGCATGTGAAATTATAATAGGCCCTTAACATATGTGTGAAGTTTTAATCCGCTCCCAACACTAGTTTATATCATTCCAACTAATAGCATCACCTTGTACAAAATACAAAATATACATTGTTTGCTTAACGTCAAAGCAAGAGGAATGCAACTCGATCAAGGACAGTGCATGATACTGTCTTGCACCAAGTTTGAAGTTTCCGACTTTTCCTTTTAGTTGTAAAAGTAGTATGAAATATCTTTTGGTGTGACAAGGATGTCCGGGTGAGTAGTAGAAATCACGTTCTTCCTCGAATAGTCGAACTAAAAAAAGGGAATACAAAAATAGGTCAGATGAAATTCAGCGATCATACTGATAAGATACAGTAACGCGCAACGACGTCTCTTGAAATTGAAATATATCCCAAGTCTTTAAACCAATAGGAAAATGCTAGGTGATTTTAAAGTTTCTTGTTCATAGAATAGACAGTTTGAGATTCTTAATAAGATTCCTTCGAAAAAAATACAGTTGTTTGTGTTATTGTTCGGCATAGAACTAAACGGAGATATGGGAAGGATAGGAATGTGATTTTGAAAAGCGAGCTTAGTCTTTTGGATCGACATACATGTAAGTTCACGGTATACACACTTTAAAGAATTAGAAACTGTTTAAATGTGCTTCAAATGACTACTCGTCAGTGCGTATCATATAACATACAGCTGCTGTGGAATTTTAGAGAAACTAATTCGCATCTTTCAAATCCCCCCATCTGTGAAGACACCTTTAAGTTGTAGAACTTTACATACACATTTGTACGTCTACGTTTACAGATTTGTTACTACCCTTCAATCTCAAAGATAAATGCTTTTATAGATGACAAACCAACATGGGTTTAAAAGTGCGGTAAAGGATCTCATAAATACGACTCATGTTCGGTTTGTGTTTAAGTGTTTGTGTCTCTTTCCCTATTCATAGTTACGTTTAGGATGGAATTTGCCGTAAGAACCTTTGTGAAACAGGCCATTTATGCTGCTGTAACCGCTTAACCATTGATGGCCCCGTTATGAAATTGTTTGGGATAGGTGAAGATCATCCAGCGGATAATGCCTCTTTAAGTAGACCAATTATGGTAATTATTCTTTTCATAATGGCATCTTTAAGCATTGCTAGACTCTTAACCTCGTTAGTGAGGAGTTTAAGATTCCGAAAAAGCTCTGTTTACTCTCACTTAATTATCGAACGTAGCTTAATTGAAACACTTTAGGAAAATGGGTGCGTAACGTGTATTTCAAACACAATGCACACGGAAGAAATTGCTTGATACGTCGATTGTTACAATCTTTGTTACATATTTCAATATTTTTTCCTGGAAACAATGATTTAATGTTGCTGATTTTTTTCGTCCTCAAAGCTGTAAAGGCATAAATGGTTAAGTGTAAAGACACTAAGTAGTTGGAAAAGATCCATTGACACTTTAAGTGAGGCACATTATCGCTGACAATATGAAGATGTACGGAGACTTGACGAAAAAATGGTTAAACAAGATTGTTTAACATAGGACTTTTCTTCTTATGTGTAATGACCGTTATTTACTTCAAAATAGTAATTCAATCGTATTGTAGTTGTATGAGATTGCATTTCAATTAAAACGAAAAATGTTGGCAAAAGGCTGCATACAATGGAACAAGAAAAGCCTGTTAAAATGGGTGAAAGGACTGACGTTATATATAAAGCATATTGATGTTAACATATACATTTAGAATAAAACAGCAAGATAATAATGCTTATCAACAAAAGTAAGTGTACTTTCGTAAATGATCCGGTTACTAACTTTTATACTTTACAACCCAACCATACATGTAACTATGAATTTAGCATACACCAACAGAGACATATCGATGTTATGACAATATCAAAATTTATTGACAAGGGTAAATAGACCTTCGTTAATGAACCAGTTACCAACTCATGTTTACAACTCATAGATACATGCATAAATGAATACGGTGTACATGAGCAGAATCATATCAATATTGTACACATCTGACACTCCGCATCTGTTGACAAGAATAAACAGATATTCGTAAACAAATAGTTGTGTCGTTGAAGAAAATGTTGCAAACGTAGGAATATCGAGATCAAACCTTGTGCAACATAACAAGGTTTGGTTCGTCAACAAGAAAATTGAATTTGTTTGACACAAATTGAATTTGTTTTAGAGGACACACGATCTCTCTTTGTCAGGCCAGACTGACCCTGGATCATCAACGTATTCCAGGCGATTCGCCTTAACAAGTGGGGGTCAAGTAATGTAAACACAAAGGGAAGCTTTCAAATTCCTGATTACCGAACATCTGCTACTAATTGTCATCAAATAAGAGGACAATGACAGGGAATTATTAAGCAGTGTGATCATGTGGTCAATGTTTACGCTATAAAGCATTTTAGAAATGGCGGCGTCTTTGAATGAGCAGGTGTGTATGCATTTGTTCAGCAGAATACTTTTGATTACCGAATTCGCTCAAGTCGAAATTCTCCGCAGGGTCTTGGAGCAAACGGAACGGCCAAAATGGAAACAAAATTCATCGGCGGTTGCGGAAAATTGATCGTAGGAACATGGCGTATAAAAAGTAGTGGAAACCAAAAGCAAATTTGTTGAAAAGAATGCATACATGTCTTCTCATTCTTGGATTACGCCATTTGCAATCCGTTTTATATCGTTAACATTGATTACACGATCCCCCTGCCTGATTATATCGGCATCGCAGAGTATTCCTAAATTTTGCGGTAAATTATCCGGATTATTCTAGTTCGAGCATCCTGCCCAGATGAATGGAATATGTACGTATACTACGTATGGCTAAACAAAGATACTAGAGCGGTTCCCATCTCAACCCATTACCAAACAATAACGTCTTTAGACTAGTGTGTTGCAGACGGCTCTGGAAAACATTGTGGGAAAATGATTAATTGCTCGTAACGAGCAATTTCTGCTTTTTCCACAATGTCTTCTACTCTATCGGAAAATGTATTTTCTTTTTCTATCACATTTTGATATCTGCAAACTCTGATAATTTGGGTCAGTCGATAATTTGGCTTTTGGTAAAGGGTTAAGGTCTTGGGCGCACACTACTTTTATTGAGTAACAGTTAACGTTCAGCGAATAAAGGCACCTCAACTCACATGTTCAGAATCGCTTCATTAGAATCTAAAAAAGCGACACAAAAGAATTGCTAGCTTTGATTATTGGCTAAGCTTTTGCCGTCCCTTAAAACAGAGGACAAATACCGCTGAATGTATCTGAATAAATTTACTTGAAATCTGCAAATCCGAGAAAATTGTTGTTAAACGTTTTTACAACGTCGCATTCCCCTGGGCGATTTGCCTGTGATGTTTCTATTACTGTGCCAGCCAAAGGCCAATGATAAATGGAAAAGTATATGTCTTTTGCATTTTGGATTGTTGTTTTACATGGACAAACCTAATGGTATAACCATGCTGCGATTAAATACGCCGGCTTTCTGTAAATTTACTACCTATTTAAATGTTCAGGAGAAGAATTGCTAGATCAGTATAAGAGACTGACATGACACAAAGGGAAGTAATTACATGCATATAAGGCAATACTTAATAATATCGATTGCTACAAGTATATGCATGGTCAAACATTTTTCGTAAAATTTCGATTTTATTTCTTTTTTGTTCATTTCGGTTCAAACCTGACTATTAATTTGATGACTCCAATAAGTTCACATTTGTTATAAGCTAATTCAACCATACTTATCAGAAAGATTATTGTCTGTTTAGATAAGAATCCCGGCAAATCTAAGACTTTAACCCGTGACCAGCCGTAATCAAGGACCAAGCCACGACCAAATAACAACCTATGTGGTCTGATCCTGTTCAGGCAGGAAAGGGTAATTCTCGATAACAAGGAAATCGAATTTATTTCCTGAGATTTGATTTACGTACCGAGACAGGGTCGGTAATGCGAAGTAATAGAGCGTCTAACAAATTTGATCAATCAGTGCTGTGGACATGAAATGCATCCTCACATAGTATTCGTGAACGTCTGTCGTTTATTTTTTTTTCTTTGGTAGGGGTAAAGTTCGATTAAGTTTACGTGTTTTGTCTGTTAACTGACGGTACAATGACATATATAACATACATTTGTCCATAATAGGTCTCTTTAATTATGCAATTAGCCATACGCAGGTAGAAAGAATAAAATGTAAATTATGAAGTGATCTGAATGGTGGTATATGTTTATGTGATGGTGTATGCTATCATCAGACTTTTGCAAAATTCGATCGGTGATTTTTTTAAATAAATGAAAAAATGTGTAATTGAGCTGAATTTCGACTAGATATAAGGTTGCCTTTTTGTTCTTTTTTATTCCAAGCTTTATATGAATTAGTATTATAAGGTTTGTTCAGTTTACATGTACGTGTAGTGTGGATAACCAACGATATAAGGACACATATAGGTTTACATCCGTTCATAAATACACTTACGTTAGTGCCAGAAACGCTCACGATTTCAAAATTAAAACCAAATCAGACTGCACACTGTCGTAAACCAGTAATTTAGAGTTTACGAAAGGCTATGATTATAGAAAATGCCGAAAACCGATCCGGTAAATCAACAAAACCTCAAAACTGCTATGTCTTTATCTTCACTAATAGCCTGTTATTTGTAACGTCATGTGTGAAAATAAAGGATAATTTGTATGTCTCCTATAGTCTTATACTTACTCGAACTAATTGAAAAAGTACCATTTACGGAAAGTCCCAGGGCCGTATAATTCCCTCTTTATTTCAATTTTTAATTCATTTTCCATTATTTCACTCAGTTCCTTTTACAGAAAACAAAAGGTAATTTGATATGAAACACATAATATGCATAACAGTCTAAAAATGATTTATCGGTTGGGTATCAAGATGTACCAACCTCAGCTTTATTTAGGCGTTGAGCAAGGCATCTTGGAAGCCAATCGTCCATATAGGCATAAATAAACATACACACACACATACACAAAGACTCACCCACCAAAAAATCAAATAAGTGTACTTGCGATTTTGTATCTAGTACTAACCGTCCATGTTTAATGCTTCTATTGCACATGCGCAGAAAAAGAGTTAAATGTAAATCATGAAAGGACCTTGACATTTCTACATATGATGACGTACGCTCAAATCAGTTTCTGCCAAAATACTTTCCAGTGATTTGATTAATTTCGCAATGAAACTTGCTATTGAGGCGACTTGCAAATAGTTATTGCATAGCACTTTTCCCGTTGGTATTCAAGCTTGATTTGCCACGTCCTGGGTAAATGAGGGTCGTTGCTATCCATTATTATACCTTACACTTATATTAGTGTGATTCAATTCATCAAACTACATCAATCACTTGAACAAAACACATCGTAACAACTATTCTGTTGATATGAGGCAATAAAGCTATTTTCAACTGACAAACAAACAAACACAAATCAAAGAAATACTCCAGTTAATAACCAAAAGGAGAACAAGAAAAAGAAGTAGTAAATTATATTTTACTGCCATTAAAAAAAACATATTCGTATAACGGCAACGTTATGTTCTCTATGATCCATTTTATGAAAAAAAAATCCGAACTTCCAGTTAATCATTCAAACTTCTAGTTCTAAACTTCGCCCCGAAATCAATCGATGTATTCTCGGTCCATGTTGACAAACGGCTGTTTTGTTCGAGAGACAAACAAATGGGGAATAATGAAGGAGAAAATTGCATTTGGAACAGGGCGACTCTCAGCAAAGGGGGTCGAGTATAGGTCATGGCTAAAAGTGCTGCCCGAGTCAATCGTATTTCTTACACACTGTCTGAACTAGATCGCCACTTTTCACTTACGATATTGTAGTGTACAATCCAGCGAGAGAGATACGTCAATTCATTGATATCATAGTGCAAAAATCACTTTAATTGACGACTATTCTATTTAATGAATGAACAATATTTCCAAATATAATGTAC
Source organism: Cerastoderma edule (assembly GCA_947846245.1). Classification (NCBI taxonomy): domain Eukaryota; kingdom Metazoa; phylum Mollusca; class Bivalvia; order Cardiida; family Cardiidae; genus Cerastoderma; species Cerastoderma edule. The sequence goes on from OX401417.1 coordinate 19,176,796, forward strand.
GATTTGTAATAGCAGATGATGCCAGAAATCTTATTTTATTCTCTTTTCATGGTCGGGATTTTGTCTGCTTGAACATTGCTGGAAAGCTTTTGGAGCTCCGCATCGTTTTTACGTTATTAATTTGTTTTTTCATTTCTCTATTTGACTTTACTTTAAGCAAGTTTTATTCATCACTTTTATAAAATTAAGAACGCACATATATATACAAGTACAGTTGTAAAATGAATCGATGAGACGGATTTAAACGGTAATTATGCTGAAAGAGTTGTTTTCAAGATATGTTATCAAAAAAGGAAACTTAAATCAATCATTTTCTTTTATTGTAATATTAGTTTGAATGAAATATGACAGATTTAGTTTGATTATGAATTCAAAATATGATTTCTTATGGCAAACAAAATGCATATCTCCTTAAAAAATAACAAGGTCTTACACATTGAAAATACATCATTTTAAGATGGCCGCCAAAATTTCGAAATATTTTTGGATTGCCATCACATTTGTACTTTATATTCAAAAACCGCTTAAAGGTAAACAAAAGTCGCTCCTCCATCGGAGAGAAGCTATGAGTATCGTCGCTCATGGACTCGTTTATTTTCAAGGATTGGTTGATTTTCCGGTTCCCGAATAAAATAAGGAATAATCAAGGACCGCATGCCGAATTGAATTGATGAATATGAGAAGTTTGCTCCATAACAAATTGAGGCCCAGGGGCGGACATCGTTTGCTGTGTCGATCTTATATCGGATTCACACAACGAAACCAGGTTAACGTCTTGCATATATATTCCGTTTCTTAATAGACTATACACTACGCCAGTAAGTGGAATACACGTGGCATACGTGAGATACAATACGAGCATTGCCTTGACGGTATACGACGAATTAAGGAATGTCAAACAGAACATTTTAACAAATGTTAGGTAGGAATTTGCTTTTTGGTAAAGTTCATATCAAATACATGTTGGTTTTTTTTCTAATCAAAGTTTAAGTACAAGCGGTATTGTTTATCTACTTCAAACGTAAACAGTAGGACTCTTGTACAAGTTCATCAATGTCAAACATAATTGAAATCTAGGTTTAAACAACATTTGACACGTTGAATGCCAAACAAAATTGTTTATCAAGTTGATATTGAAACAATGACACTATTGTGCAAATTCAGCTATGGCAAACTATTTCATTTCATTCAGAAATGAACTTAAGCAATAGCAGTATTGGACATGTAAGATATTAAACAAGACTGTTTACCAAATTGATACATTCGATGTTTTCAAGACCATTCATGTGTCAACAATATCCTAAATCGAAAAATCAATATAGTGTTTACAGTACCTATGAACATACCGTTCAGCCAAAAGTTAGACAGTTATTCCTAATTGATTGAAGCAATGCAATGGAGAGAGAACTTCTGTATCATAAACGAGTTCTTCTTTTGTCACAACTTTCTAATGCTTTGATATAACCACAATTGAAGCCATTCAGTAAAGGACATGATGTGACATACATCAACACAACTGTCTTTTTATTCCTGGAAAACCAGTACCCTGGGCGACATAGATCAGTTGTTGACAGCCTTGACATCTGGGTGAGTCTCCTCTGGGAGTTTCTGTAAGGTTCTCAACCCTTATAGTGCTGAAACCGACTTCATGTTTATGCAAACAGGTTAGATCCAGGCCAGCCGCCAAGTAAATTGGCGACTGGCCTGTGATCAAACCTGCTTGCTATTCCGAGTATCTTTCCTCAACAAAATTAACCAGATATGTAAGGTTATGGAAAGCATACGACACAAAAATCTATTTTTAGAAAATTACCAAGCATTGTAAGGGCAATATAACAAGATGCGACGTGCTGGTGACGCACGAGGTACATTTTCTCACGAGTGTCGCGCATTGTTGTTTTCGTTTTGGGACGGTTGGTTTGTGATTTTATACTTATCGTTTAAACAGTCCTGAGTCATATTGCAGCACACATATCAATGTATTTTATGATTTTTAATTATCACTGCACTTGATTTGTTTTACCATCCAGAGGATGTTTTACCATATCAACATAAATGATCAGGTGTGAGAGACGAATGAATAATGCCGCATTAGCTCGGTTAAATGTCGGAAACAATATTGTCTTGTTGGGCTCGTCAGCCTAACCTATTGTTAGTGACCGTCTTGATCAATGCTCGAATATGATTTGACCTTCGACATTGCAACATGTCAACAATGGATTATACAGAGGCAAGCATGACTGGATTTGCGTTTGGTTGATGCCAATCGGAACACCTCGGCCATTTCTTAAAATATTCTCGGGTGCAGTGGGGAGCCATTTTGAAAGTAGTCCGGCAACATGGCGACGATAAGCCGGGGAATGCCGAGTAGATACGATTGAGAAAATATGAAACACAGATGTGTTGATATGTTTGTTCTAATGGGGATTCGAACCCGGGACCTCCGATACAAGAGGCCAACGTGCATTGTTCCACTGTCGCCCTGTTATGATTATCTTTAAAGAAACCAGTAAAAACTACCTTTCAATTGTGATATTTAAACAATCTGTGTGGTTTTACACAACTTTTTAGTCCTCGGCGTAATGTTCTAACCAAGTGTGTTATCCGGCGAAAACCGGCGAATTTCCCAAGGATTTATAATGTATTCATGAACTACCTACGAGGTATATCAACCGACTCGTGCCGGGGATTGCCGAGTAGATACGATTGGGTTGATGCATGTGTATTTTGAACATGATCCGTGTGTCCAGGTACTTTATAAAACTAAAACGATAAATCGGGATTACAATGACTATGAACGAATACGGTTCTTGTTCCCAACGATTCATAAACAATGCAAACATTCGTAAAAAATACTTTGAACATTTACCATGGCCCAACACTAATACATTTGTACATATTGTTTCTTCTTAACATCAATGTATTCAAACTAAAACAGTTTATTATCCAAAAAAGTGCTTTAAATGTCGAAATGAAATTATTCAATGTATTTACCTTTATTATATATCATTTGTGTGATAGATCAACTAAATACATGTCTTGTATGTTGTAGCAATTCTATGATCTTTGTCAAATTTTGTATATTTAACATGCTTTAAAACATCATGTATATGTCTGTACCATATTTGTTAATAATGTCTCGGCCAAAGGCATTTATATGCTGATTCTTGCCAAATAAAGAATTGATTTGAATTGTATTGAACATAAACAATTTTTCAATTCGATGTAGGCTAGAAAAGTTAACAATTGACATGTTGACACGTAAGCACCATTGTGTTCATGATGTGTTTTAATTTAATGGTCTAAATATTAGCAATTGAAAGCCAAAGTCCTCATGCACGTGTGTATTTTACCCCTTACAGGAGCGTTTACAATACCATGGACCCGTTTTACTAAACAACTTACGGAAAATGTTTGCGTAAGTCATAATTGATTAACATGAATAATATCTTCAATGAAAGTACAATATTGCAATGTGACACGTCATTGGAAGCGTCTCGGAGAGACGATTCCAATGATGTGTTACTTTGCAATATTGCTTTGCCAAATATTGAAATAAAAGGACTTGTTGTTTTAGACTTACGCAAATCTTAAGCGTAAACTGTTTAGTAAAACGGGCCCCATATGTTTAACTTCTATGTAAAGGCATTTTGAAGTGGTATATCTACCGGTTAATTTGTTAGTATTTTCGGAGCAATATTCTTTATCGCCGGCTGATTCCTGAACGTCGTATATTCGGCATGACGCCAACTCCAGTTGTTTATAAAGACAACTGACGGTTCCCCCTTGTCTGTAAGTAAAATAGAGCGCCGTCTGGTGAAAATGTCACCTGCGTTTGGCTCTTGTTTAAAAGGTCAGAGGCCTGTCTGTCTAATAAAGTTTTGTACGCTAGAGTTCCTCTTAAAAGTAAATTCCTCTTAAACGTATGAAAGAAACTAAATTAAATTACTTCAGAAAAGCATTAACTTGGAAGCTGAACATGAATCCCAGATGTACATTATGCATTTACTTTTAAAAGCAATTTGTTCACAAAACAAAGTTAACATTGAGAATAAGGGGTTGCGATAACTTTGCTAACAGAGCAGTTTAGCAATCCTCTAAGCGCTTGCTGGTGACTTTTGCAGCCGATACAGATTAATACAGTAAAGGATTTAATCTAACAAAAAATTGGAGCTTCGATTCAAACATCCTAATCAATTTCATGATAAAGGTTCCCACGTCAAAAAATAAAAGTGTGCTCTGTTTCACTATGTGTCTCAATGCACTTTGCCTATCACTGAATTGCTAATCAAGCCTTTAAATGTGGTAGGAGAATTTAATTCCGGATCAATAAAACGCGTTTAGACTTAATTGCATGTAGTTTATTTTAGGAGTTGTTCCTCGTAAAGAGTGATTTCACCCATAATTATATCCAAGTACCCATGTTTCGAAGTTATTACCATCAGTTTGGGCAGCAAAGGAAACTGTAAAAAGAAATGGAGATATAGGTAGACATTTCCTTGCTCTTTATCTAAATTGTTTGTACGTGATTAAAGGCCCATAAAAGGAGATTAATGCTAAATTAATCTATATTATTTGGTAAACTTTTGGACAGATTCAAATAGTTAGCACCAGAAAAAACCATCAGCACAACTTACATGTGAAAGTAAACCAGAAAGAACCCAGATTAGCAAGTTTTATGATTCAGATTTCCTGACAGTTTATACAAACATTTTTTAACCGACCAATCAAAATTCGTTATTTTGAATATGTAAGCAAACAGGTTGTTGATAAACATGATTGAATTGGAGACAACTATATTTCAAGCACAAAATAACTTATTTTAAATGAGTCTATTAAATAGGGTCTCAATGCATTCCTAAACTAATTCTCATGACTTTTATGAGCATAATAAGAGAACTCCATAAATTTTTTCTGTATTCTTTTTGTACTCCTCTCCTTTGATGTGCCTTTAAGGAAATAAAAAGTGTCGTGGATTGCTTTTGATTAAAGCAGTATCATTGTACTGACGATGCCGCATTTCAGTAGTATGTTTACTCGCTATTAACAATGTGTATTTGTTTCATGCAATAGCTATAAACAATGTGTATTTGTTTCATGCAATAGCTATAAACAATGTGTGTTTGTTTCATGCAATAGCTATAAACAATGTGTATTTGTTTCATGCAATAGCTATAAACAATGTGTATTTGTTTCATGCAATAGCTATAAACAATGTGTATTTGTTTCATGCGATAGCTATAAACAATGTGTATTTGTTTCATGCAATAGCTATAAATAATGTGTATTTGTTTCATGCAATAGCTATAAACAATGTGTATTTGGTTCATGCAATAGCTATAAACAATGTGTATTTGGTTCATGCAATAGCTATAAACAATGTGTATTTGTTTCATGCAATAGCTATAAACAATGTGTATTTGTATCATTCAATAGCTATAAACAATGTGTATTTGTTTCGTGCAATAGCTATAAACAATGTGTATTTGGTTCATTCAATAGCTATAAACAATGTGTATTTGTTTCATGCAATAGCTATAAACAATGTGTATTTGGTTCATGCAATAGCTATAAACAATGTGTGTTTGTTTCATGCAATAGCTATAAACAATGTGTGTTTGTTTCATGCAATAAATAAATTGTATTTTATTGTATACTCGCTTATAACGTTTGAATATGTGGATGAATGCGGACTGTTTGTTAGTTTTTCTGATACCGTGTTATTAGTATTCCAGTTGTATTAACCCATTACCAAACAATGACGCCATTTAACCACTTTGTTGCAGACGACTCTGGAAAACATTGTGGGAAAAGGAGAAATTGCTCGCTTTTACCACAAGGATTTCTGCTCTATCTGAAGAAAAATTTCATACTTTGCAATTTCATCACATTTTGAAATGTCGTCTGCAAATTCTTTCAATTTTGGACAGTCGAAAATGTGTTGTTTGGTAAAGGGTAAAGACGTGTTGAACCATCGGCTTTCCGTAAAATCAACTACAGGGAGACTACACTGTAACTCTCATGTAGGTCCATAATACCGTCACAAAGGTTTGAACTACCGTAGAGACGGGTCGTATAATGTCTAATCTTTAATATGTACTCTAACCACAAGGCTTCGGAGTACGCTCAAACACACACAACATAGTGTTTTAAGTTATGTACTTTACCTACAAGCCATGGACGATTCGTCCCAGCTTTCAAGTACGGGACTTAAAAGTTCGTGAAGATATATCATTTGGTAAACTGTTGGTCAAATTCAAAGGATTATCACCAAACAAACTCATCAACCCAATTTAAACATGGAAGCGAACAAGAAATAACCAAAATCAGCCAGTTCAATTATTCAGGTTGCCTGATTCTATCAACTCTGACATGGTCGCGGTGTACACTTTTGAAAAGACCAATCAGAATTCGTTATTAGAAATATGTAAACGAACTGGTTGTTGATAAACATAATTGAATACGAGACAACTATATTTCAAGCACATAATACTTATTTTAAAGGGGTTTATTATATAGGGTCTCACGGCATTCATTAATTAATTTCAATACTTTTATGAACATAATGAGAATAATTCACTTGACTTTTTTCAGTAACTTATTTGTACTCATCTCCTTTCATGTGCCTTTAAACAAAATGAATTAAATGCATCTCGTTCCGTCCACGTGCTAAACAGTTAAATATAACGAACGTTAAATGACATCGACTTTGGGCAAAGGCTTTTCATTACGACGTTTTGGCAAATTTAGAGGAAACCAAGATTCAAATTACGACTTTATGACCATCGGTCGGGAAGGCTTCCTGGAAAATTAAACTGTTTTATTGTCCGATCGCGTTTAAATCCTTAATAATGCTTTGACCTTTGAACAAAAAGAATAAAAAGAAATCGGGATTTGAACGGCATTATACGACTAAATGCGAAACTCTTAAATACACAACGCAAACAGATACATTTCGGAAGCTCAGAAAAGTCGAAGAGGCGTTTGTAATGTATACGGACAGCCTAATTTAGCCTATTATCAACTGTAAAATGCTCATCGTTCATAAAGGTAAAGATAAAGGTGGTGTTTATAGTCTCATATCTATGCTAGGCATATTCAGGCGACTCTTACAATTACCTCCCTGATCACTGGGTAATAAACCGGCCGTTTACATAGGGCGCAAATGCAGCCAAGGCACATTGGTTTATTCCCTCACAGGTACCCATTTATACACCTGTGTTGAGAGGAGCAACGTGGGATGCATTTTTTTTATGAAAATTCCGATGATCCGGCCGCGATCCGATCCCGGGACCCTCCGTTCACGAAGCCGACGTCCAACCACTGGACACGGTTCCCACGTCCGCGGGTCGTAGATGTAAGAAATTAATAATGTATAACTCTAAAACGATCAGTAGCTGCACTGTTGTTTGGGTTGTACTAGAGAATAGATTTTTGAAGTAGAAGAAAGAAATTTGCATCTAAGTAGAGCCTGTTTGCAATTGATGTAAATGTATTCAGATCCAAAAATGTTGCAAAGGTCTTTTAACCCTTATCCTAACACCTCATTTTTGACCGTCCCAAATTGAAAGAGTTTGCAGACAATATTTCAAACTGTGATAAAATTACAAAATGATCTTCAGAAAGGGGAGATAACAGTGTGGGAAAAGGAGAAAATTCTCAACGTTGCCTACAACAAACTGGTGAAATGTCGTGATTGTTTGGTAATGGGTTTAACCAATCGCATACCGTCTGTGCACGCTTAGATAAATGAACACAATTTGAATAGTCTTTCGCGTTCTGTATCTATGTTTCATTAAATAATATACAACAGTATCAAAACTGTATTGCTTCAACGATATTTAATTTTGACTCGCAAATTTTCCCATATTAAAGTTAGAATACTTCAGGTACATATTCTTGAACTCTTGGTGTTGAAAATGATTCTCCCCTTACGTATTGGAAAAATATTTTTTTCAATTCCTCTTAATGTCAAAGATGTTCCGGACGCATGTACATGCATTGACTTTATCAGATGTCGTTCAAATATCGCAGTATTTCTTTGAACATCGTAAAGGTCACATTTACTTTTAGTCTAACGACAAATGCAAATATACCATTAACTGTGAATGCACTCGTTTAACTGTAATTTTATGATACGCATCCATTATTGTGCAAGCATGTGATTACGGGAAATTGCATTGAGATATAAATGCGTTCTTCCAAATAGATCATTAATCAGCGACACCTAAACATGCTATTAGTTGTGCATGAAGTCGTTGCTCTATCTTTCAATTCTTCAATAGTTACCGGCGTTCCACAACTAATCAATGCGTAATTGGTATCGAGAAATGTTGTCTATGGTTAAGATTAAGTTCCCACTCTTTAGATATTGAAACAGGTAGATTTAATGGAATTGATAGAAGTGATCGAATATGTAGACTTTGCTCTCTAAATCAGATTGAATCTGAATATCATTTTTTATTGTGCTGTCCGGCCTATGCAAACATTCGTAATAAATATTTTGGACATCTACCAAGGCCAAACACTAATACATTTGTTAACATTTTATCTTCAAAACGTCATTGTATTCTAACTAAAACTGCATATTATCTAAAAGAGAGCTTTAAATGTCGAAATGAAATTATTTAATGTATTTACCTTTATTATATACCAGTATGTGATAGATCAACAAAATTCTTGACTTGTATGTTTTCGTAATTTGATAATCTTTGTTATTTCTTTCTTTGTATATATTAACATGTTTACGTATATTATATATATGTCTGTACCATATTTGTAAATGTTGTCTTGGCCAAAGGCATTTATATGCTGGTTTCTGCCAAATAAAGAATTGAATTGAATTGAATTGGTGTATAAATAATTCGTGACACTCCGTGGCGACCGCACTTTCCAAAATAACACGATAACAGCACTGATCAAACAGTTGCCCAAACTGAACTTATCTGTTTTATTATATGAAGACGCATCTGAGCTTATAAGGCATCCGCCATATTGCTTATTTAAGGTGCACTTTCAAAGTGACTTTATTTCTCAAGGAAAATGACAAATTCAACATCAAATTGACTTCAATTTGATCTGAAAGTGTGTGTAAAAATAACTCAGTTTCAACGTCAATTATGCCGGTAGAAATAACCAACATTTCTTTTGCGAAATGATGTTCAATATATTGAAATAGATTGAACCCAGAAAAAATGACACTCCCAGAAAACGTGTTAAATCACAGGACGTTTAGCCCGAAATATCTTACAATACACGTATGTACGAGCATTCCAAACTCATCGTGTTTATCTAATAACAATAACATTTCTAAGGATGCAGAAATGCCAGTGTTGTAACAGTCGATGTACGAGACGTATTTATCAAGTTACAGACATACATGAGTTTTTACGAAAGACTGATTGATTAGATATCTTACATAGTCTACAATAGGTGTACGTTTTATCAAAAAAGTAGTTTGTATAACAATAATTCTCATTGTGAATCGCCCTTAGATAATCATTCGATTATGAAGATCAACTTCCCGTTTTCTAATGGACATGTAATGACAACATTCAATCGGAACTACTCGGGTATTTCCGTGAGCTGAGAAATACTTCTTTCTTTTTTTTCTTTATATGGGTTTTACATCACATCAACAGTATTTCAGTTATGTAGCGATGCCCGACTCTTAATGATGGAGGAAGACCCCATACTCAACTGCCCATAAGGGCTGGTCAAGGCGGGTAGAACCATGCTGAGAAATACACCTCGGATATAAGTGTAGTGTTACAATTTTTCGGGTAAATGGGCATCCGGCAATTAACATATTTTCTAGAAAGCGTGCAAGTTAAGTAGTTCAATGTGTATGGAAGGGTTGGACCTCCTTTTAAATAATGTTTTTATCAGTAACTCAATACCAAATGGCGAAATTGTGGTTGTGACATGTTAAGCTGTTTCCTCAATCAAATGTTACGACTTTTTAGGTTTCACATTTAAGATCTATTTTTAAACACGAAATTGAAGTGACGTCATTCCGCTGGGAACCAATATGGCGTCATCCCTATTATTTCAGAGGTGTTTTCATTTGATAAACCCGATGTGGTCCGATTGGACAACATTGTGTCTCCTTTAAGGACGTTCTCGGTAGTTTTTTTCTGCGCGCTTCATCTGCGCATCCAAGGGAGATAATAAATGTCTTACCGAAGAGGTACTTGTATAATGGTCAAATAAACGTTTAATTTAATTCGAATAATAAAAATGTATGTTAAACTTTCCAAAGAAATATCATATTATACTTAAAACTGTAAAATATTATCAACCTCATCTCATATTAAGCTCCCAACTTCTATTTTCAAGTTAAAAGTTATTCTAGTCGTTCTTATAAACGTTTTTCAAATACGGTTACCATGTAAACTAACGTTTTACCAAAAAATAAAAATTAAAAAACTCGTCAACATATACTTTTTTTTTTCATTTTGTATTTCAAAATTGAATTTTACTTTACATACTGAAAGATAAGAAAATTCTATAGAATAATGTGTTTTATATCTTCATTCTAATGTTATATTCATATCAATTTTAATTGTTTTACCGTCGACTAGAAAAATGTGAAAAACTGATTTGGATTACAAAAATTGTTTAACAAAAACTCGTCAACCTGAAATTATTTTTTTCATATTTGAATTTAAAATAGAATTTTGAATAATTTATAAAAAATTGATAAAATTATATAAAAGGATTGTTTTCTTTTAAATATGTAGAAAATGTCTTTAACTAAAGTTTTAAATGTTTTTAAATACCAAGAAATAAACGTTTCTACAAATCAAGGACGACAAACCCCCTGCGAGACCACACTTCAAACTTCTGCGTTTAAGACAAGTTGAGTCCCCTGACGATTAACATCTCGGTTTTTTGTTGTTGTTGGTTCCATCAATATTCGGCAAGACCAACGCTCTGGGGAAGCGGGCGAAAATAATTCCTTCTGATTTCTTAAATCTGGCTACACCACATGTTTTGATTTGTTGCAAACGTTAAAATTGTAATTTTAACAATCTTGGTCAAAAAATGAAATACAACTTTTAATTGCTTTATTCGAAAGATTTTTTATTTGGAATATTTTTTCTTCATACAAACAGGTAGAACGAGCTTCTATCGTTTAGTGCTTTGATGGCAAACTCTTGATGATTTTGTATGGCTGATATAAACAAACGCACCGCACAGCCAAACGTTTATGACACCAACACGCCAAACACACGAAAATACTGTAATTTATTCAGTATTAACAACGTGAACATTAAAAATGTAGAATTTCTTGGGTTTTATTGGTTCACAATTCTCGGCTGACCTAGTTTTATCACTAATTGTAAACAAACATTATAGTATACACTCTTTTGATAGCATCATGTGAACGTGTTACAGTCTCAATTCCTCTGTAAAAGGGGATTTAAAGTACTTTTAAGTTAATCTTCAATTGTTTAAGAAATTTCACAATTAAGGAGTAAATGAGCGCAAGTATGGCTTTAACGAGGACACTTTGTTTTAGAAAGATTAGATCCTAGATCTGTGAGATAGTCCTTGTAAAGATTATTTTGTAAATGTCCTATGTAAATGATGATCTGAGGAACACATCTGGAATAGTGTAGGTCTTTTGAAAGACTCGGTTCCCATTCGAAGTATTTTTTAAAAAAAAGGCGTGTAAAAGAACGAGTAATGGCTTTAGACTTCCTTATCCGGAATTATTCCAGACAGAACTATTTCAGAACTTTAAACGTCCTTGAATAACCCTTTGCGTGTTAAACTCACGGAAATATGTTCCAAGGTGAATTCAGGATGGTCTGTTGTATGTAAGAGACTGCAAGATAAAGCAGTGCGTGTTAAAAACTAGAAAATCGGTTCAAATGTGAATTGAGGATGGTATCGTGTGTTTGTAAGAGACTGTAGGATAATGCATTGCTGTCAAACTTTAGAATATCTTTTTAAGGTTCATTTCAGGATAACCCCCTGTATCTAAAATCTCGATTTCTCTTTGTATGTTTCACTTTAGGGCAATTTTCAACGTTAAAAATCAACGTTTTCTTGACGTTTGACGTCAACGAACCATTGAACAAACCTAAACTAGTCTCATACACCTGGTTTGATTCCGGCTTATGAAAGTGTTTTCTATAAAATAATTCAATTTGATTTCAAAACATGACATCTGCTCGAAAGAAATATCAATGACAGGTGTTTTGTCAAAGCAAGTTAACGTACACGTTAATAAAGAGAAGCATCGTTGTTGAATATATAAACGAAATTTGTTAATTTGTTAAAAAAAAAAAAGCATTTACAAAACCTTTCTGTAAGATGTTTCATTTTTTGTAATTCTTTATTTTCCACGTTCATAGGTATGTGAAAGTCGTGGCCATCCTTCCCCACACCGTACATAAATCGCTTAACCACTAAACTACTTAACTATTTTTTTTTATTTATTCTATTACATGATCATCTACGAATAACGCATTGAAAAGATGTATCAAGCATGGGTCATTAACTAGACAAAAGCGTGTAAGGCAGGGAATATCTTTAAAAGTTTACGCATTTTCTCTAAATTACAGTAGATTACCTGTTCTACCAGCATCTGCTTGTCGAACACTTCCATACGTCGGAATGAATATAGTTCCCTAACCATTTGTTTTTGTATTTACACGCCTTTATATTCTGGACTTCTATACGTCGAACTCTCTCACTCTCTCTATGTCGAACATTCATCCGTTGCTTGAACATCGAGGTAAACAGATTTCACTGTACTTTAAAAAACATTGTGAGCGATTGCACATCTTAAAAAATGCAAATAAAATCGGCATATATGAATTGCTACGACAGTGAATCATGCCAAAGGCCCATGCTTGTTTTACAATTTGTATTACCTGCTGGCGACAGCCAGTTGCTTAGGACAGACCAGGTTATGAACCAAAAGTACCTTATCGGAGACCCAAAACTGGAATAAGCTGAAATGAATATTCCCTTTCTATATCTTTATTGAAGCAGATTGCCGCTAAAGCCTCATTAGTTTATCTGGTAGTGTGTAAGGTCTAGAATATATGTAGAGAGGGTCTACGTACGAGGCAAGGCACATACGTTTTTATAGGCGACGTTGACTGATGACACCATGTCATTATTTTGTTCGTCTCTCACAAATGCTCAATATCGTTGTTCATATGGGAAAGCAGTGATCGACTTAGGGGTAACATGCATTATTTTGAAAGAATTCTCAAAAGTATGGAAAAGTACACTCAACGAATTAATTTGAGTGAAAAACTTACACTAAAACACAATCAAAAACAGAGTCTGATAATTGGAAGAGGCAAGTGCTTTTATGACGTTTAATTATGGCACATTATACATTTCCATCTCTCACCAGCAATCAATTATGTTCCTGTGGAAAAGAGTAAGCGGCACCGAGAGTATGCTTTAATAATACTCCTAAGGAAAGACCAGCAGCTTGGATACATACACTGACTCCAGCGATGTAAGTGAAGTACTTGTGACAACAATATCTAACCCCAACCAAAACCAAGATGAAATAAGAACAACATAATAGTTTTTTTTAAAAATCAAGTCATGTAAATGAGAAAATACAATTACGCTTGACAATAGCGGTATTTCTTGTCAGTAAACAGAAAAGGTAATACTTATTTGTAACATTATTCGATAAGATATATAGTTTGATACGATGTCTGTAAATTAGAGCCGTCTGCACGAATGACGTATAACATCTTTATCCCATATCAGCGTTAGCTTTCAATATACGCACATTGCGAAATAGCAAACTCTTACCATATGTGTGTATCTCTGTGAAAGAACTTTGGCCTACCAGAGCATACGAAGTGCAATACAACGCTTAAATTCATCAAGATTTTTATTCCAAAATCCTGGTTCTTTGGGGAAATCAAAAAGCTAATTTCCTGTGAAAAGATGACGCTCTCCCCCGTTTTTTCTCAATTGCAGAGACATGATTGCTTTACGATGTATCTCGTATTGTGTAATTTCACAGCTTTATATTTAGGTTAATGCAGTATTTGGCACTCCTTCAAGGGAAGGAATCATTGTATTCCACTTGCCAATGTAAGCAATTCTAAGGTTGATAGACATTTCGAATTGAGAAAATTTTCAATTTATGACATTGGTAATCCTCAATCCTTGTGTAATTTATGATAATGGATAAATCAAAGGATGTAGATTGATGGTTTTTCCAAACCTGCCTTGCCAGACAATGCAAAAGTTTGAAGGCACTTTGAAATGTGAAGAAAAATCAGTTTATTATTAGAAATGTCTATTAGAGCATAGTTCGCTTGTAATATATGACCCGATTGATCACCGATGCATTTCCTGTATATCTTATATTCATGAAATCCAACCAATGTCCTCTTTTATTGCATGTCTTTTCGTTTTGGATGCATGGACTCAAATGCTAGTGTCTCAGTCCAGTTTGACAGTTTGTGTACTAGTGTTCGGATAGTACTAGTATACTCACGTTTCTCCCGTAGACTATTTAGAGGTTTAATATGTCCTTTTTGTTACAGGCTTTGAAAGTTCGATTTACCACCGTGATGATAAAGCATAATATTATATCTAATGGGAGAAACCATTATGTGCAATTAAGTTGAGCCATTTAGATACATTATTTAAACTTCGGGGCAATTGGAATGCAAGATCTTTGAAGTAACATCACATTGTCACAATGTTTGTTTTTTTTGTTTTGTTTATCCTACATCATAAGAAATGTATGTGTTCATTCTAAATTATGTGGTCTAGTTTTGCTCTCAATTTTTAAGAATCACAAACCCATATGTGAAGAATTATGTAAACATGAAAGTTTTACTCTAGCCATGCATTTAAGACGTCGACATTAATGGTGTCAAGCGGAATCTCAGAAATGAAACGTTAATTAATTTCTGGGCGAATCTAAGTATTCCCTGAACGGTTGACACTGTGTAGCCTTAGTACACTTTAAAGAAAGCAACGGAAACGCAAAGGAATGGTGTGTCACTCGGTAAAATGTATCCCCTCGGGCCAAAGGCAAATTTATATAAGAAAAAAATGGAAATACTCCCAAAAGATTCTTTATTAGTAAATAGTATTTTTTTTTCTCTCGGCATCTTTCTCTTTTCAATATAACAACAGTGTAATTCGATTCCATTTACTTCTTGGTCACCCAGTGTATTCACATCTCTATCAAAAGCCTAGCCTCCAATACATAATACGTAATTAGAGAGATCATTGACTTTCATATAATCTAAGTCGCCGTCAAAAAGAAAGACACGATAAAGTATTTGCAGATATCTTTCGGAGAGCAATAATTTTCGAGATGAAACTTTAAATACTTTGGCTGTTTCTTAACCACCGAGTATATCAATTCTTATACCATCGCCATTCTTGAAGTTTCATGTTTTTTATGTTGTTTTTTAATGTCTGTTAATTAATCGTTTTTCTTTGTCTAAGTCATAGTCTATGTTGTTATTTTTGATGGCCATATACACATTTAATAGATGATAAAGAAAGCTATTGATAAAAGTGAAGGGGTCACCATGTTCAAGTCCAAGCTTTTGACGAATGATTACCAATAAAGAAAGCTATTGATAAAAGTGAAGGGGTCACCAAGTTCAAATCCAAGCTTTTAACGAATGCTTACCAATAAAGAAAGCTATTGATGAAAGTAAAGGGGTCACAATGTTCAAATCCCAGCTTTTAACGAATACTTACCAATAAAGAAAGCTATTGATAAAAGTGAAGGGGTCACCATGTTCAAATCCAAGCTTTTAAAGAAAGCGAAAGTGAAGGGGTCACCATGTTCAAATCCCAGCTTTTAACGAATGCTTACCAATAAAGAAAGCTATTGATAAAAGTGAAGGGGTCACCATGTTCAAATCCAAGCTTTTAACGAATGCTTACCAATAAAGAAGGCTATTGATGAAAGTGAAGGGGTCACCATGTTCAAATCCCAGCTTTTAACGAATGCTTACCAATAAAGAAAGCTATTGATGAAAGTGAAGGGGTCACCATGTTCAAATCCCAGCTTTTAACGAATGCTTACCAATAAAGAAAGCTATTGATAAAAGTGAAGGGGTCACCATGTTCAAATCCAAGTTTTTAACGAATGCTTACCAATAAAGAAAGCTATTGATGAAAGTGAAGGGGTCACCATTTTCAAATTCCAGCTTTTAACGAATGATTACCAATAAAGAAAGATATTGATAAAAGTGAAGGGGTCACCATGTTCAAATCCCAGCTTCGACTGTATTTCATCTACCGACGTATTGGCAAAGAGTGACACATGACATTCGTTTGTTACCATCAAGGAGTTTTGTTCTGCATGGTAAGGTGTATCTTCAACTTCACACAAGAACAATCAACATCGTTTTTCTTTGACATATCTTGAGAAAAAGAGGTATCGCTTCGCAGTCAGTTTCTTTAGTAAAATGACAGGTTTTCTTTTTATCCAGGCGCAATGAAATCGGTATCTGTGAAATACTAGATGAATTCTGTTTAAAGGCACTACTTTACAATTACTTTTTTAACCTATCACCTATGTATGATTCCGAGAAGGGCCAAGGGTAAAATAATCTGTTGCCACTTATTATAGATTAAACAATGAGAAGATACGGTTTTGTCATAAAGGAAAACGTACTTGTTTAAACCACATTTTTGACAATTCGTCTTTTACACATGTGTTGAAACACGTTTACATAAAAAGGAACTGGTCAACCCTAACTTGTTTACGAATTTGTAATCCTCAAAGCCAACAAAATAATCTCATTACTTTTCCTTATCGAAGTAGAATGACTTTCAACCTTTGTACAAATTCTTCATCCGATAAGGAAGTAAATCAGCACTACAAAAAAACACACACTACGTAGTTCGTAAACGTAAAGTTCTTGAAATAAGGCCCGACTTGAAACGGTATTTAATAGATACAGTATCTCAAGCTATTAGATGATGCAGTTTTTGTTTTTAGTTGGCTCTGTACCACTGTATACTGAAATGGCACTTGCACGCAAGCCGTTAAACATCCATGTTTGGTTGCAAAGTGGACCCCGCTTTTCAAAGGTTTACTATTTTGTTTTATTCTGTTCCTTTATATGACCCATTAACGGTGTCGAACCTACGACCTTCAAAACACAATGATGACACACCATCGCTGAACAAAAAACAAAATGTTTGGCCGTCTATTGTTTAGAAGGTTACGGATCCGAGACCTGTGGCACAGTCGTAGAACGTCGGCATGTGGTAGTGAGGGCAACGGATTCGATCCCCGTTAGCGACTCTCTCTATTCCTTTATATCTCTTTATATCCAAATTTCTGTAACTTGTTATCTCTCTCTATCTGTCTCTCTCCTTGTGTGTCTCTCTCTGTCTATCTGTCTATCTCTCTCTCTCTACCTTTACCTCTACCTCTATCTCTACCTCTCTATGTATCTATCTCTTTTCGAGATTGTATTAAAAGGTAAAATGGTTTTCAAATTGACTTTCATTGTAAAATATAGACTATGCATTAAAATGTCACATACCCATTACTGGGATGGTGTGTGCTCTCGTAGAATGTATCACCACACGAGATTCCCACGAAATCTGATTCTTAGAAACTCCACCAATTTTGTCTTATCTAAGATCTACATGTAACCGATCCTTATTTCAGTGGAGAAATCAAACAGTTTTTTGATGTTGGAATTGCGTGTTTTCTTCATATTTCATTTTTCCTTATGTTTTAGTTACTCTTTTCTTTTCTTCCTTTTCCTGTTTTCAATCGCTGAATAACGTTTCAAAATCCTGTATGCAGCGAACTGTGTTGGGCGGATACTTTATTAAACGATTCAATTTCACGTGGCAATGGACTGTTTAAACCATGCATTAAAAATATGTTGGCGTACATGAAGGAAAGGAGTCGTTTAAAACATACTGTGCAACAATTATGAAGACATTCTACGTAAAGGAAAAATACCGTACGCAGTGAACACTATACTGTGTATGTGAGGTAAAATATCCATAATCCACCATTTTGAAACTAATTCTCTTGTCGGATTACTTCGGTCTGTGTCGGTATTGAATCGTCGTAGCCAAAACTATCCGCTTAACACCGAATAGGTCCGACCAAGACCGATGTATACCGAGAAAGACCGACGTAATTCGCCGTAAAACTTTCAAAGTGGCAAACTATTGGTATTATATTACAAGTTAACATTTTATCTTCTGGGTCAACAAAACAAATTGCTTTTTCGCATGTAAGTGATGAAAGCAATACAAACACCATTATTTTGTTAGCCCAGCGTTTTTTGCTGAAGTGAACGTAGACGTTTTGGCTAAAATGTTGTTCAAGAATTTACATACGATGATTAAAAAGAACAACTTAAACGTAAAATGGCGGTTTTCCAAATGCCTTTCGAGAATGTATTCAATCTGAAACAACTTAGAAAAAAGACGTTCCATTAGAATTCAAATTACTTGATTCTCAGGGAAATTTATGTGGAATCAAGGAAGATATCATGAACCAGATTCATGACGCCAGAAACACGCTCTAGGTTTACAAGTTCACTGCGATCGAGTGCATCACATACTTTTGCTTAACGTTAACGTATAAACGGTTATTCTAATGTGTAACGTGCACATGCTTTAAAGCTGCTTTCTGTAAAGAAAAAGTTATTTCACTATCTTTATTAAAGCAAATTGTTTTGTATTGTGATACATATTTACCATATTGAGAGTTCCTCCGCGACACTTAAAATTTGATATTAACTGTACTATAATTTACAGTAATAAGAAAACTGTATTGTTTCAGCAACAATTTATTATGCCTTGCAAATACTTATTCATCACATTGGTACAAATAGGTTGGACAGTTATAGTTTCGTTACAGTATAGTTTTGCTTAAACATTTCACATGATGAACACCATGCCCAATCATTTGTACTGTATGTTCAATTATTACTCATTCTTTTTACGTATATATCCAAGAATCAAAACCTTCATACAGTTTCAAACATAATGGACGGCACACCCTTGTGTGGGCATTGATCTTGCATCCTCTTGATAAAGCGATTACTTGTTGCGTACTGAGTACATGTATCAATGGATATAGTTTACCAAGGGAAGCAATCCATTCACGTGGAATACATTTAACATTGGTTAGAGTAGTTTCCCTTGATCAAGGTTGGACATTGAAAGCAACTTAGATAAAAGTTTTAGTTTAAAACGTATTCATTCATCATCGATTGTGCGAAATGTTGTTACAACCTCGATTATTTGCTAGAAACATTAGTGAATCAAAGCATGTCCTCCATGAAGATTTGTGGTTAACAATATCCCTTTTAATTGTAATAACTAATATACCACCGATTTGTCGCAGGGGTGTTTACTTAGAGTAGCCCACGCATCGGCGAAAGTACTGGTTACGTATCTAGAAAACAGAATGAAAAGTGGTGAATCCAAGTTGAATAGGCTAAGTGAAAAATAGATGTATGCTAAACATGAATACTACCCCCCCCCCCAAACCAAAGCCATAACTTTCCCCGGATATCGTATAGTATAACCGGAAGTAATTTCAAAGAGTTCTGGCTATTTTGTTTATCCATTTATGTTAATGAAGTTCACTAAGAAGTTCGGTTAATTATAAGAAACGTATGTACTCTGAGTCAAGCATTTTCGTCGGAAGAAAAATATTCTTTTAACGGGAACCATTCCAAGACGTGTAGTAGAATGACCGCTGTTTCGAGGAGAAATATCCGACACGTTATCTGCTATCATAACATCGATACATCTAGCCATTTGTTATGCTTGAATATATGATTGAATAAGAATCGTTTTTCTCCCATTGTTGTGAGACGAGACAAGATTGGAGTGACATTTGGAGGACACATAGCGTGTCTCAGAATTGCTGACAGTGATGCATTGTACGGCCACGAATTGATGATGGGTGAAGAACGGTTTCACGTTGCTGCAACGAAGTTGGTCTTTTCAAACAGTATACAAAAAGGGAAAAGAGCCATCTTAAACTGAAAGGTTACTTAATTTCAAATGATAATAGCACGCTTCATGCCGATTTTGATACCCGCATTGACTAATGGCATACTCCTACATGTAGTGATCGCCCTTTTCAATAGGTAAGATCCCATTACAGAAAAGTCATTCTAGATCTGGAAGCATTGTATTTTACAATTATATTATTTTGAAAAGAAATCTCTCTATGTATATTTAAAGTTTTTGTCCGATGAATATATCAGCCAAACTATACAAAAGAGTAATGACAAACCCAATAACAATGCTGTCGGAAGTTGCTAAAATAATACCCTAAACACATGTGTTAGTAGTATAGCTCTTCATATTTTTTTTTCTCGAAAAGTCGAGCTAAAAACTGTTGACACGGCGTTAAACAACGTTTAAACAAACAAAAAGTCCACTCAGAAAAAGTTCACGAGATTTCAAGTGATGTACTCTAATAACTATGCCACAGAGGCCCTCGATCAAAAAGATCACAACTCAATCAAAGCTTTTACAAGGTTTATCACGATCCGAGCTATGCCATATTCTCAAGACCGATACATGGCGTTTATTCCCGAATTATTACAGAATAGCACATCAAACATTAATGTTTGCAATAAAAGCATCACTTTTCAAATTTTCAAAATTGATTATATCTAACGTTCTTGTATTAAACAAAGTAAAGGTAACTCGACAAAACTATGTGACTATTAAATAAACATTAAAAACAGACATGAATTTCATAAGAAAAAACATGCTCTAACAGACCGATTCTCATTTTGTCTCAATGGTCTCGGATGGTATTGTGTGTTTTTACTGTTGTTTAACCATTTGGTGCCACAACATTGGAATGAATAAATGAATGGTGTTTTAAGGCGCATCGTAAGCTAAGATCACTACGCGCATTATGTTGATGTGGATAAATGCACAACAT
Source organism: Cerastoderma edule (assembly GCA_947846245.1). NCBI lineage: Eukaryota > Metazoa > Mollusca > Bivalvia > Cardiida > Cardiidae > Cerastoderma > Cerastoderma edule. Next base: position 19,197,722 of record OX401417.1, read on the forward strand.
TGGAAAGCGTATCTATGAAGGAGACGGATCAAGACAGGCCTTTTGACATCAGTCTCCGTAGAGGATGGAAACTGTCGCCGTATATAGATACTTCAATATCATAAAGCCGCGGTTTGAGAACGGGGACTTGTCGATTAATTTCCATAAAGAGCAATCCCCTTTACATACATTTGAAATCTGCATTTTACCATAAGGGACGTAAATGTGCCAATCTAATTGATTCTTTAGTCTTTACTTCATATAACTTAAGGGAGATAACCCATAATTGAACATTTTTAAACTCATTCTTTCGTCGTTTTATTCCGGTTGTTCTCAGTGAACATCGGTCGGGACCGGAACTATTCGAATTAAACCGATGAGTTATGGCCCAGGTCAGTGTATACCGAGACCGACCGAAATAAACCGACAACGGAAAGATTTTCTAAATGGCGGATTATGGGTATTCTACCTTAAGGCAGTATCTATTTACAAGATTTCTTAACCATGTGACCGTTCTTATCCCCCCATAGTTTGCGGATGTGAACCAAGTAATATTCGAACATCTTTGCTGATATCGACAGCGAGTTTTTGTCCAAAATACTGAGAAACTCTTAAAACGCTCTACCCTTTTGATGCAGTAGGGATTATACGAACGTTTACGATCTCTTTGCGGTTAAACTTTACATATCGCTTTCGTTAGTAACGGAGGAACGGTTTGTTGGCTTCAATTTAATAGCGGTTTTACGCCGTGGCCTGTTCATGGCATCTCACTTAAAAGGCATGGTTCATGCCTCTTTAAATGTCTTTTTAAGCTGTCGTCTAGAACGTTTTTATCGGGTTGAACACCGTCATGCAAAAAGCATACACTTTACAGAGTTAAAGGCCCATTAAAGGAGATTAATGCTATATCAAACTATATTATTTGGTAAACTTTTGGACATATTCAAATAGCTATCACCAGAAAACACCATCAGCACAAATTAAATGTGAAAGTTAACCAGAAATATTCCAGATTAGCAAGTTTTATAATTCAGATGTCCAGATTCTTCACCTCTGACCTTGACAGTTGATACACACATTTTTGAACCGACCAATTAAAATCCGTTATTTTGAATATGAAAACAAACAGGTTGTTGATAAACATGATTGAATTTGAGACAACTATATTTCAAGCACAAAATAACTTATTTCAAAGGCACATCAAAGGAGAGGACTACAAATAAATTACTGAAAAAATATATGGAGTTCTTTTATCGTGTTCATAAACGTTATGAGAATTAGTTTAGGAATGCATTGAGACCCTATTAATGAGACTCATTTAAAATAAGTTTAAAATAAGTTCACCATTATTTAAGAAACAATTCATGAATGTGAACGAATATTAATTTTTGGCTATTGATAAACCGTTTTGTATGGAATGTGTACCATCAAACATATACTTATATTGTTGTGCAAATATCGATCCTTATTCTATAGCTAAAGGGTCTTGTATGGCCGAGTGATAAAGATGGTGGATTTAGATCTTTGACCATGCGATTTCAGCCCCACCAATACCTCTGGTCTTGTAGGAGTGACCTTTGCCAAGTCACTTCATAGCCTAAACCTAGTGCTGGTGAATCCAGGAAAGCTGTTACATAACTGAAAAAATGCTGATACTGCATTAAACGTAATACAGACCAACAACTCTATTATAAAATTAACCATAACGTTTGTAATGCATTGCCTGGCGAGGCTTATATGCATAACGCTTAAAATCATATTGATAAATACATTTCAGCCACTTACATTATTTTATCTAAAAACAAGACCCTTGTTTTATTGTCTTTTTGCCATTTTATTATTAAGCAAAACTTCCTAAAGTACTTTTGATTAGAGTAGATGCCTCTATCTTGTTTCACAGTCTGCTAAATATTACATGAAACCTGGTGAATGGGTATACAAGATTGTATAAAAAGAAAAGCAAAATGTTGTTTTAAAAGTAAGATTCATCTGACAAGAGTTGTTATTCAAGTTGAACATTGATCGATTGATTTTGATACTGCATGTACTTTTTGGACAATCACAGTTTTCTTTTACTTAACCAAAAATTTCATACTGTTTAATTTCTTACTGATTCACCTAAAAAAGACAGACCAGAGACCATTTGTGATGGGGACTGACTTCCTCGAAATGAACCGATTGGTTGTCTGTCACAGAGTTTTCTGTTCCATTTCAAGAAGCTGTAGTGTTGTGATTCATTTGTGTTTATTTGATGAATTTATGTGATTTTTGGGTTAAGTTAAAATGTATTCATAATTTTGCACTTGTTGTATGATAATGTAAGGTATGTAGAGGGGTGGCCCCTCCCGACCCTCACATACCAATTGACGGGGGGAATGAATGGGTTGGATCTTTAAACTCTAACTGAAAAAAATAAATAAAGGATAGTCATGTGACATTTGTAGTGACAGTGCTTAATCCCATAAAATGAGATCTATGTAACGAGTTTAGTCTTCCTAGCGTTTGTTTTTATTCTCAAGTCACATTTGCCCTTAACACGTTGACTGTATATTTAGTTGATGCCTTCTAGAACAATTGTATGAATGTATGCGGACAGAGCCCTCAAACGGACCTCAGCAAGTGATCCAGCAGGTATATATCTTGATATAAGCACCCCATTCTAGCGCAACTCTTCAGTATATCCTAACGATTTCATACAATGCCGTTTTTTTGCCATTGAAACAGACAGACTTAACAAGGCATTTACGTCAATTCTTATATTTTGAAACTAAATGACTATAGCAATTACCGTTATTCAATCCCTTCTGTTTGTTTTGGGAAGAGATTACTTTTCCAGAACTTAATCAAGAAATAAAACCATTTCATAACAAGATCTTATTTAATAAATTTACGCACTAGTCTTTTACGATGTTTCGGATTCTGTTTTTGCTGCAATAATAGCTACATGAACAATATTTCAGAAAGCTATCATGCAAGGAAAATAGCAGAACGTACAAAGAACAGCTTGTTTGAGAAAATTAACATCCAAGTTCCATTTTGATAAATGGTAAAGTGATGGAAATCAAGATACAAATATGCGATTTACTGATGTTTTCTGATTGAATCACATGTTTGAAACAATTTAAACCATCATTTCATAATCAAACAACTGAGTTACGTAAACGTTTAGATTGCTTTCAGTCATTTCATGGTAACCACCTGCACGGATGTAATATTGGGGTGCCATGTTATACTTAGTTTTAAGGCACTTATCTATTAAACCGAAAATCTTTTTTTTTCGGTCCTAACAGCATGTTATGCATCTTAAGCGGTCAGGTTAACAATTTAATTTGTAAATTCCAATTAAAGAAATATTTCAAAGAATATGTTTAATGATGTTTGCTGTTTTTTCTTTGTTTTAAAATGTCATTTAAAGCAGAACTACTTTTTGATAAGGTCATGATGCTTGATTCGGTCTAGCCAAATTCCATCAGTCTCTAAGAATGTACATATATTTATAGAAAGTTACTTATCGGTGGCATTTACAGAGAAAAAAAAGATCCTTTTGAACATGATATAGATATCATTTATGGTCGGTGTCCGGCACAGCTCTTAGACTGAAGAGAACTAGATAGACCTCGCCCTTATAGGCTCCTCTGATTTCACTGAATGGACTTTCTCTATCCTGGCACAGATCATGTCGTTCGTTAATCGACGTATCAAACACAGACAGGCCCGAGGTTGTATGGGACTTTTCATGCAAATATTGTTAATTCTCTCCAAGACCTAGTTATCTGACTGTTCCAATTCGAAATCAATGAAGCAGAAGCGAATTTTGAGAATTGCTTTCATAATCGATGAATATGAAAAGAAATTTGTATCTAAGACTAAACAGATTGCTACAATGGTACAGCAAACGTGTGACCTGTCATTGCCATACATGATTGTAAAATGTTAAAATCCATGGCAAAACCATACCAAACAAATACAAAAATAAACGTGCACAACATATGTTTTCAAGACAAAGTGCTTTTCAAAAGAGAGGTCTATATCTTACGGAATGATTTACCTTTTAAGAGCTCCTGCATGTTCTCTGAGTCTTCATTATGTAAGCTTTAGAACCCTCTATTACTTCAGACGTTCCTTTATAATGGTAATGCTGCCATCTGAAAGAATAATGCATATTCGTGCAACGTAATTTCCCAGGACAATTCAACGTAAAATATATTTGACTACTTAAGGATAGTTAAGATGAAAGTCGTCTGACTAATAGTTCACAGAATGTATCGAAATGTCAGCCGAATTCATTGTAAATGCGTTGTAGAAAAAATGTGATCATGTGATATTGTTTAAAGGCTTCTACTTATATACGGGGTACAAATGGTGTCAACGATTTTTCAGTTGTATAACTGCTTTCATGCATTCAGCTGTAAAAGACTAGGACTCCGAAGTGTCCTGCCAAAGGTCGAAACAAGATGTGATGTACCGATTGCACTTAAACCCGTGACCCCCGAGTTTTAAGACCATCACCTTTACCAAATCGCCCCACAGGAGCCTCAAAAATGGTTGTTTCTAGACGTGTAGCAAAGAAGTTTTGACCCAATTTAGTTCATACAATTTTGATGCACAACCGACGTTCGAGTCGTTATGCTCCAATACCCCAAAGGAAACAGAGTGTTGGTTATTTTGCTTGTGGTTTCAGGCCGTTTTAATAGTTTAAGATCGATGCTTGTCTTGATGTTCAAGGCATCTAATGTGTTGTCTTCCTCATCAGTTATGTATATAGAGAATAGATGGTTGGTGTCGTGAATAGGAAATGTTATCGGGCAAGGCGTAGGAATATTATCCGGTGAGCCGAAGGCGAAACGGATAATATTCCGATGCCGAGCCCGATAACTTTTCCTATTCAAAGGCACCATTCATCTATTCTATTTATCCTGTTACCTTCATATATTCTTTCAAACAAGAACTATGTGAATAAACCACGAGAAAAAGAGGAACAAATGATAGAGAATGATGTAAACATGACGTCATTTCGTTTTTATGACGTCATGATTTGTCGCGTGGATGTGTTATATGGTTAGTGCCGGATATCACAAATGTTATACGGCACCTTGTTTTCGGTCGCAAAATGACAGTAGTGATAGGATAAAATATTTTTCTCTATCCACTGTCTGCTCTCTCATATGAAACTAACTAATCGATGGCCAAAAGGCAATGCTCACGTCGTTAAGAATCAGCAAAAAGTCAAAGTAAGCAATTATCAATGAGGTTACTTGTCTTTGATATGAAAAATTAAAACATGAAACATGGATTTCCCATACACGAATGGACACTATTCCGTTCGACATTGATGGAGTTCAATGTATGCATACCATTACAATCGAGTCTGAAGTAATATATCATCTGTACATGCTCTATTTATGATGAGAATTACCAGGGAATGTATTGACACAGAAAGAAGCAAATGAAAAATTAACCGAGAGCAAAAGTAATTTATTTTAAGCCCAATGCGAAAAATACAAGCAAGACGACCAGGACCGCCTTATAAATCACCAATGCTCTACCGACTAAGCAGTTTGGTCTGCTAAAACATTCAACTCTTAAATATAAACACAGTCCTATATTTCATATAAAAGGAAAGTATAAACATGAAAATGATTTTAAAAAATCGTTAAATGTCTTCACCAAATTTGAGATATGAAAAGGACAGGCAATGCAGGTGCATGTAAGTCGGACGATTCGTTACGAACGAAATACCCAAAGGTTACTCATCGAAATCCCACTAACATTAACATCTTAGCTAACGAATTCAACAATGCGATGTATTTTACATTAAACGCGACGAAATTGCACCATTCACGAAAATTCATGCAACTCGACTTGACACCGGAATCGGGAATTTCATACGAATACACTCTAGGGAGAATTATGTGTCAACTGTGTAAAGCACGGTTAAATAAACAATAAACGTGAGTTTAACGCACATGGGACAATAAGGCATGTGTCCTCCCATATAGGTCAAATATTAACCCATTTTTAAGATGAACTTCGAGAGTAAAGCTCTTAAATAGAGCGTTTCATAGTAAGCGGTTATTCTGTTGTTATAGTATTTTCAATTAGCGTACTTGATATTTAAAGTATACCAAATATGCAATGTAGACTCTCTTAATGTCTAACCGTAAAGCCCACGTATTTCTTGGGTCATGAAATTCCCCCCGAGTAATTACGATTAACAATGGTGATGTCTGTCCTATAACCTTCAACAGAGAAGCTTTCTTGAAGAAAGTTCATGAGATTTCAAATTGTATACTCTAACCACTAGGTCACAGAGGCCCTCGATCAAAAAGATCACAACTCATTTAAAGCTTTTACAAGGTGTATAACGATCCGAGCTATGCCATATTCTCAAGTCCGATACATAGCGTTTATCCCCCGACTTATTACAGAATATTACATTAAACATTGATGTTTGCAATAAAAGCGTCACTTTTCAATTTTTCAAAATTGATTAGTTCGCGTCTTAAACAAGGCAACGATAACTCTCAGTAAAGCTGTGTTACTAATAGATAAACATTTAACAGACATTGTTTCAAAGGAAACTATTTCTCAAATAGAGCTGATTGTACTTTGGTATCATTGTTTTTGGTTGATGCTGTTGTAGGTGTTGTTGTTGGTGTTGTTGTTTTAGTGTATATTTGTTTTTACTAATGTTAAACCATATGCTGCCAACATTATTGAAGAACATATCTATGAAGGAGGCGGATCAAGACGGGCCTTTTGTCAGCAGTCTCCGTAGAGGATGGAAACTGTCGCCGTATATAGATACTTTAATATCATAAAGCTGCGGTTTGAGAACGGGGACTTTTCGATGAATTTCCATAAAAAGCAACCCCTCATACAATATTTTGATCCCACATTGTACTATTAAGGACGTAAATCCGCCAAACTAATTGATTCTTAAGTATTCACTTCGGGGCCTCCGTGACCTAGTGGTTAGAGTACAGAACTTGAAATCACATGGCCCCTCTCCGCGTGGGTTTAAATCCTGAGAGGGATATGGATTTTCATGAGAGGCAGTCTCCCGACTGACTTACGGAATGCCAATGGTTCTACCCACCTTGACCAGCCCCTATGGGCAGTTGAGTATGGGGTCTTCCTCCATTATTAAGAGTCGGGCATCGCTACATAACTGAAATAATGTTGGTGTGATGTAAAACCCATATAAAAAAAAAAAAGTATTCACTTCATAAAATTGAAGGTAGAATACCAATAACCCGCCATGTTGAACTCATTATTTCGTCGGATTACTTCGTTGGCTCTCGATATACATCGGTTTAGGCTGGAATTATTCGAATTTAACCGAATAGCTCTAGTCCAGACCAGTGTATATCGAGAGCGACCGAAGTACACCGACAACTGAAAGAGTTTTAGAACGGCGGATTATGGATATTCTACCTTAAGGCAGTATCTGTTTACAAAATATTTAAACCATGTGACCATTCTTATCCCCCACATTGTTTGCGTATGTGAACCAAGTAATATTCGGGCATCTCTCCTGACATCGACAGCGAGTTTTTGTCCAAAATACTGAGACTCTTAAACGCTCTACCCTTTTGATGCAGTAGAGATTATACGAACGTTTACGATCTCTTTGCGGTTAAACTTTACATGTCGCTTTCGTTAATAACGGAGGAACTGTTTGTTGGCTTCAATTTTATAGCGGTTTTACGCCGTTGCTTATTCATGGTGCCTCACTTAAAAGGCGTTGTTTATGCCTCTTAAAATGTCTTTTAAAGCTGTCGTCTAGAACGTTTTTATCGGGTTGAACTACGCCATGCAAAAAGCATACACTTTTCAACGTTAAACAAAAAAGATGCTCTATTCGATAAGTTTGGGTCATAGAGAAGGGATGGTTTAGGTCAATTCAACTCAACAAGTTCAAATGTGATTCAAAAGTGGTTCACATGTTCAATGTATGGCCTAAAAATACACCGTACACTTTCTGATAAATAAACAATTCCCTAATGAGATTCTATAAGGGAAGGTGGTTTGAAAGCAAAGTCTTGATAATCTAGCCGATTAGTGTTTGTTAACATTTCTTAAAACATACCCCAATTTCTTGATATATAAACGTCAGTCTTTTCGGCATGTCTTCATATAAACACCTTATAGCAATCTCCACTTGCTACGCTGCCTTGATCACTGCCATCACAAGACTTTCATCCAGATTTGGGTGAAATGTAAATGATGGTGTTTTCGTGTTTTACTGGTTACAGTAGTTTGTTTTGAAATAATATCTTCCTCTGTTGATTTCTGACCAGATACATTGGATAATTTTTCGTTTTTTTTTAAACAATACAATACACATGGATCATTATTCTGGGTATTGCCTCTATCTGCAGACGCAAGTTTCTTTTCTTAGCAGATGGTCATGTGGCAATTGTGGTGGCAGTGATCAATCCCATAAAGGGAGATCACTTAAAGGTGTTTGGTCATCCAAGGTACGTCCGTTTCTTTAGCTAAGTCACATTTTTCGTTGACATGTTGACTGTATCTTGAGTTGATGCATTCATGAACGAGTGTATGTATGTATGCGAACAGAACCCTCAAACGGAAATCAGTAAGTGATCCAGCAGAGATATATCTTGATATATGCATCCTTTTCTCGCGCAATTCTTCGGTATATTTTAACGATTCCATGCATTGTCCTTTTTTGCCAATGAAACACACAGACTTAACGAGGTATTTATTCAATTGTTATATTTATAAACTAAATGATTATAGCAATTTCCGTTATTCAATTTCTTGTGTTTGTTTTTTGGGAAGAGATTACTTTTCCAGAACTTAATCAAGAAATACAACTATTTCATAACAAGATCTTATTTAATAATTTTACGCACTAGTCTTCTACGATGTTTCGGATTCTGTTTTTGCTGCAATAATCGCTACATGAACAATATTTCAGAAAGCTATCATGCAAGGAAAAAAGCAGAACGTACAAAGAACAGCTTGTTTGAGAAAATTAACATCCAAGTTCCATTTTGATAAATGGTAAAGTGATGGAAATCAAGATACAAATATGCGATTTACTGATGTTTTCTGATTGAATCACATGTTTGAAACAATTTAAACCATCATTTCATAATCAAACAACTAAGTTACGTAAACGTTTAGATTGCTTTCAGTCATTTCATGGTAACCACCTGCACAGATGTAATATTGGGGTGCCATGTTATACTTAGTTTTAAGGCACTTATCTATTACACCGAAAATCTATTTGTTCGGTCCTAACAGCATGTTATGCATCTTAAGCGGTCAGGTTAACAATTTAATTTGTAAATTCCAATTTAAGAAATATTTCAAAGAATATGTTTAATGATGTTTGCTGTTTTTTCAAAACGAACTATGCACTGAAGTCGCATCTTTTCTCCTTCTTTGTTTTAAAATGCCATTTAAAGCAGAACTACTTTTTGATAAGGTCATGATGCTTGATTCGGTCTAGCCAAATTCCATCAGTCTCTTAGAATGTACATATACTTATAGAAAGTTACTTATCGGTGGCATTTACAGAGAAAAAAAAGATCCTTTCGAACATGATATAGATATCATTTATGGTCGGTGTCCGGCACAGCTCTTAGACTGAAGAGAACTAGATAGACCTCGCCCTTATAGGCTCCTCTGATTTCACTGAATGGACTTTCTCTATCCTGGCACAGATCATGTCGTTCGTTAATCGACGTATCAAACACAGACAGGCCCGAGGTTGTATGGGACTTTTCATGCAAATATTGTTAATTCTCTCCAAGACCTAATTATCTGACTGTCCCAGTTCGAAATCAATGAAGCAGAAGCGAATTTTGAGAATTGCTTTCATAATCGATGAATATGAAAAGAAATTTGTATCTTAGACTAAACAGATTGCTACAATGGTACAGCAAACGTGTGACCTGTCATTGCCATACATGATTGTAAAATGTTAAAATCCATGGCAAAACCATACCAAACAAATACAAAAATAAACGTGCACAACATATGTTTTGAAGACAAAGTGCTTTTCAAAAGAGAGGTCTATATTTTACGGAATGGCTTACCTTTTAAGAGCTCCTGCATGTTCTCTGGGTCTGCATTATGTAAGCTTTAGAACCGTCTATTATTTCAGACGTTCATTTATAATGGTAATGCTGCCATCTGAAAGAATAATGCATATTCGTGCAAGGTAATTTCCCAGAACAATTCAAAGTAAAATATATTTGACTACTCGAAGATAAATAAGATAAGACCCGTCTGACTTATAGTTCACAGAATGTATCGAAATGTCAGCCGAAAATTTTCATTGAAAATGTGTTTTAGAAAAAAATGTAATAACTCGATATGGTGTCTAAGGTTTCTAGTTATGTACGAGATAAAACATTGTGATAACGATTGTCCAGTTATAGAACAACCTTTCTGCATTTACCATAATTATACTAAAGTTCTGACGTCCCTTGTCAAAGGACGTAAGAAGATGTACCAATTGGGGTTAACCCGTGACCCCGAGTTTTAAGATCACCACCTTAACCACATTGCCACACAGGAACCTCCCAAATGGCGTCTAGTCATGTAGCAGCGGTGTTGCGACCCAATTCAGTTCACCAAATGTTGATGCATAACCAAACTTCGAGTCGTTATGCTCCAATACCTAAAAAGGCCAAAGCGTATTGTTTATTTTGATCGGGGTTTTAGACAGTTTTAACGTTATGTGAAATTTATCGTTATAATCAGTTCATCTATCTTATTTCCTGTTTTTTTACTTACGAGTCTTGTACACTAGTCTTTTTCTAGCCAATCTCTGCTTTCTCACACTAACATGGCTAGTCAGTGGTGAGAGACGAATTGATCATGTCTTTTTGAGTTCGCCAGAGTCAAAGCCATCACCACCAATGGTATTGATATATGATATGATATAACGCCAACTTAAACCACACACTTCCTACACACGACTGGACACTCTTCTCTTCCTTTCGACAGTAATGGTGTTTTTTGTATGCATACCATCAAAATCGAGTCTGAAGTAATATATCATCCGTATATGCTCTATTTATGATGGACATCTACCAAGGAATGTATTGACACAGAAAGAAGCAAGTGAAAAAGTAACCGTGTGTGAAAGTCATTTAGTTTAAGCCCAAGGTGAAGAAATACATGCAAAAAGATCAGAACCTCCTTATAAAGCACGAATGCTTTACCACTACTACCAGTTTTAGACTAGGGTTCTAAAGTGGCTTGCCAGAGGTCGAAACAAGGTGTACCGATTGGGCTTTAACCCTTGACCCCCGATTTTTAAACCCACCCCCTTAACCACATTGTCACAAAGAAACCTCCCAAATGGCTTCTAGTCGTGTAACAGCGGTGTTTTATCTAAATTTTGGCTTTTGCTCACCAGTTATGTACACTATTCTAGTCTACTCATTGACTGCTTTGTCGCATAAACACATTTGATCCGTGGTGAAAAACAGAATATTCGTGCTGTTTTGAAATCACTGAAAGTCACAAAAAGCAGTCACTAATAAGGTTATTTGTCTTTCATATGATGAAATACAACATGGAAGTATCGACATTGAAATACGTACACTTTCTTTAGGTCACCAACGTACTGTTTCTTCTATGTATACTACTGAAAGTCGAGTCTAAAGTAATATATCATCCGTACATGCCCTATATATGATGAAAATTTACCAATGAATGTTTTAACACAGAAAGAAGCAAATGACATCACCACCAATGGTATCGATATATGATATGATATAACGCCAACTTAAACCACACACTTCCTACACACGACTGGACACTCTACTCTTCCTTTCGACAGTAATGGTGTTTTTTGTATGCATACCATTAAAATCGAGTCTGAAGTAATATATCATCCGTACATGCTCTATTTATGATGGACATCTACCAAGGAATGTATTGACACAGAAAGAAGCAAGTGAAAAAGTAACCGTGTGTGAAAGTCATCTAGTTTAAGCCCAAGATGAAGAAATACATGCAAGAAGATCAGAACCTCCTTATAAAGCACGAATGCTTTACCAGTACTACCAGTTTTAGACTAGGGTTCTAAAGTGGCTTGCCAGAGGTCGAAACAATGTGTACCGATTGGGCTTTAACCCTTGACCCCCGATTTTTAAACCCACCCCTTAACCACATTGTCACAAAGAAACCTCCCAAATGGCTTCTAGTCGTGTAACAGCGGTGTTTTATCTAAATTTTGGCTTTTGCTCACCGGTTATGTACACTATTCTAGTCTACTCATTGACTGCTTTGACGCATAAACACATTTGATCCGTGGTGAAAAACAGAATATTCGTGCTGTTTTGAAATCGCTGAAAGTCACAAAAAGCAGTCACTAATAAGGTTATTTGTCTTTCATATGATGAAATACAACATTGAAGTATCGACATTGAAATAAGTACTCTTTCTTTAGGTCACCAACGTACTGTTTCTTATATGTATACTACTGAAAGTCGAGTCTAAAGTAATATATCATCCGTACATGCCCTATATATGATGAAAATTTACCAATGAATGTTTTAACACAGAAAGAAGCAAATGACAAAGTAACCGAAAGTCATTTGGTATAAACCAAACGTCATTCGAATTACTATTAAAACATATATAGATAACCAAGGGGAGGGAAACATGCAGCATGATCCGGAGAAAACCCATGGCCCCTTATAAAAAGCACGAACTCTCTACCGACTAAGCAATATGGTCCTCTTGAACATCAAACTCTACCATGCAAATGCATACCCATACTCCATATTATAGGAAAGTATATACATATACAAAATATTTCAAACAAATCGTAAGTCGACACCACATTTGAGATATGAAAAGGATAGGCAATACAGGTGCGTGTAAGTCGGACGATTCGTTGCGAACGAAATACCCAATAGTGTACTCATCGAAATCCAACTCACATTAATATCTTAGCCGACGATTTTCAACAGTGCGATGTATTTCACATTAAAAACTTCGAAATTGCACCATTCGCGAAAATGCATGCAACTCGACTCGACACCGGAATCGTAAATTCTATTCGGATACACTCTAGGGAGCATCGTGTGTCGTCAACGCCGGACACCGTTAATAAACAATAAACGCACATGGGGAAAAAAGACATATATCCTTTTATATAGGTCAAATATTAACGCATTTTGACCATGGACTTTCGAGAGTTTTGCTCTTAAGATATTGTAGTAAATGCAAAACATTTTATAGTAAGCGGTTATTCTGTTGTATTATTATTTCGAGTAGTATAATTGCTATTTGAAGTAAACAAATGATGCAACCTAAACTCTTAGTTACAGTGTTTTTGCATTTATTCTACAAGAGGTAAACGACATATTCACAACGACATATATAGTCGTACATGTATGCAATGAAGATGTGAAAAGGCAACAATAAATTGCAATCGGATACTGGGCTACTAGTTATAACAACATAAACGAATAAACCTCTCCTTTGTCTATTTAGTACTTTACATATATTTCTTTTTTTAGACTTAGAATCTGGTTGATAAATAATGATATTAAAACAGTTACACCCCTTTTTTTAAATGAACAAGCATATTCCTCCGGTCACGAACGTCCCCGAGTAGTTACGATTGGCAATAGTCTCACTGATTCAGCCCATGTTAATCTGCTTTAAGGTACTTTTTGTCTATGCCCCGTTTTTCTGTGTGTTAACAGAGTCATTGATATCGCGTCCATCTGTCGTAATAGCGGGTTCATCACCTTATCTCACGGAGACCCGGGAAAGCTTTTAGGGCATATTACTCTACGGTTCCAATCAATTAGAATGTCGGCGCGACGAGGTATAAGTTATGAACGTGTCAAAAACACAGGTCTGGATAAAATAGCCATATCCGACTCTATAACACGCACTATTTCTGAAACTACACTAGTTGAAAGGAATTTCACAGATGTCTCTGGCAATATTAAACGTTTAATATTTGATGAGTACAACCAGTGTCACCAAACTAAGGACAAATTTTTTAAGGTCTTTACTTCTTTGTTTTATTATTTGAAGAGGGCCTTCGAGTCAGACAGTGCTTTACCAGGGGATTTACCAAGAATCTTGTGCTCTGGGAGTAATACACGCTAAAAACTGATAAGTACAATCCGAGTCACCAAATTAACGACAATGTTTTCATGTCTTACGTTGATAATTTGAAGTGAGTCTTCGCGTCCGACAGCGCTTCCATGGGAAAGCTGGTTTGTAAATAGTCGCGTCACGTGACAAGAGCGGTTCAACATTTACAAAGGCTTGCGTGAAAAGGATTTCTAAAAAAACTACCTCTTATTTTAAGTTTAGATTGTTTTTTAAGAAATATCCTATTGAACGGTGTGTGATATCTACAATATATATGTTTTATGTCTTTTTCAAACGGTTATGAATGGTTCTGAAAGGTTATCAACCATGTGTTACTATTCGAATCTATGATGCTTTGTTATCGGTAGAAAAGAACTTATTTTAAGAAAGATAAAATCCATATCTATGAAATGCTCATATAAGGATTCCTCTTATTGATGGCTCCCTTCGAATCGTTTTAACGAATCAATTCCTTTGGGTACCCACAATATCAGTTTCAATCGAAGAAAAAATAATATTATGTTTGATGGTTCTGTAATATTATGACGACATACCGTTTACCATCTACGGTTTGGTGCAGGATAAACGTTAAGGCCTTAGCCTGTGACTCCTACAGCTGATCCAATCGTATCTAGTCGGCAATCCCCGTAACAAGTCGGTAGATATACCTCGTAGGCAGTACATGAATACACCAGAAATCCTGGGGTAATTTGCCTTATTTCCGGCGGTTAACGCAAAATGCACACAGGCACTAAATAGGTATTTTAGATACACACAAATTGGCTATTTATCACAATTGAATGTTTTTTTTACCCTTTTTATTAAAGATGATCATATCAACACATCTTTGTTTCATATTTTGTCAATCGGCTCTTTTCGGCAATCCCCGGGATTTCCGAGTAGATACGATTGCAAACGGACATGCCCTTCGTTGCAATCGGAACTACTCGGGTATTTCCGTGAGCTGTGAAATACACCTCGGATATAAGTGTAGGGTTACAATTTTTCGGGTAAATCGGCATCCGGCGATTAACATATTTTCTAAGCGTGCAAGTTAAGTAGTTCAATGTGTATGGAAGGGTTGGACATCCTTTTAAATAATCTTTTTATCAGTAACTCATACCAAATGGCAAAGTTGTGGTTGTGACATGTAAAGTTGTTTCCTCAATCAAATTTAACGACTTTTTAGATTTCACATTTAAGATCTATTTTTGAACACGAAAGTGAAGTGACGTCATTCCGCTGGGAACCAATATGGCGTCATCCCTATTATTTCAGAGGTGTTTTCATTTGATAAACCCGATGTGTTCAGATTGCCTTCGTTGCTGACCTACTTTCAAAAATGGCTCCCCATTGCTTCCGAGGTTATTTTAAGAAATGACCGAGGTGTTCCGAATGCAGCTGATCAAGCCGACAAGAACCACTGGTATCTAAGAAACCATATTTCAAGAAAAGCTAAACGGCGTCACAGGATATTTAACCACATATTTTAAAGTTACATTAAAGAGTTTCTGTTCAGTGTTAAGGCGTATATGAAATCTTACGATTTTGATTTGACCCTACGATCGGTCCGATAAGACGGTCGTAGGATCGATTGTACGACTATCCCAGACGTACATGTAAAGTAGTACGAACATTGACTGGAAATCGTACGACCATTGATTAGACGCCGCCCTGTACCCTAACAAAAAGGCAATGAAGGTCCCAATATAATTCAGTCTGATAAAGGAACACTGGCCTACCATGAAACAATTCTCCTTATGTTACATTTTTTTTTTTCAAATCATCTGTTGAACTAACAGCATGAGGTAATTATTTGGGACAAACGCATCAGCTATTGGATCCGAATAGTATGATTTATTACCCAATCGAGATATTACCAGGGGGTCGAATGTGCCATAAATCAAGCGTCTAGTGCCATTTCGGTAATCATACAAACGCTTTACGGCGTTTTATCAAGCGTTCACATAATACATGAATCTGTAGACGCGGAAAGTGGGCGAAATGTGTTGCATAGAGAAGAATCATGTTGCCTTGTTTATTCAGTATGATTAATGAGTTTCTTTAAAATATCTGTCTTTTCAGGAAGAACTCCCTTAGCCTAGACGTTCTGGGATTCGATTCCTGCAGTCAATGTTTATGCAAACAGTTCTAAATTGATTAGTTTATTAATTGAATGGATGACTAAAACGGAGTGTAACAAACTGTCAAGATTGTCATTACCAATCAATTTTGACCGTTAACCTTTTTTCCAATTGATCCATTTAAACACGAAACGTGATAAATGTAGAGAGATATATGATAGAGCCGATCACATTGATTCATATGATAAATACAATTATAATATAATTTGATTATGATAATTATACAAATCGGATAGGGCATCAGACCATGGTTATGCCAACCAGAATAAAAAAATTGCAATATACATTGACGTTTCCTTGTCAATTTCGGTTGCCCACAGTCTATCTAACGTACTTTTACGCTTGAAGAATTCTCCTTCGGGCATATCTCATTTCCGCAAAACGCTTTGAGTTGTGTTCCACTCTTTTGAGCAAATGTACCACCTCATTTTAGGTAGCCTATCTTTAATAGATTTTTATAATGAAGGGATCGAACAAGGGATCGGAAGTGCCTTGGTAAAGGTCATTTCCAGGAAACAAATGGTATCGACGGACTTCAAACCTTGAACCTCCGAGTTCTTAAATGCCATCTTAGCCATTTGACATTACAAGACCCAAGATGTCGTGGTAGTAGAATCGAAATTATGTATGTTTAACGCATTGGCAACAAATTTTAAGTTATGTTGCAGCTTTAAAGGATCTTTCATTAGTAGACTGAGGCTCTGAAGTAACTTGCCAAATGAAACACCCGCAAAACCAGAGGTGTCGGTTGGGTTTGACTCGGAACCCCGAGTTGCTAAGTCCGCCACCTTAGCCAATGAGCCACGCAATACTCTATGTCACTCTTTATTTGTATCGTCTGACAAGCCGTGTAAACCCGAAGCTGCCGCCCATACTACACCACAGACTCCTCAGAGAGATATCGCATGTTCATCACTCAATTATCTTCGAAGGCGTACTGTCCGTGCCTGTCCACAGACTGATTTATTTGTCCGCTGCTCCAAAATCCCTAGGAATACGTTAGACAAAAGGTGGTGTATCCGTACGTGTCACAATGACAATAAATGATGCACTAGGTTCGACTAGACTTGTTTATATGTGTTTTAGAGCCGTGTAAACAGTAGTTCAGTTAATTTACGGCATGCCCGGATTCACCAGTAATAGGCAGAGCTACGTTGAAATACGGTAGCCAACGGCGACGTGGACCAATGTGTCACAATGACAAGAAACGATGTATCTAGTTCGTAAAGATATGTTTTCGAGGGTTTAAAGCCGTGTAGATATTAGTTCAGTCACTTTACATAATTTTTGGTTTTGACTGTAATAGGCAGGGCTGTGTTGTGTCTTGCCAAAATGATTCGTCTAGTGATGGTCGCCATAAAATAGATAAACCAATCTTCATAACTTGTCGATTTCAGATGATTTTTGAAATTATTCACCGATATCGTTTTAAATAAGCTTAACATATCGTTATGATTTTATTCGGTTTAATGGCCTGTCAACATTTTTGAGTTGTATCCTTGGCAATGCTGGGATTCGCCAGTATTATGCTCGGGTTTTAAACTGTCTTTCAACATGTGCTTTCAAAAATGCAGTGGTAAAGGCGGGGATCGAAGATACAAGTCATCTTTAGGAATCTTTAATATCTTAATAGATTATAAATGAACTTTCATCCGTGTAAATGGCAAAATAATACCTTCTCGAGACCCAATGATTCGTTAAACAGTCATAACCCTTATAGTGCTGGAACCGACTTCATGCTTATCCAAACCGGTTAGATCCAGGCCAGCCGCCAAGTAAATTGGCGCCTGGCCTGTGATCTACCTGTTTGCTACTCTGAATATCTTTCCTCAATAAAATTAAGCAGATATTTAATGTTTTGAAAAGCGGACGATACAAAACTATATTCTTAGAAAATTAATCAGCATTATAAGGGTTAATTCTACGTTCGAGGGTGGTCGCTTGTGACAAGATTGCGCGTCCATCGATCTAATTTCCGGGCCGTACTTTATGTCAAAAGGAATCTAGCGCAATCGTTTAGCCGTGTAAATGTGAAAATAATGCCTTCCCTGGTCTAAAGACGTGATAAACACCCGTGGACATCAATTGATGAGCTATTTGCCGAGAAGCGAAGCAAAATCGTATTATTCCTTCATAGGAAGGAGACGAGGCATGTGAAAAGGTGCTTCAACCCGTTACCAAACAGTAACGACATTTGACCAGTTTCTTGCCGACGACTCTGGAAAACATTGTGGGAAAATGAGAAATTTTTCTAAACGAGTAATTTCTCCTTTTCGCACAATGTTATCTGCCCTATGAGAAGATTATTTTCCAATTTCATCCCATTTTGAAACGTCGTCTGCAAAGTTTTTCAATTTGGGAAAGTCCAAAATTTAACGTTTGGTAAAGGGTTAAGGATTTCTTTGAACACAGACTGTCGTTGATGTTGCATGGAAAATGGCGCTTTCCGGATTCCTCTGTTTAGTTGACAATGCTTCGACGGATAAAGTATCCAAATATCAGCGGGATACATGAAAAAAGAATAGAAGGGCGACTGGCGAATTCGCATTGCTGACAAGTAAGAAATTATTTGATCAACATAAATTTGCTGTTATCGTTAAAGGGGAAAAACGATTGAGAAAATTCAAACCGTCGTTGACGTAGTAGCCTACAATCAGCGCGAAAATGAAATTAGAATAGAAAGCAAATGACGAGTTCGCATTGCAGTAACCGATGTTGTTAAAGAAAACAAAAGATCAAGAAATTACACTCAGTTTTCACAAATGATTAACAGATGATGCAACAATGATCTTGGAAAGAAAAATGCTTTTCACGGGCTTTTACATGCATTAAGTGTTCCAGTTGATTTTTTATGCCTGGCCTATACTCGGTGGCAACTGGTACCTAATGTTAATTACGCCATATTGGTTGGTTAACTTTGTTTTAATTGGTGTTTAACTCCATGTCAACACGTTTTTCAGTTACGGCTTTCCTGGATCCAGCAGTACAAGGCTAGGGCTCTGAAGTGACTTGCCAAAGGCAACTCCCGCGAAACCAGATGTAGATGGGGCCCGTACTCCGGACACACCAGTTCTAATTCCACCATCTTGACCACTGGGCCACACAGGATCCCGGGTTGGTCAAGCATGGTTGAATCATCAGTCCTCCATTAGTCAACACGGAAACTTCATTTATCCTGTCACTCGTGTCATTCTGGGACCGATAACAAGGTGCCGTATAACATTTGTGATATCCGTCACTAGCCATTTACACATGCACGTGACGAATCGTGACGTCATGTTTACATCACTCTCTACTTATTTTTTCCTTTTTTCATCGTGTTTTATTTACATCTTGTTTGTTTGAAAGAATGCATAAAGGTTACAGGATAAATAGAATAGATGGTTGCTGTCTTTAAATGGGAAAAGTTATCGGGCTCGGCTTCGGAGTATTATCCGTTTCGCCTTCGGCTCACCGGATAATATTCCTACACCTTGCCCGATAACATTTCCGATTCACGACACCAACCATCTATTCTCTTTATCACGAAAATTCATAATAATCGTTCCCCGGAAAAACCACATTCTAATGTCAAGCTAAAATTAAAACTTAGAATTGAAAGCCTAATACCTTAACAACTAAAATGAATCGAAAAGAAAATATTTTTCATTTTGAAGAAGAAATGTCTTTAGCCCATGATACATGATACATGTAAAGAAATATAAATGCTAATTAATTATTCAAAGTTCATATGTAACGTCTTATATTATTGCATCGTTCAAATTTTGTAAATGTTATCTTGTTTAAAACTTTTATATATATATATACGTTTACCGTTAACAAACCCATCAATTCAACGTCTTTTTCAACTAAACTACACATCTTGTTCGGTCAATGAATGATACTCAGGGATAACGTGTCCTGTAAAGAGCAAACCGATACTTTCCTGATGTATTGTGGTGTTTGACCTTATGTCGAGAGAACATGAATAAATAAATAGCCCGGGTCGAAGTGTTAAGTAACTACAGAATACCAGACACAATCGACACATGACCGTCCTATGATAAACAGCATTTTAGTTCAGAGGCCATACGCTCAACACAAACTGGTCTGTCACAAATATAATGGTGTCGAAGGAATAGACGACTTTGAACGTATTTGCTAATTCATTCTTGCTCTTCTCACTTCCATTATTGTTTGTTGATTTGGTTTATGTGGGTTTTTCATCCCGTAAGAATTATTTAATCGAAATTGCACAGCTCGAAATAGATCAATAAAGACCAATTGCTGATCATACCGGATAGAATCGTTATCAGAGAGGGAATAGTTTTTTGTCCAAGGAATTTCCATGATGGAGATAATAGGCCGTATTCGGGAATCGAACATGGGTTGCCTGTCACAATTCACAAGCACCAGACGCTAACAAGCATTTCATCTAACATTCCAACGTTGATAATGATAATTCAACATATTCGGAATAATTAAACCAATATTCATAGAAGAAATAGAGAATAGATGGTTGGTGTCTTTGAATGGGAAATGTTATCGGGCAAGGCTTAGGAATATTATCCGGTGAGCCGAAGGCGAAACGGATAATATTCCGAAGCCGAACCCGATAACATTTATCATTCAAAGACACCAACCATCTATTCTATTTATCCTGTTACTTCTTTCAAGCGAATAAACCACGAGAAAAAGAGGAACAAATGGTAGAGAATGATGTAAAACATGACGTCATTTCGTTTTTATGACGTCATGATTTGTCGCGTGGATGTGTTATATGGTTAGTGCCGGATATCACAAATGTTATACGGCACCTTGTTATCGGTCCCAAAATGACAGTAGTGACAGGATAAGTACCTTTTTGATGACATTGCATTCGTTGCTTTTGTATATTCGGTTTAAAGTGGATGTACCTTTGGTCGAGTGGATGTACTTTAGGTTAATGTTGCTACAGAGAAAGACTAAACAAGCTCGCAAAACATTGCATCAAAAGAGGTTTAACGTTGTTAGTATCTTCAAAACCTTAAATTCTTCTGATATTTGGAGGCAACAACAAAAAAACGAATGGGTCTAAAATACTTTAAAAGACATAAGAAAAACTTATTTTAAAAAATCCTTGTACTTGATATAGCAACCAATTCAATCAGTTTATCCACACTCACTCATATTTTGTATTCGACAAGCATCGTCTGAAATAACTCCCACCGAAATGCTGCATGTCGAAACAAGCAATTATTTCATCAATCATAATCTGATTTTCATATACAAATGATTGCTGCCATTTTTCTTTATATGATAATAGCCTGCTGAAGGCATAGCTTTGACCATGTTGGATAATTTTGATAGATGTCTTGGGTAATTGGTGATATTTCGTCCTTTAATCAACCGTCGTGTTTGATACAACATTTTCTAACAAGAATAACCCATACTGTTAGTCATTTTTAAGAAAAACGTTATTAGGTTAACATTGGATCCGCAGTGTTTTTCCCAAGGAAAATTCAACAAATGGATCTCAGTGCCTTTAATGAAGAATGAACTTGAGACCGATCAACGAAGTGAATTAACCCTTGAAGTCCTGGAACCGACTTCATGATTATGCAAACAGGTTGAATCCAGGCCAGCCGCTAAGTAAATTGGCCGCTGGTCTGTGATCTAACCTGTTTGCTACTCTGAGTATCTTTCCTCATAGAAATTAAGCAGATAGTTTAGGTTTTGGAAAGCAGACGAAATAAATATATATTTTTAGAAAATTATCCAGCATTCTAAGGGTTGAGACCCTCGGTGGTGAACGGTGAGATACATTTGCATAAGCCGCATGTGAAGTGACCCGGAATTATTTGATGGATCTGTGACCGATAATAACGCACTTGTAAGCAATTGGAATAGACGATGTTTTACACAAGCTCTCTAATGACTAGACATCTGCTCTGTTTCGATTAGGATGGACATTTTAGCCATTGCTATACATCAGCATGCTTGTTAACTTGATCGACATAGATGTCACGTTCTTTTTCTTTGCAGTTTTAAAGTAATACATTTCGAATATCCAAATTCCCTCACATCTGTGAACAAGAACATTTAATAACTTGCATATCGACCAATGGTAGTCCCTGGTTCAACATCTCGATCTTTGGTTTGTTATGTTCCTTTTTTTTATCTAGTAATGTAAATTTACAAAGTTTCTTGTTATATAGTGTATAGAAATCAATGTCATACATAGATGGCAATTTCACAAAAATCTAATGTGTGCGCAATGGCCCATCTTATTGCATTTCGTTAGCTAATTTGATTTTACTAATCTAAAGTGTCTTGCAAAAGCACATCCCCATGAAAGCAAAGGTACCGGTGGGGCTTTGACATTGGACCTGTGTGTCTAAGGATCGCCACCTTAACCACTGTGCCAGGCAGGACCAAGGGTCTGGTTACAGCATTAATATGTCACTAATCAAAATCCATTACGTCTCTTGATAAAGGAATGTTGTTCTTTCTTATCCATGTATTCGCGATTTACAAAGTCTTATTCTGACTGGTAGCCAATTCTACCAAAACGGGGCTAAATGGGATTTTCCAAAGAACCGGAAGTAAAGTCAAATTCATCAAACATAGCGCTTTATTCTGATTGGCCGTCGCAAACACTATATTGTGATTCTGTTAAAGTACCTTATATTTGGCGGGGTAACCAAGGGTGCCTGACCTGTGGAGTATATTATATATCTTATATATCTAATACGCGTATAGCTGTTCGAAGCAAATCAAATGATAAAGGCAAAGACAGAGACGAAATCTGGCTTTGATTAAAGGGAGAAGAAGTCTTATATGTGAAATCGATCGTGTCTAGAGACATTTCAATCTGGATAGTTACTCGGAGTTTTTCGCCTATTAGATAGAAAGCAATACAAGAGTGCGTGCCTGTAGATTGTGTTGAGAGATAGCGAGAGATGTTTAGGTTTAAATGACCACCGCTAAGAAACAGCGAATATTGGCGACACAGGATTTTCTTTTCTTTGCGACATTGGAATTCGCGTCTTTTTTAAACTCCTGCACGAAAGATTTACATTATTGTAAAAATAAAATACAGTGTGCATTATTTACGGCAGCAAAGTAAGCCAAAAACGATAAACTTCCGTTGCATCGCTTTAAGTGTTTTCATATGCTTATAAACCTTGTGTAAATCGACTTAATTAAGTGAAAATGAAATTATTGGTGTTGTCAAACAGTTGACAACTCAACAGGTTTCGAAATCTTAGGGATCTTAAATGTTTTGACTTTGAAGTATTCACGGATTGACAGTTTAAACGTGTAACAATGGCGGATTTGAAAGGAATAATCACAACCATGGTATGTTCTTGTGTATGTTTAAGTATATTGTATCGTTAACCCACAAACCTTGTTCGACCAATAAAGATTGAAATTCATTTAGTAACGAATATTTCGATTAGCGTCGTAGTGTAATAAATATTACACGATTCCTTCACAAAACCCTCACTTTTGAGAATATTTAGAAGAAGGTTTAGGAGAAATTGTTTTCTCTTACAACAATATATTTTCTTGTAGCAATACAAGGAAACAGTAAGAGCACGCTTTGTAATTGCATCCTGTTTTGATTCAAAATTAAGAAAGCACATACTCCCATACTGATTCGTAATGATTTCCCTTACAACAATGTCTTTTCTTGTAGCATTACAAGGAAACAGTGAGAGCATGCTTTGTAAGTGCAGTCTGTTTTGATGTTTAATTGATACACAGCACATAATCCCATAATTTGATTTGTAATTGACGTTCTTGGTCAAATTTTTCTTTTTCCCATTGACCAGGGTTAAATTGGGTCGCTTGTTGACCATTTTATTGTTTTTTGAATTTCGGTTTCTGTAAGATGAAACCTTGGCAACCTTTGGGCTTGTCAACGGAGCTCGAACGCTAGCCATGCCTGTTGATAAGGGGATAAGAGGAACAACTCCTTTGCTTATTCATATATTCATTTCCCAAAGTATACAATGTGGCACATTGTATATTTCAGAGAGGGAATGGATAAAGAAGCAAACGCGATGTTCCTCTTCCTTAGATAAAACCAAGAAAACCTCGTCAGACAACTTTACATGTCAGACCGGTACATGTTTGTCGTACATGTATGTCTTTTACAGTATACCGATGTTTTGGGTGTATATACCACAGATACAAGCTAGTTACTATTTCAAAGCATGCCCTTACTGTTTCCTTAAATGTCTATTGATTGGAGTGGGAGTAATATCAGACTATTTCTCTTTTACAAAACCCAATCCAAACACAAAAACAGACATTAAACATTTTTTCAAAACACTTTAAAGGTTCGGAAAGATCAACTTATAAAGAACACTCTCAGTTGCAACGAAATATTTCAATTCAACAAATTAAAAGCATCAAGATTTCGCCCCTTTTCCCATATGCACTTTACAAATGCTTCTACAAATATGGCCACCACCTTTTGGCGGGAGATCAACAATATGGCACTCATCAGCATAGTCTCGGCAGGACCAGTCTAATGAATGGCCTCGAAATAGAATTTGTCAAATAGCTTGTGAAATCATGTGTGCATACGACCATATATGGTTCAGTGATAGACCGTCGGCTTCTTCTACCGAGGGTTCCGGATTCGATCCCCTTTAAGCGCGGTAAAAAAATGCCGAGACTAACCCACAAATCGGCGCAAGCACTGACTTAGTATGTGTATTCAGGTAGTAGTCGCCATGAGTGTTTTATACAAATATCAAGCTTCCGTTACAATCGATGTAAAGCAAATTGGTAAAACACATTCTAGAGTAAAGAAAGACTCGTGAGTTATAAATTATGATAGAATATGTTGAAACATTGCGAAAAACCACATGATCATGACAATATAATGCCTGCACTTTTGACTTTCTATGTTGCAAAGCGTTAATTTCACAAATTTTGTTGCAACAAACTTTTCTTCATTGTTTACATTCAAGTAACATCTTAATAGCAAGGCACGCCGCTCGAATTTATGAGTGACGATCACCTGGATAGATAATTAACGCCAAAAACTGCCATTGATCGGATACCAACAAGGGGAACATTCAAAATGGAGACCTTCTCAGGTTTAATTGGTTCCCGACGTTTCTCGGCTGACCTTGTCTTATCGCTTATTGTAAACAAACCTTGACGTATTTACTCTTTTAAAAGCATCATGTGAACGTGTTACAGTCTCAGTTCCTCTGTAAAAGGAAATTTAAACTACTTTAAGTTAATTGTAAACTATTCCAAATTTTTTACAATTTAAATGTAAATGAGCGCAAGTATGGCTTTAAGTAAAAGTCTGAATACTCGATCCGTCTCTACAGTAGAAGACGTAAAACCTCTGCTAAGAGCCAAGCCAAAATGATCCGATGTTTTCTCGGCCTGACTTGATTAATGGCTCAAAATCACGAGACATGATTCCTGGGTGGTACAGTTGTATGACTGAATCTACGTCAAATTGCCTTGTTCAGTGTGGTTTTTATTAGTGTTATTCTTTGATTGTTCAACTATCGGCGTTAAATAGGGATTATTTTAGCAACATAGGTGTCGTTGTAGAGCATCTACTGTTTGTACCGAGGGTCCGGGGTTCGATCCCCGTTAGGAAAGGTGAAAATAGCCGGGACTAACCCACACATCGGCACGAGTAGTGGTTTAGTATCCAGGAAGCAGTCATCCAGAGTGAATTCAATAAGCTTCAAGCTTTCGTCACAATCGTTATAATGAACAAACAAATTTAAACTAAATAATGTTTGTAGGTGTAGTTAGTTTTATTGTTATTACGAAGTTTATTTCGAATGATGATAAACTGAGGGCTGTTCAAAGGGCTGTTACAATGACAATATACATATACAGACATGATATATAACGGTCAGGGTGATTAAGGCGCGATACAGCCTTTAAAACGTCATGTCTCATGGTTTCTCATCCAAAGACTAAAATCATAATGAATCCAAAGACTCTTTTTTTAGGTAATTATGATAATTTCTGAAAACCAGAAAATGGGTATCATCTTTTATACACTGTATACGTACCTCTGGTTCTTTTGCATTTAATTCTATGTTTAGAAAAGTACAACGACCTTTTTTTAAAAGAAACATATAAACTAATCAAGCTTAGAACTTAACACACTCTATTACGTGGCCGCTTGCGTTACAAGCAGGGATGGCAATTCAATTGTCCGTATTGCCCAGTTTGTCCGAAAGCCCAAGAAACACGTGGACTTTAACTGAAATTTACTACATTTATTCATATATATTCATTACCTGGACGAGTGCAGACGAATATTGAATATTAACGGAAACGTATTTGTTTGTATGGTGTCTAACGTCATACTAACAAGCTTTTCATTATTTACGGAAAAATACGGACAAATAAATAAAAATCAGATTTCGCAACCACTGACAAATATACTTATGAAAAAGTATATCATCATCTGTTTATTCCCCAATTTACATCCCCCAAGGTTTATATTACTGAACGAACACGGTATCATTTAAAGAACATCGTTTAGGGAGGAATAAAACTGGACGCAACTCGAATCGATATATAACCGCGCCTGCCAAATGAAGCCAAAAACGCCTTAATCGTGATGGCTATTTGATGAAAATCAGCATTCTTCGTGCCAGTAACTCAATGTAACGTACAGAGGGTTCCTAAGACGCTATAAATTAGCCTAGCATGGAATTGACGGCGGACAAAATCAATTAGAACGGACCCAATTTGATGGCGATTTACACTGGAACGGCTCTGGGGCGTCTCGAATAATAATAAGGCGTGCATTTGTCGGGACAGTCTGAGAAAAAAAAATAATGCTGCTTTGTTTTTGACCACTAGATCACGGTTCGGTTGTTCTTGTTTTGTATGCGTGTGTGCATTCTCATGAGATTTAGCAAAATTTGACAATATGGCGGTGGTGTCTGAACCTAACAAGTAGCATCCATTATAAACCCAAATCTACTTTTCCGTTCATAAAATGAGCTCTTTTATATAGAGAACTACGGTGTAAGTATTTAATACGACTGTTTTCTTTCTTTTATTTGATTTCTGTTTCTTACCTGGAATGAATAAAAGAACGTTTAATGTGTAAACAGCAAAAATGGCCAATTTGTTTTACCAGCGTGGCACACACTGTGAACTAGACCCTCTTAAAGCTGCCTGTTCAGAAGAATTAGGGAACTTGGGCATTAATTTATTTTTCTCTAAAATTGTAAAGCATCTGTTTTGCTGTATAAGACGTACTGGGGGAAATCATACGTGAACAACCTCATTTGTTTTATTTCAAATGCATTTCAATTTGACTTAAACATTGTCTCATACATGAACAAGCACATTTGCTTTGTTTCAAAAATATTTTAATTTGACTTAAACATTGTTTAATATGTGAACAAGCATATTTGTTTTGGTTCAAAAACATTTCAATTTGACTTACACAGTGTCTCATACACAAGTAATTAGAACCTGTATACATTGAAAGTTTTTTCAAGTTTTCAGATTAAAAAATGTTGCAACGGTTTGAACGCCATCACATACCGTATGTACATACTCATTAATATTGACTTATACTTAATCCATTTTTTCCGGTTTTCAGTAAACATTTTGACTTAATCCAAAATCTGTTTTATTTCAATGATAGTTTAACAGGACTTGAAAGATTGCCTCATACGTGAACAAGCACATTTGTTTTGTTTCAAAAACATTTCAATTTGACTTATAAATTATCCCATATGTGAAAAAGCACCTTTGTTTTGTTTCAAAAACATTTCTAATTGACTTAAGCATTGTCTCATACGTGAACAAGCACATTTGTTTTATTTCAAATACATTTCAATTTGACTTAAACATTGTCTCATACATGAACAAGCACATTTGCTTTGTTTCAAAAATATTTCAATTTGACTTAAACATTGTTTAATATGTGATCAAGCATATTTGTTTTGGTTCAAAAACATTTAAATTTGACTTACACAGTGTCTCATACATGAACAAGCACATTTGTTTTGTTTCAAAAACATGTCAATTTGACTTATAAATTGTCTCATATGTGAACAAGCACCTTTGTTTTGTTTCAAAAACATTTCAATTGGACTTAAACATTGTCGAATATGTGAACAAGCATCTTTGTTTCGTTTCAAAAACATTTCAATTTGACTTAAACATTGTCTGATATGTGAACAAGCACATTTGTTTTGTTTCAAAAACATCTCAATTTGACTGAAGCATTGTCTAATATGTGAACGAGCACTTTTGTTTTATTTCAAAAACATTTCAATTTGACTTAAACATTGTCTAATATTTGAACAAGCACATTTGTTTTGTTTCAAAAACATTTCAATTTGGCTTAAACATTGTCTAATATGTGAACAAGCACATTTGTTTTGTTTCAAAAATATCTCAATTTGACTTAAACATTGTCTAATATGTGAACAAGCACATTTGTTTTGTTTCAAAAACATCTCAATTTGACTTAAAAATTATCTAATATGTGAACAAGCCCATTTGTTTTGTTTCAAAAACATCTCAATTTGACTTAAAAATTGTCTGTTATGTGAACAAGCACATTTGTTTTGTTTCAAAAACATTTCAATTTGACTTAAACATTGTCTAATATGTGAACAAGCACATTTGTTTTGTTTCAAAAGCATTTCAATTAAACTTATAAATTGTCTCTTATGTGAACAAACAAGCACCTTTGGTGCAAGTAAGCGCGTTTTCTTTCTCCGGGTCGGTCCGCCTATCGTGTTTTTAATTACGAAAGCCGCGGGTCAAAGCTTGTCATGTCCAAGCGACGTGCCCATTTACTGTCCAGTATTGATTAACCCTTTCCCAAACAATAACCACACTTGACGACGTTGTTGCAGACGACTTTAGAAAACATTGTGGGAAAAGGAGGAATTGTTCGTAAAGAGCAATTTTTCCTTTTCCCACAAGGTTTCTGCTCTTACTGAAGAATATTGATCAAGTTCATCACATTGTGAAATGTCGACTGCAAACTCTTTCAATTTGGGACAGTCGAAAATGTGTTGTTTGGGAAAGGGTTAAACGCGTATGACGAGGCACTGCCTATCAGGAACATTCTTAGGAAAACATCGGCGTATGCCCGAAGCCGTTTATGCCATCGACTGCCTAGCACACGAAGACGTTAACCCTTCACCAAACGCCAACATTTTGACTGTCCCAAATTGAAAAAGTTTGCAGACGAATGTTTAGAAATGTGATGGCATTGAAAAATAATCTTCTGATAGGCCAGAAAACATTGTGGGAAATGGAGAAATTATAACATATTTTACTGAAATGTTGAGATGGCAAATTGCATATTTTAGATACTACGAGCTTGTTCGTATAGAAAAAGCGTTGATCTTTTGTAAGATATCCAAAAAGGTGCACTGGCACATGGAGACGTAAAACGAGACATGACGTATATGTCTTTGAACAATTCAATTCAATGTACTTATTCGTCAAGATCTGCATAAATATATTCTTTGGCCGATAATAATAATTTGTGTGTGGCAGGTACTTCTAAATATGGGATTAAACCCGGTCTCAACAGTATTTTGGTTAGTTGCGACATTCCTGGGTTTCACAAGAGCAACGCCCTACAGTGTTTTGCCTAATGATACACCTACAGAAACACCAAGTGCCGCAGGTGGGGATTGAACCTCGGAACCCGAGTCACAAGTCCTACACACGGACGCCATTGTGCTTTTTAATGTTTAGGACATTCCGCAAGCCTTTACTTAAAAATATTATACAACAGAAGTCGATTCAATACCCGAATCAAGTCAACACAAACGTTGTGAATCACAACTCAGGGTTTCATTACATTCCAAAGGTCCACGAAGTTAATGGTATAAGCAACGTTTGCCCTGTGTCTCGTAAATCAACCGAACGATGTTGTATTATCGTATGACTGGTAATAAACGAAAATGAGATTAAGAAAGATAACGTTGGCTCATTTATTTGTTGGTTCTCCCAGCCATAGATGAGAGACCGTCTTAGAATACAGGGAACCCACTTTGAACAGCAACATTGCTGAAATTAAATGCAATCACAGTGATAAGATATATTTTATTTGTCTCATAGTATCAAAGTTTAATTCGTACTATCTAATGACCATTGCTTTGGTTCTCATTTCGACCAACTTTTGCCTATTTTCAATACTTGATAATTGAGGCAAATTTCTGTCAGAACTTGCCAACAAGAGACTTGACAGAAACTCTGCTTTACATGGAAATCAAAAGGAAGGAGCAGGGTTAGGCAATGCATCTTATTCCTTGACTTGACAAGACCAGCAAACAGGAAAACGCATTAGATAATGTGAAAATCGATTAAATTAGAGAACAAGGTATGCTTACTTAGTTAGACAGAGATCAAGTCAAAACTACAAAATAATAATTCATCTGAGGTCTATAACTCACATTGTGTTAAGGCCAATATCGTACCAGAGCGGAAAACATTGGCCACAAGCTTTTTATCAAGTTTGGCACATATTTGATGAGAACTTTTCGAACATACTGGCAGGACGATCCCATACAAGGAAATTTACCCAAACCGAATGCAGGCGATCTTTCCAGATACTTGCATTAAGGGAGATATCATACTGACATTTTTTTTCCTGAATCTGATAGATATTCGATGAAATTATTTATGGTTCGAGAGCTGACCGACTCTTTTGTGAAAGACCAAAAATACACGTATAATATTAATTCCGCCTATCCTGCATACTTGTTAGATATATTTTATCATATCAGTTAACGTATACTGGAGTTGTCTGTTTGAAAACCCCATTGTAGCTTACAAAATATACTTATATAGCATGTGAAAGACGGTCGTACAAAATCATAATTTCTACTCGTTAGCAGAGAAATATCGTTGAAATAATGATGGAACAATGGAAATGCTGAAGAGTGATCTGTCAATATTTCTTGATAAACCAAGCGATAATTGGATTTAGCTACTCTTTGGTATCAATTCCTTCCATTGATGAGGTTGCATTTGAAATCAAAATGATCTACATGTCAGAATTAAGTTAAAGATGAGATAAATATATAATCAGAAGTATCGTCCCCAAACCCCATAGTTAAAGATGAAGATGAAAAAAGTCAAAGAAGATTTTTTTTTTTTTTATTTCAACTGAAGTCAATACAGCTCATGATTGACAACGAATATAACAATAACTTCATCTTTGCATACACTTGTGGGAACGGCGAACATACACACGCACATATATAAGAAGGAGATATTCGGAAGATTCAAAATCCGTTGCAGATTTGATTAATTGGCCCGCTGATTAGGAACGCCGCTAATTGATGCTAGTTAAACCCCGTTGGGGAAAACCTTCGTCTATCTATGGCGCTACGATTTCGCTCGTTTCACACTTTTAGAGAACGACCTTGAGTCTCGGATATTATTTAACCCTTAGTGCTTGAACAGACTTCATGCTTATGCAAACAGGTTAGATCTAGGCCAGCCGCCAAATAAATTGGCGGCTGGCCTATGATCTTACATGTTTGCTACTATGGGTATCTTTCCTCAATACAGCTACGCAAATGATTAGCGTTTTGGAAAGCAGACGACACAAAATTCTATTTTTTTTTAAATAATACCCAGTTTCAAGGGGTTAATGAGCCTCGCAGACGCAATGCTAGCGCATATAAATATCCCAAAACTGGTCCCAAGGTGAATATATATATTTCTCCTTTCCATTTCGCAATCTCTCAGTCATGTCCGTTATTGAGACGAACAAAGATAATGTATGTTTGAAAAAGAAAAGGATTATGAACGTTATTTTCAAGGGCCTTTTCGTAACATGACAGAAGCAATCCAAATACATACATCCTCAAACAGTTACGGGAATGAACACATAACCCCTCATTCGGAACACCTCGGCCATTTCTTAAAATAACCTCGGAGGTAATGGGGAGCCATTTTTGAAAGTAGGTCAGCAACGAAGGCAATCGGAACTACTCGGGTATTTCCGTGAGCTGTGAAAAACACCTCGGATATAAGTGTAGGGTTACACTTTTTCGGGTTAATCGGCATCCGCCAATGAACACCTTTTCTAAGCGTGCATGTTAAGTAGTTCAATGTGTATGGAAGTGTGGGACATCCTTTTTAATCACTTTTGATCAGTAACTCATACCAAATGGCGAACTTGTTGTGACATGTATACTTGTTTCCTCAATCAAATTCAACGACTTTTTGGATTTTACATTCAAGATCTATTTTTAGAAACGAAAGAAAGTGACGTCATTCTCGCGGGAAACAATATGGCGTCATCCCTATTATTTCAGAGGTGTTTTCTATTGGATAAACCCTATGTGTTCAGATCGCAACGAAGGGCCAATCGTATCAACTCGGCAATCCCCGTCACTAGTCGGGGATTGCCGAAAAGAGCTGATTGTCAAAATATGAAACAATGATGTGTTGATATGATCATCTTTAATGGAAAGGGTAAAAAAAAACATTCAATTGTGATATATAACCAATTTGTGTGTATTTAAATACATATTTAGTGCCTGTGTGCATTTTGCGTTAGCCGCCGGAAATAAGGTGAATTACCCCCAGGATTTCTGGTGTATTCTAGTCCGAATGATCCAGACGTAGGTATTCCACTCTACTACTACTGTCACGTAGTTACAGCTTGGATCATCCGAGTTAGGTGCATTCATGTACTGCCTACGAGGTATATCTACCGACTTGTTACGGGGATTGCCGAGTAGATACGATTGATAACCCCTTCCATTCTATCTAACCCCTCTGTATGTCAGCTGTATGGGATGGAGAAGATAATATGTCTTTTAACCGTTTACCAAACGTTAGCGACAATTGACCAGTTTGTTGCACACGACTCTAGAAAACAATGTGGGGAAAAAGAGAAATTGCTCTTACCGAGAAACTTCTCCTTTTTCCTCTATGTTTTCTGCCCTATTAGAAGATAACTTTTCAATTTCATCACATTTTGAAATGTCGTCTGCAAACTCTTTCAATTTGGGACAGTCGAAAATTTGGTGTTTGGTAAAGGGTTAAAACGCAAATCAGTCCGAGCGATTTGTTTGTGTGTCTTTCGTTAAACGTCAGCAATATGACTAAAGCAAATTTATATATCCTCAAACACGGGGTCGTGGGGTGAATATATACCTCCATCTGATTCTATCAATCTAAACTTAATCTCCGTCATCGCTATACAGGATAAATAAAAGGTATATTGCTTGAAAAGAAAATAAGGATGAAGGATGTATTCATGGGTCTTTCGTTAAACATCGGTAAAATTACAGAGGCATTTCATATATCTTGAAACAGTCACAGTGTGAATAAATATTAATTGCGCTCGAACCCTAAACCTATGCGGTCCTAGACCGCTACTATAACCACTTGGCCACACATAACCAAGAAAGAGGAAACCTTGTCACTATATGAATATGTATTTTCCGCAGACATCTATAGCATGGTTATCTATATAGTGGGGTTCACTGACGTTGTGATACAGTTATAATTGAAACGTCATTCCTGGCATTCCCAATACATTATCTCAAGCCGTCCTTCCGTCTACATATATTCACATTCATCCTTGAATTCAACTCGTAGAGACTAGTAGAGTAAATTGAAATAAACATGTGCTCCTTCCACGTATCAACAACATCATTTAAAGCAAAAAAGCAAGACCCCACACTGCGATGGTTCAAATTCTATAAATATAATATTTTGATTATCGGTGTCGAAGATTGCATTACTTTGAATGTTTGAATAGGACTGGTGGTAATTAAAGGCACATACAAGGAGATTAATGCTATATCAAACTATTTTAATTGGTAAACTTTTGATCAGATTCAATTAGTTATCACTAAAAACCCCATCAGCAAAACTTGAACGAGAAAGTCAACCAGAAAATAACCCAGATTAGCAAGTTTGATAATTCAGATTTCCTCATTCTTCAACTCTGACCTTGACAGTTGATACACAAATATTTGAACCGACCAATCAGAATTCGTTACTTTGAATATGTAAACAAACAGGTTGTTGATAAACATGATTGAATTGGAGACAACTATATTTCAAGCACAAAATAACTTATGTTCAAGGAGTCTTTTTAATATGGTCTAAATGCATTTGTAAATTAATTCTCATGACTATTATGAACATAATAAAAGAACTCCATATATTCTTACAGTAATTTATTTGTACTTATCTCCTTTTATGTGCCTTTAAGTTCACATTGACGAATGTTTATCAGCAGTTAAGCTTGAAATATTCCATAACTAATTAAACTTAACAAAAAGGAAAGGCCCCTCTCCGCGACGGATCAGGATCTAGAAATAGTAGATTTAACTTGTTAGAGTCGAATATCTCTAAACTTTGCATGTTTGAATAGAAATGGTGTTATTTAAGATCATCTTGATGAATATCTATTGACAATTGGGTTTAAAAACATTTATCACTTGTGAGCGATGTCCTTTATCAAATTCTGGGGCGATAAAGAAACCAAACAAAAAGCTTTGCAAAAGTCGCACTGTCTTAAGCACGAATATAAAGATAACAAAGTGGTTTGGCATAGACTAAAAGAGCATTTGGCAAAGAGATTCGTTCAACACAGATAAAAAATTAAAGCAAAATCGTCATACAAAACGGATAGTATGTAACAGTAAATCATGCAACGTTTAAGCAATTAAACGATTCAATATCTATCAAGTAAACGATTCAATGAAGACCGTTTGAACCATGTAAGTACTTCTCTACGTAATGTCCTTATCAAGCAAACATGTTTAATTAAGTGTTTCTTAAACGTTCATTTTACAACGCTTATATCATGTAAACAGATTATTTTACAACGCTTATATCAAGTAAACAGTTCACTTTACAACGTTCATATCAATTAAACAGTTTACTTTGCAACGCTTATATCAATTAAACAGTTTACTTTGCAACGCTTATATCAAGTCAACAGTTCACTTTACAACGCTTTTATCAAGTAGACAGTTTACAATATAACGCGTATGTCAGGTAAATAGGTGACTTTATAACGCTCATTTCAAGTACACCATTGACTATGACGACTTATTTCAAGTAAATATTTAACTAAACAACTCTTTTTTGAAGTAAGCAGTTTACTATATTACGCTTATTTTCATGATATAAGGCTTATATCAATCAAACTGTAATCAAACTGTTGTCCTTTAAACTACGTTATTTCAATAAAGAGAACTTGTGGTCATCAAAACGATTGCATTGTGCTGTAGTAAACGCCGTTGCAATTGAAGGCTATTTTGAAAGCGTTCGTTTATATAACCAGTCTCGACCATTTAGAAGGGTATCTATAATAACCAATTATCAACGATGAATAGATATGCAAATTGAAGTCTGTCATTCCTGTTCCCAAACGTTCATTTACATTGGCATGAGACGCACATTTCGCGGGTGCATATGACATCAGCATCGCAATGCTGAATACATATGACCTGGAATCGCACACCAAAAGGGTATGTTTTGAATTTGCATGAAGTTGAGCCCTCAACAAGCCTGTTTATGATGCATGTATTGATCGAAAACATTATATTTAATACTGAAATCGCCAGAGTTTGTAAGTAAGATTCATTATAAAATAAATGTGTTAGTTCCCGAATGTAAAGTAGTTAACTTTTTCCAATGTGTATTTCCCAACTGTATCTTCAATAAGAAGCTAGTAGATCTAACACTAGTTAGGACAGCCGATAAATAGAGAATAGATGGTTGGTGTCGTGAATCGGAAATGTTATCGGGCAAGGCGTAGGAATATTATCCGGTGTGCCGAAGGCGAAACGGATAATATTCCGATGCCGAGCCCGATAACTTTTCCTATTCAAAGACACCAATCATCTATTCTATTTATCCTGTTACCTTTATGTATTCTTTAAAAGAAAAAAGATGAAAATAAAACACGAGAAAAAAAGAACAAAAGTTAAAAGGGAATGATGTAAATATGACGTCATGTCGTTCTTGTGACGTCATTATTTGTCACGTGAATGTATTATATGGTTAGTGCCGGATATCACAAATGTTATACGGCACTTAGTTATCCGTCCCGAAATGACACTAGTGACAGGATAAAATACACACTGTGTATACATATTGTAACTAAAACACACTTCTTACTTTTTAAAGAATAAGAGTTGTCCACAAGACAGCATGCTAGACTATTCGATAATGTCGGGGAGGGGTATGTGTCAGTGAAAAATAAGTTAATTCTAAAATATGAGGGTGCAGACATTGCTTCCTTACAATAGTTGTTGAGAAACGAACATGCACATAAAGCTTAGTCAATACATTCGAAGTACAAAATACCATATAGTGTGCTTGAATTCAAAACAAGAGATACGAAACTTGGTCAGATACCTTACATGATGACACTAAACATATGCGTGATATATCACCCCATTTCACATAGTAGTTCATGAGATACAAACTAACATGTAAAAACTTAACCAAGAGTTTTAAGTATTAAAGGCAGTACGATTAGCTTAAATTCAAAACAAAACGCCGACAATCGGAAGAGACGTATTTACTTGGCTTATCTTTATTTTAGAAAATGTTCTTTTATCAATTTTAGCTCGACAATTCGAATAGTCGAGCTAAAAACTAATAAAAGAAAATTTTATGAAAAATGTAGGTAAGCCAAGTAATAACTTGACCTCGGATTACCCTTGCAGTCGGGCAGTAGTTGTTGCATTGGTTTGCTTTCAATACATACAGTGTAATCTCTATGTACCTCGACGTTCAAGGGATCTGATGAAATTGTTCGACATAGAGAGAGTTCGACGTATAGTTGTCAGGAATTTAAAGACAGAGCTTATAAACAAACCATTCGGAAACCCTGATTTACTTCGACGTATGGAAGAGTTCGACAAAAAGATGTTCAAAATAGATATGTTCTACTGTATGTAGAAGGACTCGCTTTCGCCGGCATGGCCATGGAAATCATAATCTATGAATCAAAATGCAAATCGGTGTCTGGTAAACTGATCTCTAGCGTTCGACTGACAATCAAGCTTTTGTGATATGTCAAATGCTCGGACACAAAAGGTTGCATTGCATGTCTGGTGCTGAATATAAATAACGGATGCAGTAGTTTTCATCGGCATCGGCATTCGTTAGGTCAACCGGAAGACGACCTTCTCATGAAAACCAATAATGCTGTCACATAGAATATGGCTTAGATGCAGAAATTGATAATAATAAACACAATATACAAAACATGAAATTCCAGCGTGACAATAATATTAGAATTGATATATTCGGTAGTTAAGGGACAGTATCAGTATCTAAAGTTTCGTTACAAATATCGTAGCTCTCTGAAAGATATCTGCAAATGCTTACTATTTTTTTTTACGACGACATGTATTGTATGAAAGTTTTAGTATTAGTTAACAATGATATTCGTGTGAACGTGATAAAACTTATTTATTGACCAAAAGTAGTCGACCACACGATAAAACTTTTTATCCTGTCACTAGAGCCATTTTGGGACCGATAACTAGGTGCCGTATAACATTTGTGATATCCGGCACTAACCATATATCACATGCACGTGGCAAATTATGACGTCATAAGAACGCCATGACACACGCGACATGTTTACGTCATTCTCTACTTTGTTTTTGTGTGTTTTTCTCGTGTTTTATTTTTATTTTGTTGTTTAAAAAAATACGTAAAGGTATCAGGATAAATAGAATAGATGGTTGGTGTCTTTGAATAGGAACTGTTATCGGGCTCGGCGTAGGAATATTATCCGTTTCGCCTTCGGCTCACCGGATAATATTCCTACACCTTGCCCGATAACATTTCCGATTCACGACACCAACCATCTATTCTCTATATATCTTTTTTAGAAATGACGTCTCATAACAAGAATAAAAAAATCTAAATCATATAAACCACACAATTATGTCACTTACAAGACTCTCTAAGACGATGACAACATAACGGCAGCAACAACAACAACAACAGCAACAATTATTATCGCGGACAAATAATGGCGTATCTTACAATCGGAACATCTTGGTTATTTTCGTTTACACATTCGCAGTGTATGCGCTCCAGGCGGATGAATCGCGGAAAGAAAAAAAAAATTATGCGAGAGAGAGAGAGAGTAAGAGAAGCAGGCAAACGAGTCTGGTTTCATTGAATTAGGCGGTGTCTTAGCGCAACCTCTATCGGGTTATCTTGCCAGGCGAGAAATCAGCGAGATAATAAAACGCAATTTACCGTACGCCGTTCCCTCTACAAGGATACGCGACCGGAACACCATAAAGCGGCGCGATTTCCGGTTCCGCTTTGTATTACTCCGCAGATGACGTTTGTTTTCGATATCGATTCTTTTTTCATTTATTCTTTCTAGGGGCGGTTCTTTCGACGAAATCATTCACTTAATTGTGTTGGTATGGTTTTAAAATATCTTGCCAGGGATAAATTATATATGGACGTGCTTGCATGATGTCTAAAGAGCATATTTGAGAGTAACTTTAGTAAAAGTGTCTTGCCTAAGGAAATCACTAAAGTGGTAGAATTAGATTCTCTTTCGTTTGTTATCATCTTTGAGGTCGTCTAGAAAGAAAGAAATAGAGAAATAAAACATGACTGTTAGCAGGCCATTTTAAAAAAAATTTTTAACGGACGCTGTACTTAACTAAATAAACCTACCTTGTGTAGAGGTTACTGCCAAGACTGGTGTTGTTCCAAATTCAAAATATCTTGAATAGGATCCCGTAAATAGCGGGATCTGCCTTGCGACCTTTCATTAATCCACATTTGGCGTTATAACTGGTTATGTGTCGAGGAAGCAGAATCGAGATTAATAAATCTAAGTTGTAAGGACTTGTTTCACAAACGATGTAAACTAAATGAGTTTAAACTTTAGGACCTTTAGTTGTTTCATTTGGATTGCATTAGTATTTCCATCTAGATCTATCGACAATAACTTATAACTTATAGCAATTTCTTCTTTTTAATCTACAATTTCAGAAGTGAACATGTTAAACCAAGAGTGTTAAGGAATAATTATTCAGAGAATGGATCACCATGAGAGCATTGATCTCTCTCTATGCTTATGGCCTTTTTATACACCAGCCATTTTCATATCTTTGTCAATGATTGATAATTACAGGGTGATGATACCGAACTATTTGAATATTGACACAGCTCTGTTAGTTCATTCATGTTTAACCCTCATCAAAACAAATCTTCGACTGTCTCAAATTGAAAGAGTTTGCAGACGACATTTTAAAATGTGATGAAATTGAACAATATTCTTCAAGAAGAGCAGACAACCTTGTGGGAAAAGGGAAAATTGATCGTTACGAACAATTTCTCCTTTTCCCACAATGTTTTCTAAAGTCGTCTGCAACAAAGTCGTCAACTGTCGTTATTGTTTGGGAAAGGGTTAAGTGTGTTTCTCGTTTTTCCTAAATATTCAGTTTCTCTTGCCGTCCTTTGATGGATTATTCCCCTATAAGACTTAGCACGAATCTTGCGTGACCAGCCTACAAAGTATAACATATGTCACTCACGAACACCATATTCTCTCGGTTATTCGTTCTCGCTACGTATATATATATATACAGGGTAAAAGGTTATCCGATACATTTATGTTCCTGAGAGATTTGTCTATTGACAGGCTTGCGTAATTCGCCATGGGATTGACCAATCTGAACACATCGGGTTTATACAATGAAAAAACCTCTTAAATGATAGGGGTGACGCCATATTGGTTCCCGGCGGAATGACGTCACTTCACTTTCGTTTTTAAAAATAGATCTTAAATGTGAAACCTAAAAAGTCGTTTAATTTGATTAAGGAAACAACTCCATATGTCAAAACTTATGATTTCGCTATTTCCTATGAGTTACCGATAAAAAAATGATTTAAAAGGATGTCTAACACTTCCTTATACATTGAACTACTAAACGTGAACGCTTAGAAAAGGTTGTATACGCCGGGGCCGATTTACCGGAAAAATTGTAACCCTACACTTATGTCCAATGTGTATTGCACAACTCGCGGAAATACC
Organism: Cerastoderma edule; assembly: GCA_947846245.1. Taxonomy (NCBI): domain Eukaryota; kingdom Metazoa; phylum Mollusca; class Bivalvia; order Cardiida; family Cardiidae; genus Cerastoderma; species Cerastoderma edule. Next base: position 19,237,985 of record OX401417.1, read on the forward strand.
CGAGTAGTTCCGATTGGTGATGGACATATCGGATAAACCCTTCCTCTGTATATATATCTACGTGAGCAATTTATTAGATCGTGTTTAAAGCCGTATTAACAATGTTTCAGTTATGTGACGGCTTTCTTTGATCCACTAGTACTGGGATAGGGCATTGAAGTGACTTGCCATAAGTCAATTTAGAGGTGTCGGTGTAGCTCGATCTCAGGACCAACGAGTTCTAAGTCTGCCCACTTGGCCATGCAGGACTTATAATATTGATGTAGTTTCTAACTGTTTATTCTTTTGTTTCGAAAAGAACACATACAATCTTGGTATTCGTTATGATAGTGTATGAGTTAAACGCAATGTAACTAGTATTTCAGTTATATTCAGTTATATTCCGGCTTTCCTGGAGTTAAATTTGTTAATATCATCTTGGCGATAAGATTAATTGCTCAGAGATTTATTAAGAAACAATATATCATTTTTGTCACAGTGTTTTTCTAAAGGCCTCTTCATTAGGTACAACAATATCGAGATATTGTGGAGTAAGGCGATTTTGGTTTTTAAAACTTCTTGTTTATAGAAGAGAAGCATTTGAAAATCCAAGTAGAATGTCGTCAAAACAATCCAGTCCGTGAAGTGTTTTATGATATAAGATTAAAGTAGTTTTTGAAAGCATAATTGATTCAGGAAGCGTTGTTATATAGGTTCCTACAGTGTTTAGGGTGTATATCTTAAAACCGTTGCAAAGTTTTTGGATATAGATACATATTCATTCACTGTCTAAAGTTTTGATTTTTTTAGCTTAGGTTCCTTTGGCTATCATCTGGTGCGTAGCATACAAATGTACTGTTCGTGTACACTTTTGGTTAAAGGAATCTATCGTAAGCTTCGCATTTCCTTAACAACCGTAAACAAGCAATATTCATTTCCTCACATCAAACAATTCAAAGATATCACACAAAACTGGTTCGTCGACATCAAATCTGGATATTTAAAAAGATGAAAAAGTTCATAAGTTTATTGCTGTTAATAATAAAGGTCACTGGTCCACAATACATCATACAAAGGATACACATATATCAACAATTAGCTATGTCCCTAAATTGAAAATAGGAAAAGAAAATGTATAATAGGTTGACATATAAAACACATTGACTGATAACACGTTTTTCTTTAATGCAGATTAAAGCGAATTTTCTTTCATTTGCATGATAACAGATACACATTCTGCAACCTTACGGATAACGACAGTATTAGTCGTTAACATGAGACTATAGGGATACCGAATGTCATTTTCTCCACTATATCAAGTATATAGATAGCTTCATCTTTCCATACTATATTTGGCTAAGTGAAAAAAAGAATCATACTCAGTTTCTAGTTTCTCAGATAGCTTGAATGTCTTTCCCACGGTTTGAGGCCATAGTTTAACGTATGCCATGTTAGATATTAGCCCAGGGCAAGGATGCTGCTTTACGACAGGTTGAATAACACCCACGCTCGGCGCTGTTAGATACAAATCGATCCCGTACATTTGTTTTTGTAGAAAGCACTAGCAAAACGAAACAAAAAATACGTAAATAGCGTGACAAAATACGGTGGTGGGGATATTGTACAGACGGAATGGCCCCACATTTTGCGCACATGTTACTTTGTTTTTGGATAACGATACATATTAGTTCACCATACTGTGTACATGCTTAAAACTGTGCTATGAATAAGTTTTCATTCTTATGCAATTCTCTAGTGCGAACCATCATAGACATATGTACTGATGCTGTTCAGTTTTAAAGGAATGAATGGTTCGCTTCCAATTTTGTCACATCACACACTATGGTTTTGGAAAACGATACTGTGTACAGGCGTAAAACTTTGATATCAATTAGTTGTTATTCGTATGACAATTCTTCCGTGCGTACAATAGTACTGATGATGTACAGTTTTAAAGAAATTAATGGTTAGCTTCCAATTTCGTCACATCACACACTTTTTAAATATCACAAAAAACTTGTTCATCGGCACCGTATCTTGATATCTTAGCTATCTTTCCAACGGTTTGAGGCCATAGTTTTACGTATGCCATGTTAGATATTAGCCCAGGGCAAGGATGCTTGTTCATGACAGCTTGAATAACAACTACGCTCAACGGTGTTAAATACAAATGAAACATCTGTTTCCGTCAAAAGCACTACCAAAACGAAAGGAAATTACTTTTGTGTAACTTTTGAAGTATATCGTTCCTACAAACTGTATTTAACGAGCATTTGTTATTTTGATAACACTGTTACCTTTGTCCGCTCTTCTTTAAGGTTTTGCATAAGCTCAATAATTTCTCCTTCTTTTGCTATGTCCTGCAAATCATGGTTGGAGGTCGAAGAGTTTCCGCATGCGTTTGCCCTTGCACATTTCTCATTAACCATTTAAATATAATTGAATATGTAAAGCCTTTAATTCATGAACGTAGGGTTTTACATCGCACCAACATTACTTCGTTTACGTTAATCTGCCCCCCCCCCACCCCACCCCCGGTAATAATGAAGAGCGACGCCAAACTTAACTGCCAATAAAGTAGGATTAGGTCGGCTAGAATCATCGTCATTCCGTAGGTCAGTAGGGAGAGAGCCTCTAACGAAAGCCAAAATGCCGTCAACGTGGTTTGAAAAAAAACGAACAAACAATAACACAAAATTTACTTATACATCGCTCCTTCCACTAATGTAGTCTGTTTGGTTTGTTTTTGTCATAGGATATATCATTTACTAAAAAATCACATAATATAACTCCATTTAAAAAAGTTCAAAACAACCATTGTAAAATGTAAAACTCATGCGTATAAATTGATTTTCAGACTTTTGATGAAAGATTTATCGTACAGCAAAGTCATACTCTGTAGAACCAGTATGTTAATTAGAAGAAAAGACTAAAAATACTTCTTACAATCGTCGTCTACAAGTGTATTCTGTAAAAGCCAAGCCCACGATTTCTGATGCGCTAATCTGTTAACGGAAAGAGCCAGCGCTGGTCGTTTCGGTAATTGAATTCCCTGGGCACCGTTATCTCTCCATTTCGCTCATTTATAGGGCTCGGTGCAAGACTTGGGCATATCTGAGAACAGGGGCATTGTGTAATACTGTAGTAAAGTCCGTTCGCGTTTGTTGATGACTTTACCTTAGCATGGCACAGAGTCTAATTAGTCATTAAGGGTTGTGTGTGACATTACTGCAGTCTTTCACAAAGTAAAATAAGCCATAAATGTTTGTCGACGACTTAATACGGTATTGCTCAGAGTTTAGCCTCTCATTTACATTTGTGAAGTACTTTACTACAGTATTTTAGAATAGAACCAGAATGAGAAATTATTCTATCGACACAAACATTACAGTTTATGGTCATTGACATATGGAAAATGAACAATATTTTTCACATTAATCGAGAAAGAAAAGAAAGAAAATGAAAAAAAAAAGAGAGATTGAGGAAACGAAATATATTAGAATTATGGTATATTAATAATATCAATATTTTATAAGTTAACTTATGAAGGTTCATCAAAAGGGAATGTTGCATATTAGATTATATGTAAAAAAACACATATGCACATCTATACGTCAGTTAAGATATGAATACGTACTCAGACATGTACCATATTGAATGCAATTGCTTACATTGATATCAATTTGAGATCAGACAATACGTTGCATATGTAAACGAATATTTACACGAAAGGTATTACATAAGTGTGTTTGGTCTTGCAATATTATGAATTTTCGGTTCGGCAACCAACCTTATTTGATATTAGACGTAAGGATTTGAGATCATTAACAGTTGATACCACAGAGGTCTTTGCACTCCTTCTTGTTTCAGACAGTGCATCTAAAACAAATACTGACTGACATTCTCTTTTTGATGAAACTCTATATTTAAACAGCTTCAGCCATCTGCATCATTTATGTAATTCAATATCTTGAATTTCTCCAGAACCAATCCCACTTCGGACGGGTTCTAAATTAAAGACAAGAAAAAGCAAATAGAAATGTAATAAAACCAAGATTACACACACAATGCGTGTATAGATTGATATCGTCGCTATATTAAATCTTTAGACTCATCGATGTTTTGATCAATAAAATGATACTTCAGCGTTCCATGATTGCTGAAGAAAGTCTTTGCAAAATGCGTTTGAAGATGAGAAGTTGCTCTGTCGATTAATTTCGATTTCAACCATAATTACAAAAGATTTAAACTCGAAAACACCCCATCAAAATTCTAGCCCATTCTATCAAAATACCAATTGCTGTGTGTTAAGTCTTCAGATTTGAGACGTAGAACTACATTTCGTCTTGCGAGACGTTACAGCATGCGTTCGGACTTTTAGAACCGAGGGAAATTGGAATACAGCTCATTTCTAATGTTCCTTGTGTAGTATATCAAAATACACAAACCAATATGGCGATAGAATGCGGTCATGAAGTTTGGTGTATGATGCAATTTAGCGTCTTGAAAAGGGTAGAAGAACAAACAAAATCCTTTTCAAAATTGCTTTCAATTCGGAACAGTCACACACATCTCTATGGGGGAATTCGATGAGAGGCGACTGCGTGCAATAAAGTACTTGTGTGATCATTACAGTTGGTTTGATTGCTCTGATTAATCCTTGAATTCCCAGAGCTCCGATGGTTATATGATCATTGCTCCAAAATTGCCACTTTAAAATGAAATGTCTTTAAAGACTCAACTGGAATTCTAGAAGAGAAATGTGCGCTTCGCAGTAGAGATGTCTCTTTTTTTGTCTTTCTGCTTCCGCCACTGTGTGTTTAATTTGGAAAGATTTCCCTCTATAAGTGAATCAGCACACAACTGTTCGACTGATTCCAAGCATCAAGATATTTTCTGTTTTGTGTGATTAAGAATCTTGATGCTTGGAACGAGTCGTTCCAAGCATCAAGATTCTTAAGTACACACAAAAAAGAAAATTTCTTGAATTTTTTTTATGGCAAGTTTTTCAGTTGACAATGGAATTCCCCAGACTAAAAAAGTCTCGTTACCGTTTTCTAGTCTGATATAATGTCTCTTTTGCAGGAAACCAAATTTTTGAAATTGGGTTCAAAGCTGCTTGAGATGTTTTGAAATACAGCATGAACTTTTGCTAATTTAAGTTATTTCCAACTTCAAAAAGTACAGAGATGGGGGAGAGTAACATTACGTTCATTTATTCTAGTTTAATAAGTTAAGTAGTCTAGTGGTTAAGGGATTTTATGTACGGTGTGGAGAAGGATGGCCACGACCTTCACATACCTATGAACGTGGATAATAAAGAATAACAAAATAAAAGGTTAATTTGACACAGCTGTTGTATTGCAGTGAAGTAATTAATAAAAATAACTTCTCAGCACAAAATGAAAAAAGTTGCCAATACATCTAAATATAGTCAACCGGAAAGCAGTGGTTCACAGGACCGTTCCAATGCGTTTGGATAGAAATACACATTCCTTCATTGTAAAGCTATTAATACTTAATACGTTTTATATGTTCTATCAATGACTACCAGCAATGTTTATTCGCATGTGTTTCCCAAATGAACAATCGCTGTGCTGTTTTAAAGATGGGAAAGTAGCCCTTGATGTCTAGTCTTAAGTGCAAGATCGTTCAAAGATGCGAAGAAACAGTTTTAACGTGTGGAGTGAACAATAGTCTCGATTAAAAGCTTTCATAGCTTACCTTTTTATCAATTCAAAGTGAGCCTTTTACAGTAAAAATGGACTTTTGATTGAGTAAATGTTCATTTAACTGAATGTGATGCATGAAACTGCATGGGTAAAGAGACATTTCTCTTACATGCAAATGTTTTATCTTCCATTCACAAGCATTTTTTTGATATGGGTTTTACATCACATCAACATTATTTCAGTTATGTAGCGATGCCCGACTCTTAATGATGGAAAAAGATCCCATACTCAACTGCCCATAAGGGCTGGTCAAGGCGGGTAGAACCATCGAAATTCCGTAAGTCAGTCGGGAGACTGCCTCACAAGCATTAACATGTCGTGTCGTTTACATTAAAATGTAAATGGAATACTCGGCAACTGATACTGAAACCTGAATATTGAAAAAGAATAGTTGAATACGAACTAACAAAAACAGCAAAATGATGGTTTCCAGCGTTTTTTAAATGAATTTTATTTGGTGAGGTCATGCAATCGAAACATTATCGCGAAATGCACCGAGCGCGGTGGTGCATCAAATTAAACGTTTCGCAAGGGTGCAGGAAGTAATGGAAGCGTAAATTTCATTGACAGAAAGCCTATCAAAACCGAATGAATGAAGTGAATTGAAAAGCTTACGAGATCATTTTCCGAGAAATAAGCGCTGGCTCACAAATCGCTGGCGACAAGAAACGAGTTGTATGCTTGGTGCCCGGTTTCACTTGAACACGCTGCCACTTGATTAACCCTTTTCCAAACGCCAAATTACAGACTGTCCAAAATGAAAAGAGTTTGCAGACGACATTTTAAAATGTGATGAAATTGAAAAATAACCTTCTGATAGGGTAGAAAACATTGGGGAGAAGGAGAAATTGCTCTTTAGGAGCAAATGTTTTCAAGAGTCGTCTGCGACAAACTAGTCGTTATCGTTTTGTAATGGGTTAATAAGAAATACGATGCATATAAGGAGAAACAAATGCATTAATTGAGCTACACGTTGCGTCAGTTTACCGAGGCTTAAATAATCGTTTTCAGTAAATAATCTGGAATTAACATCTATTTGGCGACTGCCAAACTTTTTTCGTAACCGCCACTCACTTTTGATCTTGCTTGTTTGATTGTAAGAGCTTTATTCTGACTTTTCTCCACAAGGGGTGGGACACCTCCATTATAGTTTTACATGTACCAAGACCTTGCTACCGATTGCCTTCTTCAGTATTTTCATCGAAAATAAGTTCTTCCTGGAACAAAAGACCAATTCTCAAAATATGCAGTTCAAAACTAAACTGAAGCTTTAATTTGATAATTGCACTCACCAAAGGGTGCATGGTTGAGTTAAATCTGCTTGTTCACTCATGGGAGAATTTGAACGTCACAAGAAATGGATTTGTATTGTGTTTAATGAAATAAAGATATACAGCTGGGTACCGTTTTACTAAGCAACTTAAGGAAAATATGTGCGTAAGTCGTAACTGATACACATGGATAGTATCTTCAATGAAAGTACAGTATTGCAATGTGACACGTCATTGGAAGCGTCTCGGAGAGACGATTCCAATGATGTGTTACTTTGCAACATTGCTTCGCTCAATATCGAAATAAGAAGAACTGTTGTTTTAGACTTACGCAAATCTTAAGCGTAAACTGTTTAGTAAAACGGTACCCTGGTTAGTGGTTGATTTCATAACCATAATCACTCTGAATTTTAACACATATTAAAACTTCTATACAGGTACTAAACAATTATATATCACTGCTTTTGCTTCCCGTGGCTATTCTCCAGTACATTTTATTCAACAGTTCAGCGTTGGTACAGTCCTAGAGAAATAAAATGTTGACATCCAAGTTATCTTTTTTTTATCTGTGATCATGCACATTTAAGAGGAACACTGACCAATTCGAAAAACGACACTTCGTTCAATGCTAGAAGACCGATTCGTTATTGATTTCTCGAGACCAAGACAAATCCCCTTGATGGGAATAAAAAACTTAGACCGCATAAAAATATTGTCTGATTCCCTTTGAAGTGCGTGCTAATTATTATTTAGCTAATGTAATCCGCTTTTGGCATATGAAATTGTACTTCTGTTGACATAGCATATATTGATGAGGATTCTTTACAGATATTCTATTTTTGTATTAAGTTGGTGCGCTTTGTAGGTTTACATCGCGTTTGAAAGTATCAAGTAAGTTGGTTTGAGATTGAATGAATGGTGTTTTAATATAAAGCACATCGACAACTAAGGTCATTACGTTGGTGTGAGTTCAAGTTGAATTTAGTTTTCGTATTCAAATAATGTCTGACATTTATGTGTGCTGTCGTTCGCACAGATGATAAAAAGTGATGAAGGTTTTATGCGCAGCAAGTGCAGCAAATAGAAATATAAAAAAACTAGCTACTCTTTCACATTAACGGTCGTGTTCATTCAATGGTAAAATAATGATACATTCGTATCTTAAAATGACGAAACAAACAAGCATTTCCTTTAATTGGGTTAATTGAAGCTACTGACCATACCCCAAGCACACAGAGTCCGATTATTTGACAATTTCACAAACGATTAATGGATCAGAGACATGAAAGGGAATAATTCAATGATTAATGCTGAGGAAGTAATACACGTTGTGTATTTGATATAAACAATCATTTTCACTAAACCAGATACTATTTTCAATTTCTTTACCCCTAAGTTGCTGAAATCCTGTGATTTTGTTCAACAATGTATAGGATCATTTGCGCCTTTTAACACTTCTATGGGAAAGTTTTTTATAGATAAAAGCAGGCATTTCTTTTCTCTTCTCACACAACTTGCGAGTCCATTACCAAACAATAACGACATTTAACCACTTTCTGTAGACAACTCTGGAAAACATTGCGGGAAAAGGAAAAAATGCTCTTTACGAGCAATTTCTCTTTTTCCCACAATGTGTTCTGCCCTTTCAGAAGATATTTTTCAGTTGCATTACATTTTTAAATGTCGTCTGCAAACTCTCGCAATTTGGGACAGTCGAAAAGTTGACGTTTGGTAAAGGGTTAAACGTTTCCGAAGACTCACGTGACAATGACATCGTCGAGGAAAATATTTAAAAATATCTATGGAATGGTCTCAAATAAGTTTATTGTAGTCTTCGTAGGAATCCTAAACGATAATATCACAAAATAAGCCCTAAGGACAAAAAGGGTCTTCAGTCCATGAGTTCAAACGTATCAATTACTTTGAAAATATTTTTCTTTAACTCAGAATATCTTTCCCTTGAAGATGTATTTCAAACGGGGTTTGATCATATACATTTAATAGGCAATGCACAACGCCATAATTACTTCATGCCATCGGTGAAAATGAAATCGGTTTAGCCATGGTTTCCAACAAAGTCCTTAGTAACTGTATGTGAAGTTACGACATAGCTTGTTTGTACTGCTCGTTTTGATATGGTTTTTTCACAGCAGTATTCCTAAAGACAATATACAGGCAGTTAACTGCTTTCAAACATGAGCAGAATTGATGGATGGGGATAAAAGAATGAAGAATGCCGCTTTGAGTTCAGTTAACATATGAGAGACCAACACCCAAGCCGGTCACGAGCACAGGAGAATTGTAGCTAATATGGAACAATTACCGATGCTGCTAACAAGACTCCTATGAGCACTAGAAAGAGGGCATACTAAATCCAGTATCACCGTTTCGTTCTGATCTTTGAGACGATAAAACAAGGTTTTGATCGGAAATGTTTCAGTTTGATAGTTCATTACATAATTATTCAATTGAATGAGTTACAAAACGTGTATAGTGAAATTCAGAATGGCAAACTTTTTATTAATTAACGATCTCTTCAATGAATGATTCTAACAATGCCTACTTGGACGATTGGCTTCCAAGATGTCTTAATCTCAGTCTTAAACAAGCTGAGGTTGTGACATCTTGAAACCCAACCGACAAAATATATTTATACATTGCCGTGCTAAATATCTGTTTATATTTAATTAGTTTCTAGTTTTGTAATATGAACTGAGAGAAGTTAAAGTTTTCAATTCAATTGAATCTTAGGGGTGAGTGTGTGAGTGTGTGTGTGTGGGTGTGAGTGTGCATATGTTTATATGTATTCATGCCTATATGGACGATTGGCTTCCAAGATGTCAAAACTCCAGTCTGAAGCAAACAGGGGTTGGGATATCTTGGAACCTAACCGACAAAACATATTTATTATGCCTTGTTATTTTTTTGTTTGTTTCATATCAATGCACCTTTTGTTTTCTGTAATAGGAACTAAGTGAAATAAAGGAAATTGAAAAAATTGATTGTAATCAGAGGAAACCTTGTTATACGCTCTAACAAGCCCTATGACAATGGCTGGGTCATTTCTAGTCACCTGCTTTAATATATGTATAAATAGTCAAGAACAAAAGTGCCATTGATAGAAAAAAAAAGACCAGACGTAGGGCTTTAAACATTTCTATGACATTGAATATCCATCCCATCTTATTTGTAAAAGTACTGTACCTACGAAATATGTGATGAATGCCCAATCCGGTCACTGGAGATAATTAAAAACTTCAACACCATCTTAGTTCTAAAGAGCCAAACTTCGACCTATTAACAATGAAAAAATATTCCAAAGGAGATAAAAAGCATCTGGATTGGCTATCATTCATCGGCTTTAAGCTATGACTTTATGGAATAAAATGCTTTTGACGCATATGCATTTCTCATTAAACATACGTGGAAGATGACAGCCCTCTTTATGAAAGATGACAGCGACCATGATTGATTCATTTTCCATTGACAGCTCGGAGTCTATACCTACTTCACAACAATAGGGCAATGAAAGGGCCATTCGTCTTGCTCGGTTTTTGGCGGGAATTATCTGGGGACCCACCGCGTGGTAATACCGTAACAAGCTGCCTTTGAAGTTTTGGTCTCGAATAAGTAGGCTGTTTACAAGATGCCGAGTATGATCTGAAGTGTCTTGAGTTCTTATTTCCTCGAATTATACTGTAAAGTTCATACTATCAAGATAATTCGGAGCAACACTGTAGTAAGTCTATAAATGACCCACTTCAATGGTCTTTTTGGTATTCGACAATGTCCTTAAGAGTCTATTGTCAAGTACAACAAGACCAATTCAAGTTTCACATGTAGAGTCTCGCAAAGATGCATTGCAATTTTGCAGAATATTTGTTAACAATTTACGACAATATTACAGTTGATATTTGATCTGAAAACACGCTTCCCTAAGAGAGCTTATTGTCAAGTACAACAAAACCACATCAAGTTTCACATGTAGAATCTCGCAAAGATTTATTGCAATTTTGCAGTCTACATGTATTTGTAAACGATTTACGACAATAGTACAATTAGTATTTGATCTGAAAGCAACACTTTCCTAAGCGTCTATTGTCAAGTACAACAAAACCAATCAACGTGTCAAGTAAAGGCTCTCGCAGAGATTCATTGCAATTTTGCAAATTGTACTGAAATGACTAACGCTAGTGTTTCGTTTGATTTTTGGTTTGAAAACACACACCTTTTTTAGTCTATTGCCCAGTGTACAAATACCCACATTTATCAAAGTGTCGAACAAAGACTATTGCGATATTTTGTTGTAAGTGTTCAGTAAGTATCTATGAATGACTTACTACAATGTTCCATTTGGCATTTAATCTGAAACAAACAGTTTACGAATATTTACGCAAGTCAAAACTGATGTATATAAATAGCATCAAACAATAAAAGTATGAGACTGTAATACGACATATCATTGGAAATGTCTTGAAGACACGTGTAACTTTGCAACATTTCTTATCTAAATATTGAAATGAGGGGGAATACGGTTTTGAAGTAACATAAGTTCTTTACACGAGATATTTAGAAAAACCACTTCCCAGATATGCAGTTCTGGAAAAACCGCTTTTCCCAATACCACTCATGGTAATTTGGGTAGCATTTCAAATGAAAAGCCAGCTGACGTTTATAAGCTAAAAGTGATTCTGGTTGGGAGACAGTTGTAGCATCCATATAAAAATTGAAATTGACGCTTTAGGACACGAATCCTTTTGAAAAATGACTTAAAACTCTTTAATCCAAACAAATAACCGCATCTATTTCCAGACGACGTATCGTTATGTTTGGGCCCTTTTGATGTGGCAAGTTAGTTTTACTACCGATTGCATTATCCAGTGCAACAACCGAAAACGAATGCAACACTAACCTTTAAAACCCAAAACACTGTCTCAATTGTTCGATTCTTTTCTTGGGTCAATCTTGGGGTTCTCTTCGGAAATTTGGGGATTCACCAAATCAAAAACGATAGAAAGAGTGCACTTGAATTTCTGTAGGAGAATCCTGAGAGTGAGAACTAGCACCACGTCTGCAGGTGTTTATGGTGATTTAGGTCGATTTCCACTTTATGTAATGCGTTATTATAGAATTATTAAGTATTGGTGTAAGATATTACAAACAGACAATATTATAATCAAGAAACTTTATATACTATCTGTGTCAGATTGTAACTTAGGGAAGAAAAACTGGGTGTCAAAAGTTAAACACCTGTTAGATAACTTTGGATTTTCGATTGCTTTTACAAATACACCAACCATCTGCCTTAAATCGTTTCCAAAACTTTTCAAAAACAGAGTCATTGAATGTTTCATACAAGAATGGCAATGTTCCCTTGAGTCTAGTTCATCTCTTTCAGAGCTAAGATATTTTAAACCTTATTTTGAGTATGAACAATACTTAGACATTTTGCCGCCAAATCTTAGATTCTTTTTGTCGAGAATGAGATTATCGGCACATTCTATAAGGATACAGACAGGGCGTTACACCCAGAATGCTATACCTCGAAATGAGAGATTTTGTATGTGTTGCACATCCCATGACATTGAGGACGTTTATCATTTTATTTGTATTTGTAAAGCCTTCTAAAAAATCAGAAAACAATATATAACTGAGTATTACTATAAAAAACATCTGTTTTTAAGTTCAATGCTCTCATGTCTACAAATAATGAAGCTTTACTAATTAATTTGGCAAAATACATAAAAACGGCATTGGAGGCACGTCAACTATTCTTAAGCGTTCATAATCATACACAACAATCTTAATTACCTATTTTTACTTATTTCTTCACTCTTTGATAATCAAATATTGTTTTACGTGTTTAGTATAACTTTCCTTAAAAACCACATGGTATAATACTTTGTACAAACTATGTATAATATGACTATGTACTATGTACTTGTTTAATAAAATATGTTCTGTTCTGTTCTGTTACTAATCATATGAGCAAAACGCATTTGTTTAACCCTCTACCAAACGCCAAATTTTCGACCGTCTCAAATTAAAAGAGATTGCAGACGACGTTTCAAAATGTAACGCACTTGCAAAGTTATATTCTGATAGAGTAGAAAACATTGCAGGAAAAAAGGAAATTGCTCGTAAAGAGAAATGTCTCCTTTTCCAACAATGTTTCCAGAGTCATCTGCAACAATCTCATCAAATGTCGTTATTGTTTGGAAATGGTTTAAATTGACGATATTTTCACAACGCATAGGGAATATCGCATATCATATTAACTACAATGCAAGATACCCCCATTGGTGCAGGGGTAGAGCGTCGGGCTCTTGAACCGACGGTCCCGGGTTCGAATCCCCGTCAGGCGGGGTGAAAGCTTCCGGAACTAACCCACAAACCGGCGCGATCACTGATTTAGTATCCAGGAAGCAATCCTGGCTTTGAACAAGCTTTAAATAGCTTCCTTCACAATCGTTGTAAAACATACACAGTGAACCCTCGTTTATCCGGACCCCGATTATCCGGATGTCTCGCAATCCGAACAAAATTGTAAGGGAACGGAATTATTGGACCAGTTTATTGCAGACGACTATTGAAAACATTATGGGTAAAGGAGAAATTGCTCGTAACGAGCAATTTCTCCTTTTCCCACAATGTTTTCTGTCATATCAGAAGATTACCTTTGAATTTCATCACATTTTGATGTCGTCTGCAAACTCTTTCAATTTGGGACGGTCGACAATTTGGCGTTTGCTAAAGGATTATAACTATACACCGCTCATACAGACCGTTTATGTCTTAATGTGAATAAGAACATGCTCTGCTTCATTAGTCCGGATTATTCGGTAAACCGGACATTTTGTTGGGAACGGACATGTCCGGATAAACGAGGGTTCACTGTACCGTGAATAATAATAATCCCCTTCCTATTCTCGAATGAAAGTGTTTTTCTCCTGCCCAAGATAATATATCAGACGGTGTTTCAAAACGGAGATTGGTTAAATGGCTTTCGGCAAGACAAAACCAAATTACGTCGTTTTTTTTTTTTTTTTTCAAAGTACACTTGCGAGGTCAAACGGTTTCCGAATCTCCATATGCTTTGCTACGAAAAGAAAATGGAAATTGGACTTCATTTATCACTAATTCGATCGTCCAAAGTCTGAAAACATTGCATAGGAAAAAACTTAGCAGGCCGTTTCACTGTCTATCTCATTAGAGGATGACGCTAAATCATGTATCATACGAAATTTGTGATATTCGGGCTTGAAAAAACGAATGTGTCTTATCTTGTGCTCAACATAACACTATACTATTGCTTAAATCTTGAACGAGGCTGAGAACCATTTATTCTGTTTTTCTTTATAAAGTATTTACCTAGAACGTGTGGAGGGTACATCTTAATTGCTTTTATCCTGTCAATAGTTATCGGTCCCAAAATGGCACTAGTGACAGGATAAACGTATATATTAAGGCCCAGAAGCATTGGAACGGTTTTAAAATCCATCGCATACCCTGCCCCCTTACATATCTGACATTTGAAAAATTGACCTAATTATTGAATTAATTCAATAACCGACAGCGATTAAAGGAAACGGAAATCCCATTGCTTATCCGAGTTGTGAGAGCGATTTGTAACATTCCTTGATACTAAACAGTAATAGTTCCCGTTTTTAACCCTAGATTGGCCGTCCAGTTGTGACAAAAAGACTAGTTTAGCCAACGTGCATCTTGTGAAATATATCTCAGTCATATTAAATGATATTTTATCTTTAAATTTGATTTCACGCCTTGACAATAGTTTCTTTTTCAACTATCTTATGGCTTTTCCAGATTTCACCAGTACTAGACAGAGTCGAGTGTGGCTCACTGGTTAAGTTGGCGGGCTTGGGTCCCGGGTTCGAGTCACACCGTCATCTCTGGGTTCTTGGGAGTGGTCCTTAGGAAAGTCACTTCAGAGCCCTGGTACTGGTTTATCCAGGAAAGCCGTAACATATTTGAAAAAATGCTGATACGGCGTTAAACACCATATAATAAAAACATAGGTAGGGCTCTGCCATGCCTTTTCAATGAGACTCCCACGATAAATCCCAGTGTCACTGGTAAGAACTGTATATTAACCACTGTCCCAGACAAGACCCTTTTATCATTGTTATAGATGGCCTAAATTTGAACGCACAACCTTCTACACACCAGGCTAATACCTTGCTGCTTTACATATGCTAGAACTTAACGTAGAACCAAAAGAGCAAAACCGCAAAGAAATGATAGACGGTGATCCAGTTCGTCCTATGTTTGCCATAAACACTCTATCGATTTCAATTAACAACCCCGATATCACGCTATTAACCCAGGCTCAATCGCAGATGTCAGAAAATTAATTGGCAAGCAATAATATTGGCATGCTCTAACAGCGGCGATTTGTGCGGAGTAACTTGTTCTGTCAATATGTAGCTGTTCGTTCCCACTCATTGTATGTCCCTTTACTGAAGCAAATCTTTTGATTGAAAGAAACCATTCTATGAAAACGCAAAAACAGGCGTTATTCGCAAGATTTGAAATCGGAAAAAGAAACGAGAGGCACGCGTCTCATAACAAAGACTGTCCTGTCAATATGTAGCTGTTCTTTCCCACGCATTCCATCTTTCTTTTCAGAAACAAATCTTATGATTAAAACCATTCTATGAAAACGCAAACAGCAGGCGTTATTCGCAAAATTTGAAATCCGAAAAGAAACAAGAGGTACGCTCTCATTAAAAAAGACTTGCGTTTTAGTCAATATGTAGCTGTTCTTTCTCACTCATTCTATCTCCCTTTTCAGAAACAAATCTTATGATCAAAACCATTCTTTGAAAACGCAAAAACAGGCGTTATTGCAAGATTTTAAATTGGAAAGGAAACATGAGGTACGCGTCTCATAAAAAAGACTCACCCTTCTGTCAGTATGTAGCTGTTCTGTCCCACTCATTCCATCTCCCTTTTCAGAAACAAATCTTGTGATCAAAACCATTCTATGAAAACGAAAAAAACAGGCGTTATTCGCAAGATTTTAAATCGGAAAAGAAAGGAGACGTTATTGAAAGGAGGCTTTCCTCAAACAAGCATTTTGTCACTTTTTTTTTAACATTAATCAACGATGACTATAGTAACATAAAACCTCATTTTACCGTTTTACGACGTAATGGATATATTTGCGTAAGTCTAAACTGACATACATGGATAGTTTATTAGATAAAAGTAAAATATTGCAAAGAGACACGTCGTCTGAAGTGTCTCGGAGAGGCGTTCAAATGACGTGTTTCTATGCAATACTGCTTTTCTCGGTACTGAATTAATAGGAAATATTCGAACACTGTAATACAAGATGATTAGTAAAAACGCTATACAGAAAAAGCAGAGTCATTCTGTTGATTGGATGTGTATTTATGTATGACCTCTCGTACGAACACTACCAACAAATTATTGAAAAACGATAAGCAGACATCTATCTTAAACTGTCCATACGGAGATACATCACAGTACTTGTTCAATGATTCTATGTATAATGTCTTCGTACTTCAGTACATAAACGGCTTTCGGAGTACCGACTCGTAAAAATGTCTAAAATGTTATGTTTCTTTCAAAGATATTTCTGAATCTTTAAATGAGCATTATGGTATAGAATTTCAAGGCCGAAGCTTTTAAACCGCAAAAAAAAAACAGGCTTGACAGAAAGCGGGGCTCAATGAATGAATGAATGGTGTTTTAGGACGCATCTGCAGCTAAGGTCATTTAGCGTGGAAAGCCATTCTTAATCATTCGCCAGAGTTCTTTGATTCCAGAAATAACATAACTAGCTCTGGTGACGTATGCCAGTGATTGGTTATAGGAGGAAGCGGTAACATAAACAGATTATCGTCTATTAACCGGGCTGAATCCTAATGGCATGTGACTACGCTAAGTGCAAACTGTGGAAAGTGAATATCACTTCCTTTTCATCTGCCCTAAATATAAAGAATTAAGACAAACATATTTAAAACGTTACTAAAACACATGGCCAACTAAAGATGAATTATTCGAGCTAATGCTAAAAACGTCAACGAACATTATTAATAATCTAAGCAAATTTATATATAATGCCAACTTGTTAAGAAATTAATTGTGAATCGTTTAGTCTTACAATGAATTTGAATTGATCTTCTGTAAAAAATGAGACGTCTTGTTGTTGAATTGTAATGTTTTGCCATAAACAATGTTTATTTGTTTCGTGCAATAAAGAAATTGTAAATTGAGAACACACTTGGTCAACGACTATGAAAGACGAAGATACATTTACAGTCAGTGATTTAGTATAACACATGTTTCTCTTCTATTTAGGAATATACGGCGTTTTCGTAATACAACAATACAGGTTTATGTAAAAACGGCTTTATCAAGGGCGCTCAACTGAAAAAAAAAAAAATAATGTAAAAATAACAGGAACATAAGTTCAACTTCATAGAACCGAACCTAGACAGTTTAGTCTTAGGTACCCACATGCAATTTCTAAATCATCGCAGATTGAAAATATTAAATATAATCGAAATTTGTTGTCTGTACGACACTGTATGTTATCTAGGGTTGTTGAAACAGCGAATAAAGGCATACTTGTTTAACGTTCGTGGAACGTCTAAGTTTGTTTGTATTGTGTTTAACGCCGTATCAAAAGATTTTCGGCTATGAAACGGCTTTCCTGGATCCCCTGTACCAGGCTAGGGCTCTGAGGCGACGTGCCAAAGCTCAAACACACGAGGTCAGAGATGTCGGGGCTCGAACCCGGGACTCCCGAGTTCTAAGTCCGCCATTCTAACCACTGGGCCACATAGGACCGGAACGATTATGAAATTTAAAAAACCTGAGGCATTTTTTGTAGAGAACATGCAGGTATGTAAATAGCCTCATAACCGGTCAGTGGATGACAGTGTTCTTCTTTGATAGGATTTGGTGTTGTCTTTCAAGGGTTTGGTGTGTTCGCTTCGTTACGCTTTAACGAACAAAGTATGTCGAGATATGAAAACTAAAAAAATTCTCACTACACATTACATCGTTTGACTTAAATTTACCAGCAAAAAGCAAACAATTCGGTGACCTTGCTGTAACAACCCCGGTCGTTATTGACCACAAATAGCGTTTCCGATTTTATACCAGAGACTCGTTTATCTTCCGTATTTCTGTGGTGAATCTATATCATATTTATCGTTTATGTCTCCTACGCACTCTGCAATTGTGCCAGATAATTACAGGCTAATGGTATCTATGGTCAATAATGACAATGGGTACACTGTAGTTAAAGCGACGTCAACAACATGAATCCAGCATTTTTTGATAATTGTAATTCAGAAACATTTGATACTCGTTTATTTTCAAGCCTATATACGTTAAATTCAACCACCTTGCATGTATTCAGAACAAGGGACACTTATAATTCATTTTTTAAAGATGTAATTATCATATATTCCAAATGAGAAGTATCGATAAAACCCGGTTCTTTAAAGCATACTAGCGCTCAGAAAAACTGCAAAACTGCAGAACTGGGTAATATGAGTTATAAATTATGATAGAATATGTTGAATCAGAGCGAAAAACCACAGGACATGGCAATATAACATCTCCACTATTTATGCTTATTTTTCAAAGTGCTTTTTTCACAAATTTGGTGCCCATCAATTCAACATAGCAAAGTAGCAAGAAACGCTCGGATAAATGTGTGGCGATCACCTGGTTAAAAATATCACGTGAGACGAATAGAAAATACTGTCATTTATCCAATATTAATTACGTGAACATTCAAAAATGGAGCATTTCTTGGATATAATTGGTTCCCAACATTTTTCACCTGACCTTGTTTATCGCTGATTGTAAATAAGCGCTATAGTATTCACTCTTTTAAAAGCATAGTATGAACGTGTTACATTCTCAATTCATCTGTAAAAGGGAATTTAAAGTACTTTTACGTTGATTGTCAATTATTCTAGATCGTTCACAATGTAAGTGTAAATGAGCGCAGGTACGGCTTTGAGTATTTCTGGTCATTAATTTCCTTGTAACGTCAGAGTCAATTTACATTCCAAAAGCAAAATATCCCACAACCAAGAGACGTCAACTCATGAAAATCAAAACCTACTATCGTCGAGAAAATTATTGAACATTTATAACATGGCGCTCTAACAACGTTACAAGAACAAATTGTTTCAAAACTATTAGACATGAAACACATCCTGATTGTTCGGACGGGACTAGTGCAAGCTTGATATCGATTTCTATTAACGGCCTCTATCTTACGCTATTAACGCAGCTCCATCACAAATGTCAGATATTCATTGACGAGGCATAATATCGGCATGCAATAAACAGCGGATTAGTGCGTAGCGCGTTTTAGACGCAAACGGTCTATTAAGCTAACAGAACGGTTAAGTAATTAAGGGGAAATAACGATACAAATAATACAGAGCTATTTCATGGTTAGTTAGGGTCAGTACAGAACAGAACAAACATTTTACTTGGCGAGTAAATGGTAAACAGTCGTGTTTATATACAAATAGGGTCTTGATTCAAGGTTCAAGGCTGCAATCACTAACATCTCTCTCCATTTACCCCCTCTCTTTATACAGCTCTCTCACCCTCTATCTCCCCTTCTGTCGCATACCGCCTTTTTTCTCCCAATATTTTCCTTACCCTCACCGCCCTCCCCCGCTCTCTCCATACTTCCACATCTCCCCTCTCTCACTTGCTCTCCCCATATCTCCCCCTAACATCCCCGTCCTCCTCCTCTCTCTCTATTTTTCTCCCCCGCCTTCTTCCCTCCTCCTCTCCATCCTCCCTCTCACCCCTCCCTTCCCTCCCTCCCCTCTCTCCCGAAGACACTTCAGAGCATAGCCTGGTACTAGATAATCGGTAAAAGCCTTGACATAACTGAAAAATTGTTGACACACCGAAATTATGTGCGACAACTGATTTTCAGTGTAATTTCCATTTGCGTAACGAACACTTACTCATTATTAACAT
This sequence comes from Cerastoderma edule, assembly GCA_947846245.1. Lineage (NCBI taxonomy): Eukaryota > Metazoa > Mollusca > Bivalvia > Cardiida > Cardiidae > Cerastoderma > Cerastoderma edule. Next base: position 19,257,984 of record OX401417.1, read on the forward strand.
GTTACTTGAAATGAACCGATGCAATCGTTTATTCGTGTAAACTAAAAGTACGAAACGAATGATCCAAACATATGTATGTGAAGGAAATTTGATCGTTTTGTGTAACATACGAGTTTGTGCTTAATACATGTAAAAGCCAGGGGGAGTTCTACGAAACATATTTGAAATTACAGAAAATACCATCTCTATCACGTAATAATTCCTTAAACAGACTACCCCAGAACAATATAACACCAACAATAACGTCGACGATGCCATGGAAATAGAGAAAGGTTTCCTGCGGAAACTCTTGGAAAAATTTGTAATATAATGTGTATTCTAGAGGTATTCAAACAGAATTGTGGTGTGGCTCAAAAAACGTTTATACGTGATGTTTTATTTGACAGACGCTGGTTGAAAGCTTTAGACAATATTGCGTTTTCTTTAAAGATATTATCCATGTTTTTCAGTTTCGATAAAGATTTCCTTAAAAGCCCATGAAAGTTGAAAAATGCTATATCAAACTATATTATTTGGTAAATCTTTGGTCAGATTTAAATAGTTATCACCACACAAATCAGTCAGTAACTCAAATATGAAAGCCAATGAAAAATAAATCAGATCAGTCAGTTGATAATTCAGATTGCCTGATTCTTTAGCTCTTACCTGGTCATGTAAAACAAACATTTTTGAACAGACCAATCAGAATTCGTTACTGGAAATATGTAAACAAACAGATTGTTGAAAAACATGAATGAATTGTAGACAACTTTATTTCAAGCACAACATAACTTATATGTTAAAAAAGTTTATCAAATAGGGTCTCACAGCATTCATTAAACATAATTCATGACTTTTATGAAAATAGTTAAAGAACTCCATATACTTTTCAGTAATTTTATTTGTACTCATGTCCTTTTATGTGCACTTAACTTGTTTAGTAAAACATTATTCAGGGCACCAAAATAAATGTTAAATCATAGCACCATCGGCACCACCAGACCACTATATACGGTCGTTAGACGGACGACTGACAAGATGCAATCCCTTAAATCAGTCTACAAATGTACCGACCGGTGTTTTCTGACACGGAGATCAATATTCACATAACGGAAGGTCGTATATGGATGCATTAGATATCAAATTGATGTCCGTTATTTTCTATCACTGGACGTCTGCAAATAGTTCGTACGAATGTAAATGTAAAATGGTTGTCGTCGGGAATGTGTGGCTAGACATTATTTGTTGGAACCACGCTTACATTACCCGTGCTGCCATGCAACATTAACCGACATACTTGCTGAGTCTTAATAGTATTTCTTTAACTCATAGTATATTCGTTTTTTCTTTTTCTTAGTACTTCTTTAAGCCATAATATCTTTTTTCTTTTCCTTTTCTAAGTCTTCCTTTTAGCCATACTATCTTTTTTTCCTTTTCTCAAGTATTTCTTTACGCAATTATTTATTCTAATATTTAAGTTTTGTCATAATTTATAACTCATTTTACCCAGATTTGCGTTATTTTTTGCGCTAGTAAATTTGTAAAACGTTCCCAGGACACGCATATTAACGTTAAATCATAGCACCATTGGCACCATCACACCAATATACACGGTCGTTAAACGGCTGACTAGCAAGATGCAATCCCGTAAATCAGTCTACAAATGTACCGACCGGTGTTTCCTGACACGGAGATCAATATTCACATAACGGAAGGTCGTAGATAGATGCATTATATTTCAAATTAATGTCCATTACAGTCAAACTTGTGTTAAGAGGCCAGCCTATGGGACAGAGTAAATTGGCTGTTTAAGACAGGTTGGCTGCTTAACACAAGTTGATGTACACTATAAATCTAACAATGGATCTTTCTAAAATGGTTCTTTAAGGCAGGTTGGCTGCTTAAAAGGGTGGCTGCTTAACACAAGTTAGACTGTTTATTCTATCACTGGACGTCTGCAAATAGTTCGTAAAAATGTAAATGTAAAATGGTTGTCGTCGGGAATGTGTGGCTAGACATTCTTTGGTGGTACCACGCTTACATTGATCATGTTGTTAGGCAACGTTTATATAGATATTTGCTGACAATTAATATTATAGTCATAATATATTATCTTTCAGTTATGTCAATGTTTTTCTCGATAAATCAGTACCTGGCTATGCTTTAAAGTGTCTTACCAAAGGACAACCCACAAGACCAGGTGCACTTGTTGGCTCGAACCCGAGACCACCCGATCTTGAGACTGCCATCGTAACCACTCGGCAAAGCATATATAGACATATCTATAAATATATATATATAATTTAAATATATATACACCAATTCACATACTGTTTCAAGTCCTCTACTTCAAGTAAACTAAATGTCGTCTACAGGTGGTAAATAATTAACAGTTTACGTTATTATACTTTATTAAACAAAGAAAGGTATTTGACAACTGACATTTCGTTTCCGTTAAGAAAATCGTTCGCACGGTTTGGATGCTCTAGTTACAGACTTTATACAGAACTAGGTAGGCAATTTAATATCTAATAGAGAAGACCAAATCTGTCTTCATTGTTTCTCGACTAGGAAACTTTTTCTCTTAGAAGACGAGTATCAGTTGTTCTTCATGTGTAAAATGTTTGAATATGATAGAACTATGTATCTAAATACAGTGAAGCCTCGTTTATCCGGACCTCGATTATCCGGATGTCTCGCAATCCGAACGAAATTGTAAGGGAACGGAATCATTTGACCAGTTTGTTGCAGACGACTTTTGAAAACATTGTGGGTAAAGGAGAAATTGCTCGTGACGAGCAATTTCTCCTTTTCCCACAATGTTTTCTGCCATATCAGAAGATTATCTTTGAATTCCATCACGTTTTGATATGTCGTCTGCCAACTCTTTCAATTTGGGACGGTCGACAATTTGGCGTTTGCTAAAGGATTATAAGTATACACGTGCATACAGACCGTTTATGTCTTAATGTGTATAAGAACATGCTCTGCTTCATTAGTCCGGATTATTCGGTAAACCGGACATTTTGTTTGGAACGGACATGTTCGGATTAACGAGACGTCACTGTAGTTGGTATTCTGGTAATAGAGAGCGACATGATTTTCACGTTCTACTTTAGACTACCAATGATATATATATAAGAAAACTGGCAATGTAAGTTTCGAAAATCATGGCAAAAATAGATAAAAAAGGAAGAATCTTAGTGACCACATATTTTATTCATCATTTTTCTCATAGTATGCTATTTACTTCAATATATGTAATGACTAAACACAACTTAGTAAGTGTATATGTTATATTGTTTTTTGGGCCGGAGGCCTTTGATTACCAACAAAATTTCTGTATTCCGTTAGGTCGAGGCTGTGTGGCATTTCATGAAAATACAGTCAAGCCGTATTCGTTATAAAGCGGCCATTATGATCAAATGAGAAACTATCGTGCTTCCCAACGATTCCTTGGCTGATGAATTGGTTGCCGTTACGAATAGGTTTTCCATATATCAGAAAACGCATTATTCCCTTCCATCATTCAATATAACATGGACTGCTGCAAGCACAGATCGTTCCCTCAGCGAGTTGTAAGGAATAAAGACTTGCGTTATTTGCAACTAGATTGCGAAACACCTCTTAATGGGCTTGCTTGAAATGCCAATTTTGATTAGAATGCATTGGACATTAAACTTGTTGATCTTGGGTTATATTGCGGTATCATCTGTTTTCTGTTGTATTATGTCTTTAAAACGACGAATTTCGACTTTACAAAATTTAAAGACTGAAGAGGGGATTTAAAATTGTGGTAACTTTGGAATATTCTGGAAGAGTAGAAATTCTAAGACAAAAAGGGTAATTTCTCATTTGATCATTTTCTGCTGTTTTCATATTAATTTTTAGTCGTCTGCAACAAACTAGTAAAATAGACGTTATTGTTTGGTAATTTATTAATTTAGATATTTCATACATACTGTATATTGCAGACACAACTCATGAACATTTTGTATTTTATCATATACATTGTATAATTGGCCAGAGGCCTTTGTCTATAAAATTCTATCATATTCCATTCTTTAATGGATTTTACGAGTACTAGGCAGGGCTAATTGGTTGTTAGGCCAACAGTCCGCATCTCCTTCATTGCTATAATGGACATGTGATCCATTTATTTGTCAGCGACGGTTATTCTTTGTTGAAATGTGTTACCTGTGAGTATATGAAATAGGGATGAAGATCAATTAATGACGAATTAAACATACAATGCAACCAAAGCCTTGCTCTTGCTAATTATGGCCCTATTCCACTACGACCCAAATCCCACGAATCACCAAAAGTGGCTAAATGTTAGGTTTCGGGAGATTTCGTGACGAATTCGTAGTCGATTCGCGGCCAAGTCACGTGTTCACAGATCCCCCGAATGAGTTACGAATACACCCGATTACCTACGAATCGATTACGTTTTAGTTACGATGCCCAAGAACGCACTACGAAGTTGTTTCGAACAAGCTACGATTTTTTTTATCGTGGAGTTCGGGGCCAAAACTTTCAACAGTTCAAAACTTTTGTCACGAATTCCCGATCGCTCGAGAATTGCAAGAACCGACTACGAATATATACGAATGAGTTAAGAACTTCGCGAAATGATTACGATCCATCTACGAATCCTAAAATTTAGCTATTTTTGGTGATTCGTGCGATTCGTGGCCGTAGTGGAATATGGCCATTATTAACTATTACATTTACGTTTACCGAATCATATTTACAAAGTCCTGAATATTGACAGGCGACTGAAATAATGAATGCGTTTGTTGGTATGGGATTTAACGTCATGTCAACAATTTTTGAGAACTATTACGCCTTTGCTGGATTTATAAGAACTATGTGATTGGCTCTGAACTGACTTGCTACAGGACACACCAATGCAAGAAAGAGATTCCGAAAGAAAAAAAAATGACATGTGTATCATGAGGACCGAAAGGCTGACCAGCAGCACTGTTCGTTTATACGGTGTTTGATGTCGTATCAGCAGTAATTCAACTCTTTTACGATTATTCTAGATTTCGCCTGCACTAGACAGGGCGTACCAACAACACAATATGACACCTATGTTTACATGTATCCATTGGGTTTATCAAATGAGTAGGACACAATTGGTTATGTTTTAGACAAAAGGAGATTAGACCAAATATTTTTACCATAATTTAACACATACTTCATGCTTATGTAGTCTAATTTCCGCGTTCAAATGGTATAACATCAGCCTACGCATTCGGATTAACGTTTCTGACAAATCGCTACATTTATACTACGGCTCTATTTTTGATGGACGCGTTTAATTATTTTCTGACACCCCATCATTACTGATATATGACCTAGATGCTTTTCGAGCTATGATTAATGTTGTTAGAATTGCTTCTTTATGAATACACAAAATCCAATGCATTGCTCTCCGCAGTTGTCGTAAACTTCTCTTGGAATAACATTAATTCTCTTGGAAACCAGCCCCTATGGGCAGTTGAGTATGGGGTCTTCCTCCATCATTAAGAGACGGGCATCGCTACATAACTGAAATAATGTTGATGTGATGTAAAACCCATATAAAAAAAAATTCCCTTGGATTATTGCAATGCTAACAATATACTTAATTTTCGAAAAGAATTCGTACTTGTGAAGTTTTGAATAAATGATCTAATCACACACACTTCTTCGGATAGCATCGAGGAAAAACATATGAATATGTATGTATTTCTGTTGAAATGAAAGCCAAATATGTGATACCATAGATATGCAGAAGAATATACATTTTACCAAAGATATGTCAATGAATTAACTTTTACCATAGCTATGCCAGTGAATATACCTTCTGCCATGGGTATGCCAATGAATAAACCTTTTACCATAGATATGCCAATGAATATCCCTTTGCCATAGATATGCTATTGAATATACCTTTTGCTTTGGGTATGGCAATGAATATTTCTTTTACCATAGATATGCCAATGAATATCCCTTTGCCATAGATATGCTATTGAATATACCTTTTGCTTTGGGTATGGCAATGAATATTTCTTTTACCATAGATATGCTAATGAATATCCCTTTGCCATAGATATGCTATTGAATATACCTTTTGCTTTGGGTATGGCAATGAATATTTCTTTTACCATAGATATGCAAATGAATATACATTTTAGCTTAGATATGCCAATGAATATGCCTTTGTCATGGATATGCCGATGAATATCCATTTACCATAGATATGCATAAGATATGCCAATGAATATCTCTTTGCAATAGATATCCCAATGAATATACCTTTTGCCATGAATAGCCAAAGAGTATAGCTTTTGGGTTAATTCAATATCACAGAATGACTAAACATTATGATTGAATGTGATCTTTTCCATCTGTGAGCATCTGTTAACCTTTTTCAATTGTGTCACGAGTGAGATATCAAGTGTTTTTAGATTGCGAGAACTACTACTTTAATTACAAGTGACTTGCTTTATTTTGATAATCATTTCATGTAGATAAAAGATCCATTCATTGTTGATTTAGCGCTCGGTTAAGTTCGATTTGTTGAAAAATGACAAGGGTAATATCTTAACCCTTTCCCAAACAATAACGACATTTGACCACTTTGTTGCAGACGGCTTTATTAAACATTGTGGGAAAAGGAGAAATTGCTCGTGACAAGCAATTTCTCCTTTTCCCACAATTTCTTCTCCTCTATCTGAAGAACATTTTCCAATTTCATCACATTTTGAAATGTCGTCTGCAAACTCTTTCAATTTGGGACAGTCGAAAATGTGTTGTTTGGGAAAGGGTTAAACTCAATTGCAAACAGTATCGTTAATAGACTACCATCCTTTAAGGACAGTATCACGACAGAAAAGGATCCACCCTAATAAAACTTTATGATAAAAACGAATATTGCGACAATTTTATTGTTCATAAGGGCTTGAACACCATAGCAAGTGAATTTCACTTATTTTATTATGGTGACGTTATCATCATAAACTTCAATAATCGACAAAAAAGATGACGACTATTTCTGTGCTAGGAGCATTTGCGCTGCTAAGATAACTGCCTCGCAAATGTATCAAATGTTATTAATAAACCCTTTACCAAACGCCAAATTTTCCACTGTCCCAAATTAAAGGATTTTTTAAACAAAGTTTCAAACATGATGAAATTGAAACATAATCTTCTGATAGGGCAGAAAACATTGTGGGAAAAATTGCTCGTTACGTCTGCAACAAACTGGTCAAACGTTTGGTAAAGGGTTAATAGGAAGGTGTCTCTCCCATTAATCAACAATGAAATTAAAAGAACATGATACGCCGTAGCATTGGATGATCCAGATGAAGATGTTTCGTTCTAATATGATATAGATACGTTTACAGTTTCTTTTTTGATCACCCGAGATAGATACACAGAGTGTGCCTTTGAAAGGCATGACGTCACAAAACAGTGCATTGGTATTAGAAACGATGTCGTAACGTATTTGTGCCTTTATGTGGTTGCCACGCTCAGTACTTTTCGGAGCAAAAGCATTTTAAGCAACCAGATTATAAATAACACTCTAATGACTAATCGGAACTACTCGGGTATTTCCGTGAGCTGTGAAATACACCTCGGATATAAGTGTAGGGTTACAATTTTTCGGGTAAATCGGCATCCGCCAATTAACACCTTTCTAAGCGTGCGCGTTAAGTAGTTCAATGTATATGGACGTGTTGAATATCTTTTTTAATCATTTTTTAATCGGTAACTCATACAAAATAGCGAAATTATAAGTTGTGACATATATAGTTGTTTCATTAATCAAGTAAAACGACTATTACGATTTCACATTTAAGATCTATCTTTAACAACGAAAGTGAAGTGACGTCATTTCCGCGGGAACCAATATGGCGTCATCCCTATTATTTCAGAGGTGTTTTCATTGGATAAACCCGATGTGTTCAGATTGTTAGAATCGATGTTGTAACGTATTTGGGCCTTTATGTGGTTGCCACGCTCAGTACTTTTCGGAGCAAAAGCATTTTAAGCAATTAGACTATAAATGACACTCTTATGACAACCATTGCCTTATATGGTCTAAGACTAAAAATCCTATAGCTTGGTAGAAGAAGAAATTACTTAACCAAATCGTATTTTACAATTTTTGATGAAGTAAAACGAAAGTCAAACCGATACGTTTTTACTCTAAGGTATGAGATTATATGACTATGTTTAATCAGGTGATATTTTTCTCATTTGGTCGCTCGACTTTTCTAAGTATCGTAGCGGTTGTAATACACAACCGACACGCTCCAAAAGCAAAGAATGCGGATTTACTCTCGTGTCCCAGAAGGGGACACGGAGGTAACATTACTTCTACAGGGTTATATGATCGATTCGTCTACCATAGACATCCGTGTTCGCCTTCGGTTTTAGAAACCAGTCTTCTCTCATAAATTTGACAAAAGCAGAATATATCAATGGCCGGTCAATGCGGATACAAGGCTGAACAGAAACACATTTTATGCGAAAACTAAGGCATAACATCATTGTTTCTGGATATATTTATATAATGTTTTGGAGAAATATTAAGCAATCACAAGGGTCCTGCATGGTCGAGTGGTTACGGTGGCGAACTTAAAACCCGGGGTCCCGAGTTCGAGCCCCACCGACAACTCTGGTGTCGTGGGAGTGACCTTTGGCAAGTGATTTCAGAGCCCATACCTAGTACTGATGGATCACGGAAAGCCGTTAGATAACTTAAAGGAATGTTGATACGGCGTTAAACACCATACAAAAAGAATCAGTAACAGGTTATGAGAAATGTACTCGTACAGGTATATTTGTTTGTAAGATGTTTGATGGCTTATCAACATTGTTTAGATATGCTACGGATTCATTATTTACAAGTACTAGGCTGGGGCTCCGGAGTGTCTTACGAAAGGACACTCACACGAACCAATGGTATCGGTGGGGCTTAAACCCGGGAACCCTGAAATATAAGACCATCAATTTTACAACTTAGCCAGTCAGGACCCGGGTCATGTATAAAGGCAAGATGATAGTCAATACGCTGCTTGGGACTCGTGCTAGCAAGGGAGCAACTCAGAAGTTTGAAATAAGAAAAGCGGATCGTTTTTTTATACCTTCCTATAGCATGCTTGAACTGAAATGTACATACACATTCCAATACAATTATAATTTCTAATAATAACCTAATCACATATGATATGTTATGGAAAAACTGTCTAAGACAACACCTCGTGAACACATGATGATTTTTCAAATACGGCGTATCTCGAGTCCATTTCAGATGTCCTACGACCGTTGCAAATGAAAAGAGCTATTGTCTTTTATTAGGACGAAAAGGGGATACTTAAAGTTCATTAGTCGTAGTAGCTCCTTGAAAATTCGAAATTGATCGACTGCTCGTTGTCAAGGACACAGTAAACGACACATAAAACCCCAGAAGGAGGATCCTAGCAGAACATTATCGTCTTCCTTTTCGTTAGTTGTTTTACATTGTGTCAAATGTTTATCAGTTAGTTTAACACATTACTAAACAATAACGACATTTAACCACTTTGCTGCAGACGACTCTGGAAAACAATGTGGTAAAAGGAGAAATTGCTCGTGACGAGCAATTTCTCCTTTTCTCACAATGTTTTCTGCCCTATTAGAAGATTATTTTTCGATTTTCATCACGTTTTTAAAATGTCGTCTGCAAACTCTTTCAATTTGGGACAGCAAAGAAATTGGCGTTTGGTAAAGGGTTAATAGGTTCGACACAAAAAAGACCCCACATATTCAGACCAAGGAAAAAATGATCTTCAATTTACGATTCGTTTAGAAAAGACGTAACAATTAGATCAGAATTCCTGTCTTTGTTTCAGTGCTGCAAGTCCTCGCATGTTAGCCGCACAAAACTTATATAGAAATATAAAAAATAACAAGACAAGAAAGCGGAATTGATTAACATGTGATTTCTATGATATCTGGCCCATGCAAGATACAGGATAACAAGTCTATTGAGACCCATGATACAATTGATCCTCCATTTGTGATTAGTTAAATGTTTATCGTTATGAAGAAGTTTACGCCGTATCATCAAAATTTAAGTTATCTCACAGATTTCTTGGATTTCAACAGATCTAGATATGGTTCTGCAATGTCTTGCCAAAGAACACTTCAACAAAAAACCCAGTGAGGATTGAACAAAGGACCCCGTATCACAAGTCCTACACCTAAACCATTGGGTCATGCAGGACCCCCATCTGTGATTTCATTAATATAGTGCATCGCCATCTAAGGTCATTTTGCGCGCACTATCATGGTGTGGATAAACGTACATTTGTTTTTTGACATGCTAAAAAGTATTTGGTTGTTAAAAAATAAATGAGAATTCGTAATGAATGAATGATAGCGGATATATAATTTGTAATGAGTTGATGATAGTAGAAAAATAATTTGTAATGGATGCGTAACATTAAATAAATAATTTGTAATGAGTTGATGATATTAATAAGTGTATATTTTAAAGGAGTAAGAAACAATCAAAATGCGTCATAGGCTTATGGTCAAGCTATCGCATTGCATGTTGCGCTGGGTTGGCTTTTCATTTGCAATACTGCTTTCGCAGCATTTTGTACGAACAGGTTTCTCGACGGCGTCGGATAGGAAATCTTACAACCGATAAGGTACTCAGACAATGCAGACGATTGGCGGATAAACAAGATTAGCGTCTTCCCGTAAGGCTTTCGCTGTGATTAATATCGGGAATGACGATCCTTGCAAAACAAATAAGATGCATTACAAAACACGCGTCATCAAGTATCTGTTAGCGGTTAGTTTAAGCACATTTTATTGGAAAATATGTTTATACTTGGATTTGGACGGAAGTTATAAGCTCCTCTCCTGAATAAAATAGCAACGTGACGCAATACAATACAAAAACATGTAACAAATCATTGCAAATAATTTATATTCACCGATAGAGAGAGGGGGACAAGTAGGGCAAGAGTTATATAGAGATATAGATAGAATAGGAAGAAAGAGACAGAGTGGATGGAGCTGTAGATGAACCAGAAATGATAAACCATCAATCAAAACGTTTGCTTCCTTTAATATAATTGTGAACATGAGTAAATACCACTATATTTTTATCAAAAGTACGGATATCATCTGTAAGCTGTTCTTTATATAGTCGTTTGATTGTTTGTATGTATCGATAAGGGCTCTGAAGTGACTCGCAAAAGGTTACTCCCACAAAACGAGAGGTGTCTGACTGGGTCGAACCCGGGACTGACGAGTTCTAACTCCGCCATCTTAACCACTGGGCCACGGAAGAGTTCTCTCTTTATATATATTTATTCTTTGATTTAAAACTGTGACAACAGTAGTCCTGTCATTGTACGGCTTTTCTGGTTTTCACTATTACCAGGCAGGACTCTGGTATGTACATCATAAGGGCACTTCAGCCAAAAAAATCCCCAAGGTCCATCTTTTGGCTGTGTGTTTGGTGAATGTAATTTGGTATGAGAAATATTATTTCTTTTTGTGTTTTACTAGTGTTTTACATTTTTTGGGGTCATAGTATCAACTGTTTAAGCTTAAATAGAATGTCAGGCTTGTTACGAATTGGAAAAGACATTTACATTAACAAATCATAAGTGCCGACCAATCAGGGCAGAACCTTTGATTTCAGAACAATAAAAAGAAAGAATGTTCTATGGTGTTTAACGCCGTATTAACAGTATTTCAGTAATGGCTTCCTTGGAACAACCAATACTATGCTAGGACTCTTATGAGGTGACCCGCCAAGGGTCACTCCTACGAAACCAGAGATTACGATAGGGCTCGAACCCGGGACCCCAAAGTTGTAAGTCCGCCTTTTTAACCACTAGGCCACACAGGACCCGAAAACGGACGAGATAAAGTGGTTAGATCAGTAATGAATGCTACATAAGTTATGATTGTTTAAGCTTTAAATGTACTGTTAAGATAAAGGAGAACATTACGTATTGAGGGTTCAATGCAAGACTATAGTAAGTGCTTCACAAACATGAAGCACTTACTATAGTCTTGCATTGAACCCTCGGTATGGCCAAAACGACCTGAGTTTCAATCATCCTTTCCCGATGCCGCTCCGTTTTAATTACGCCTTTAACTGGTCTTATACAACCATGGGAAGCTTAACAAATGCATCAACACATTCAGAGAAACAAATAATGTGATAACGTGTCAAAGTCTGTTGATTATCCACAGCATTGAAACATTTAATCACACAGTTCTTGATTGCACAACAAAAATACATTTAAACAATACGGGTTATAAATCCATCTGACTGATGGGATAATGTATAATGTTAAATTGTTCTAAGTCTGTTACCATGTTAGTGTATACTAAAAGATTAAAGCATAGAATAATGCATTCTGTTGAATCGTTCAAAGTATGTTAGCATGTGCCCATGTGAGCATGCAATGAACGATTTTGCTAGCATACAGAAGAATGAAATCTGCTGAAAAGTTCAAAGTCTGTTTACCATATTGGTTTGGGCTGAACGATAATGGCATACACATTTTAATGCTGGCTAGAAGTCGCTATGTGAAACTGAATTCTATATTCAAGAATATTTTGCAATCTTCACTGTACCAGACACATGAATATGGCTTTAAGGTATAATACTCACGCTCCGTCATTTTGCTTCAAAGGGCCCCCCTACCGATGACTACCGAGAACGCCCGAAGTAATCCAACGAAAGAATGAGTTTCTGAATGCGGGATTATTGGTACTCTCCCTTGAAATATAGTGTCTTCTACGAAAAAAACAACATAACAGATATATCAAGTAACACGAAAACAGATTATTTTTTTTTATATGGGTTTTACATCACATCAACATTATTTCAATTATGTAGCGATGCCCGACTCTTAATGATGGAGGAAGACCCCATACTCAACTGCCCATAGGGGCTGGTCAAGGCGGGTAGAACCATCGGCATTCCGTAAGTCAGTCGGGAGACTGCCTCTCATGAAAATCCATATCCCTCTCAGGATTTGAACCCACGCGGAGAGGGGCCACGTGATTTCAAGTTCTGTACTCTAACCAGATTATTGATACTCTCCTTACCGCTTCGACTTTCATAACTAAGTTGTAGAGAAATATCGCACTACTATTGCAGATTTAGTAAACCATTGAAACGTTCTATTTCGTAAACAATGCTCTTTTATTTCCGTCTTTCGAAATTGGTAAGAATGACTAGGACCGCAACTATGAAAAGGTCCACACTCTTCGTAATACTGAAGGCCCTAATAGTTTTACTTTTGAATGGAAATACAGGTTAACAACATCATTAAAAATAGAGAAAGAAAAGGATGACTTATTTAGTGACGAGGAGTAACATCGGCATTTAATTAATCATCCTGGAGTTTATCTCTCCAAATCTATACCATGATTTGAACAAACATTGAGAGGTTCAATTGAATTTGATTTGAAATTATGTACTCTAACACATAGACCACGGATACCTCTGCATAATGAGTTCAAAGATATCTTGTCTTTATTGTCCTACGTAGACATATTTTGGCATACAATAAATTGCGAATGATGAGCAATCGATTCTTATTTCATAATGCTATTGGAAGATATAGAGCAATATCGTTCGGATCTTGTGAACCCTAACTTTGTCTTCCCTTCATCATGCAAGCGCTTGGATTTTGCGTTCCATATGGTAAAGGTGAGACTCAAACGCTTGGGTGATTGTGACTACCTGATACAGATCATTATTGGCACGTCTGAATGTATCTCAAAGTTAGGAGTGCAATACCTATGTCAACCTTTAGAAAGCTGATTAATTTCCTAAAAATACATTTTTGTGTCGTCTGCTTTTCAAAACAATTTATGATTGCTTAGTTTTGATAAGGAAAGATACCCAGAATAGCAAACAGGTTAGATCACAGGCCCGCCGCCATTTTACTTAGGGACAGGCCTGGATCTAACCTGTTTGCATAAGCATGATAATCATGAAGTCGGTTCCAGCACAAAAAGGATTAATACCTCCACGAAAACGAAGGGCTTAGTGCTGTAATAAAGTATTGCTTTTTCGAATCATCAACATTTTATGTTTTATTTGAAAACAGCTTCGGTGACAGGTGAAATCTCTCAAACGCGGATATTACGGAAGCCGAAGCTATCAAGGCACTCCTATTGTTATTATAGTTAAAGCTGTTTGTTCACAGATGCGAAGGGATTTAAACGTTAAAACGTAATGTCTCTTTAAGTGTAAAACGGCTGTAATGTTGTGTTATATACATAGTCTAACACAAAAGAAGAGCCACTCGAAGCAAAGCCGGGTACCGTTTTACTAAACAGTTTACGCTTAAGATTTCCGTAAGTCTAAAACAACAATTCCTCTTATTTCAATATTGGACGAAGCAATATTGCAAAGTGACACATCATTGGAATCGTCTCTCCGAGACGCTTCCAATGACGTGTCACATTGCAATATTGTACTTTCATTGAAGATATTATCCATGTTAATCAATTATGACTTACGCAAACATTTTCCGTAAGTTGTTTAGTAAAACAGGCCCCGGGGGCCCGGTTCGTATTAAAGTTCCAAGAGCAATTACACAGTGAATTTAAATGTATGTAGATCCAAAAGCGTTGTAATGATTTTGGAATCTACCGCGTGCATACTTTACATACTTAGATATATTGACGCTTCCTGATATACTCATGCTTTCAATGACTTCCTTTAATTGTATAGCATACAATAACACAAAAGCTGTGTTGTATCAATGAGCTTTCAAATGTTTAACTTTGTGAACAAACACCTTTAAGAACTTCCCCCATGACAATCTGGAAACTTTTTGAAAATCGAATCACTAATTTCTTAGTTATGAACAGATGAGAAACCCTGATTCAAGTACGACAAAGACTGGTAGAACCATGGGTAGTTTGCTCTACAGCGGTACGAATGCCTTTGATGAAAATCCGAATGCCTCCACCGAATCTAGACCACTATATTACTGGATGTCTACAATGTTGGTAAAAGCTTACGACAAAAAAAACGGCAGATGAATTTGTTCGCACTATACTCAGGAATAAACTAAATCCAATATCATTCCAGAAACATATCATTGAAATATATTTTGCATTCAATCAATAGTTAATAATGTCCTTTTTATATTTCAGGTAAGTAAACGATACAGACAATTATCATTCCAGTGGTTTAGTGAGTAGAACTTTACAATTTATAAGACAACATAACTGTATCAATGATGTAATACCATAAACAGTAAGCTGTTAGTGTAGCAAGTAGCATACTGTAGATTTTCTTCTAGCTGATCGATTGAGTGAACTATTGAATGAACAATACCTATGTCAGTGTGTGAGTAAGTACATGGCATGGTACGCGCTTGTTTGGTTATAAAGGCTTATACACAATTGAAAAAATTGTCAGATATGTTACTGCTTTCCTACATCCACAAGTTCTATGCTATTGCTCTAAAAATCATGCCAACATACACCCTCACAGAACAACGGTTCATGATATGGTACATGCATGTTTGTTGTATGGGCTTATATACCATTCAACAATTTGTCGGTAATGTTACGGCTTTCCTATATTCACAAGCACTAAAACTAGTGCTATAAAAAGTCATACCTACAAAACTCCCATGGAGCCATGGGTGTTTCTTTGGTTCCAGTCCTGAACCATGCAGGATCCTGACTGGTTACATGAATGAATAAAAACGTTAGTAAATACATTGCTGCTTTTACGGAAATCGAGCGGTCTACGATAGGAGCAAGTGCCGCCCATGTGAGGTTAGTTATGTTTAGAATTAGACAATTTCAACATTACGGATTGACCATTTGACCTCAGCCATTTATTCCAGAGACCGATACTATTCTGAATACTCCTTCACCGGCGACATTTAATCTAGCAGGCATTAACTGTCAGATTATCGCTGCCCAATTGACGAGTGCTTGGTATTTGCGAGACAGAGCTGTTAACCCCTTTAGCAAACGCCAAATTCCCGACTGTCCCAAATTGAAAGAGTTTGCAGACGACATTTAAAAATGTGATGGAGTTGAAAAATAGTCTTCTGGTGAGACAGGAAACATTGTGGGAAAAGGAGAAATTGCTCTTGAAGAGCAATTTCTCCTTTTCCCACAATGTTTTCCACATGAGTCGTGTGCAACAAGCAGGTCAAATGCCGTTATTGTTTGGTTAATGGGTTAAAGCTGCTTGTTCACAGATAAAAAGAAGTTTGGAAGTAAAACTCTCAATTGCCTTGATAACACAGAAACAGCTGGGGCCCGTTTTACTAAACAACTTACGGAAAATGTTTGCGTAAGTCATAATTGATTAACATAGATAATATCTTCAATGAAAGTACAATATTGCAATGTGACACGTCATTGGAAGCGTCTCGGAGAGACGATTCCAATGATGTGTTACTTTGCAATATTGCTTTGCCAAATATTGAAATAAAAGGACTTGTTGTTTTAGACTTACGCAAATCTTAAGCGTAAACTGTTTAGTAAAACGGGCCCCTGTACTGTACTGCGCTTCCCACTTGGGAATAGACATTTGAAGCAAAACCAGTTCATTTTTTTTAAGTTTCGAGAGCCTTGTTAGAGTAAATTAATTTTGATTCAGATACAAAAGCGTTTTAACAGTTTTGAGATATACTGTTAAAAGTCAGTACATGTTTAGTTTATATTGATCCTTTTTGAGTTGTTTATGCTTTTAATCATTCATGTGTTTGTTTTTCATACAAAAATACTGTGTTTTTTCAAAAACATGGATTTTGGGCTTTCAACAAACATTCTCATTCGTGAACAAGGACCTTAAAATGTATACCAACTACTAGAAACATAAATCGATAGGGTTTATTGATATAGTTTTGAAATCAATATAATACACATATAAAGTAGAATAGATGACGAATGACATAGATCAATCGAGTTGGTAGATATAGTTTTGTAATGGATATAATACATCCTGAAACTATATAGACAATTAGAAACAAACATCGATTGGATTTAAATACATAGATTTTAGGATCATTATAATACATCTAAAAAGTACATCTAGGTCGGGCCTAAGAAAGCAATCAAATCAAATCGAGGTTCAACTTGAGAAATCATAACTGTCAGACGAAACTTCAAGAAAACGTACATTACGGATACCGTTGCCTAGCAACTAATCTATGTGAACGGATTTCTGGGGAACAGAAACAGACGTATTAATCCTGCTCTGCAGTTCCACGTCAAAAATGCATATGAGGCAGGTTTTCTTTTCAAAGCCTTGTACTTTTGGATCAACCCTTCAAGGCTTGTTTGGCTAATCTTGAACTAACATGTGTGTGTATAAACATCTACAAAAGGTCTTGTTACAGGGCTGATGGGAGTTCATATGTGTGGCAATCGGGATATTGAATGAAGCAAGTTGCAACTCAAGACAGTGTTAAAAATTAAAGGTTCTTAACATTCGTCATATCCCTTCCAAAATGTAATGGTGACTGTCACGTCAACATGAATTCCACCAGGGGTCGTCTCAAGCAATACATACCAATAGGTGTATCCTAGTTTTCACCCGTGAACTGCGTAAACTTATGTATTTACATCTATTGTGAAACAAGTTTTTACAACTTAGATTAATTACTCTCGATCCTGGTTTTTGTATACATAACTAGTATTCGCACCGAGTATTGGGTAATGAAAGTTCGCAAGGCAGGTCCGGCTTTTCACGGGATTCGAACCTACGTCCCTCGTGCCCAGAAGCCGACGCTCTACCCTTTGACCACTGTACTACACATGCAGCAGATTTTTTAACCCCTTACCAAACGCAATATTTTCGACTGTCCCAAATTGAAAGAGTTTCCAGACGACATTAAAAACATGATGAAATTGAAAAATAATCTTCTGATAGGGCAGAAAACAGTGTGGGAAAAGGAAGAATTGTTCGTTACATGGTACATATCAACAAACTATCAAATTTTAATTTACCTGTATGCATAATTTGTCCTTAATTCGCTCTTTGTCCGATTTAGTTCGCCTCTCTCGTTCAAATTGTAAAGTTTTAATCACAGTCTTCCATATTTACTCACATGTTTTTCTTTTTTATGTAAACGTTTGTAAGCTGTCCTCTCATTGGACGTCATCTGCATGCGGTCCAATGAAACGACGACTTATATCTGCGGTCACGTGAATATAAACATGGACGCAAGCGAAAGCGATTTTTGAAATTGGACAAACGAAAAATACATAAGAGTAAATTACAAGTGAATGTTTCCCTTCAAGACAATTGTGACGACGAGTCCGTGGATCTACCGTGGAAAAAAAACTTTCCAATTCCCCTGACACCATTAGAATCATATTTGAAACATTCAAACCTATTGAAAATGGTACTTCATGGACAGTATACAGTACACGAAACCAAGTTTAACGTGATTCAGATAAAGTTGTGCTTTCCATATGGATACGTCGTGTGAGTTTGTTAATGAAAAGATCATGCCTGTTGAAAACCGTGTTGATTTCACAGTTCTATAAAGGGGTCGAAAAATGGTAAGTAAGCACTTGTCATTTTTCTATCAGACCCAATTATAGCCAATTACCATTAAAGTTGATTGTTCATACATGTATATAAGGTAATTCGCATGTCTTAACAAAATGTCGTTGAAAGAAGAGTTTTTTAGGTGAAGTATTTAACCAAAATGGCTTCTAAATGCACTATTGATTAAGAATGTTTCGATATATATGAGTATGTACAAACGGTATGCTATTAATTTCAAAAGCGTTGGAACGTTTTTGGACATAAATACATATTTATGCAATACAAAATAAAATGAATTCGAGCTTCTTCTTCATCCAATGACTTGCTCAATATGTATCATACAACAATACAGGTTTTATGCAGTTTTAAAGAAATAAGATTTTGTTATCAAATGTCTCACGTCTCTGAATAAGCGGCTTAAAGAATACTGTGCAATGACTATGTCGTCTAGCTTAATGCCTGTTTATGGTGGCCATGAACATTTTACATGTTCGGTATTTTTTATTTCTGTTTTTATCACACTCTTTTCTTAAGTCGTCTACCAGAAGCCTGTGAAGAAGCATGTGTTTGTGTATAATGAAAATGAATAAGGAATTCTAAGAACTTCTGCTCAATGAGTAACAAACGAAACCCATACGACACTCAGTCGAAGTTTCGATACAATGGCTCGAATATTCTCAAAACAATGTGGGAATTAGACTGCTGATAAGTTGTATGTGCATAAAAACATTCATATCCCTTAAAGGGTTGTTAACAACTTACGATAACGTCAATTAGCTACTTCGATGTTCTGCTGCGTAGAAAGTAGATAAGTCCATATTGTATCACCCTCGTTTTGTAGATTGGTCATTAATAGCTTAAAAAGATATCATTCACGACACTGATTTGCAATGTTGCTGTTAGTCCCACGTTTAAACATATCTAACACTAGACCTACACACATATAAACACAGAGGTTAACTTTCGAGATGAACTCAAACGCCTCGCAGTGATCTCCCTTTAGTGGATTGATCACTGCAACCACAAATGTCACATGACCATCTTAATGGAAGCGAAAATGGTGTTTAACGACACCGGTGACACCAAAATAAAGTATCTAATTGTGATTTACTTGTAAAGAGAACTTGGTATTTTTTCTTAAATTTAACTGGTCAGAAACCAACATAAGAGTACACTATTACTAGAGCAGCAACTATTTTCTTCCAAATATGAATGTAAATCTTATGGTGACAGTGATCGATGAAGCATAGCTAAGGGGGATTACTGTGAGGAGTTTAAGGTATACTCTGTAGTGTTATTAGTTCAAAGATGATTTCGAAATAATGTCCCACTTTCCCCGTGCAATACTACGTGTTATAACATCCCTTTCCCTCAACTGTAAAAATCGAATAAACAGTTTGTGATTGTGTAGTGGTAAACCTGAAAACTTTAAGAAGGGGTGTTCTATAGTTGAACACAGTTAATAGCTAATTCAAGAAGTCTGGGGTTATTATCTATATCTTTCCTTACCCCAGTATAGAGTAAAGTATTTGTCTTGAGCGATGCACGGGAAATACGCGTTCATGTTTCAAAGTGGTGTCATTGAACAGTCCTTGCACGGGGTTTTACGTGCATGTATATGTATATATGTGTGTATAGTCATTCTACCAGTCAACACAGACACAAATAGGAATTACGCGACCAATGCTTACAATCGTGTGTACAAAAAAAATGGTCGGACAACATGTCTCTTTGCTTTGATCACCTATTGTTGCCATTGAAAGCCACAGTGTGTACCCTGCTTGAGTTGACCACCAGCTTTCCGGTTCTGGTGGTTTATGGTAATACATGCTTTATAACGGCGCTACGTCTAACATCCGGTAGAGAAATCGCAGTCAACAGGCGGCCATGTACAAAACAGTCCGTCCTCGACTGCGATATCTCTGCCGAGTGTTATACGCAATATCGTTATAAAACACGGGTAATCATATACTACCAGAACCGAAAAAATGATGTTTAACTCATGTGGGGTACGCAATGTGGCTACTATTGAACATATTAGTTGAAAAAAGCAAAGATACCTGAACACGGCCATTTTGGTCGGACATCAAATCCGTAACATTGATCACGTGACTCCCCTATCTGTATAAGGTACTTGGTGATACAAATTGCCACTACAAGTAACTTATGTGAATCGCCCGGCGCTTCAGTGTCATCTATCTATTTAAAACTTGGATTTAGAGAAGTACGTGTAAAATCCATGTTTAAACCTTAATTGCGTTTTCGATCGTGCAATCTACAAAATTCTATATGACATCATCTGTATTGAATTGCTTCCATTGGCTAATTTTGGAATCTGCCTGGCCAAGTGCATTGTAGTTAAGGTGTCGGAATTTGATCTCCTGGGGTGGACCCGGGTTCGGGCCCCACCAACACCTTCGGCTTTGTGGGAGTGAGCCTTGGCAAGTCACATAAGAGCCCTAGCCTTGTACTGGTGACTCCAGGAAAGCCGTTTCATAACTGAAAAATCGTTTATACGGCGTTAAATACCATACAAAATTTGCTAGTTTTAAGGCGTACTATAGGACCATATAAAATGAGGATTTATTTCAATAATACTTTATTTTCACTCTCAAATTTTGCTAAATTGTTAGCAGACAGCTTTGAAGTAATAAAGTACCAAAAGCAAGTTGAGAAAGTATAGGAGCACTATCGCTAAATACGTCTCAAAAACAGGATTTAATTGTGATTTTTTTTGCTTTATTTTTTTTTTGTAATTCAGATGATTTCTTTTTCGTTTTTAATGTAGCAAATTACTGGGGATTGAGGATTAGTTTTAAGAATTCAAGAAAGAAAAAAAAGCAGAAAAGAAAAAAAGCTGAATCATATCTCAGAGTTAAAGGGCAATATATTCTCAGAATAACACATTTTTATCATAACACAATATTTCAGCGTTTCGGCTTACGTCTTGTAGAGAAAAGACTTGCCATTTAATCATGTATTTGACACTTTTTTTAAAAAGACTTATTTAAAAAAAACTCATGATTAAGGTTGGTGTATTACCACATTCTTAAGATTACCTGGAATTGTTTGCATTGCATAAAAAAAAGAAACTACAATTCTCCTGCAATTTTTTCTTTTTTTTATTTTTTTTATTCTGGTTTCTTGTTTTTGTTTTTTGAATTGTGTTGCTCTGTTTACGTCGTCCCTTTAATTCCTGGAGTGCACGCCTCATCAAAATAAAGTACACTCGATCTATTGTAGTGTAAAACTTGTGTTGGATAGACGACCACTGAAAATACTAGCAATTCACTACATAATCAGTATCTGAAATGTCAGTTTCCAAAACCGCTGTAACGGTTTTCCTGAAATTGATTGCGTTGGAGCAAATTTGACATGAGAATTCTCCTGTTGTTTTTTTTATTAAGATGTTTTACGTCATTCCTTTTAAAAATGTTCAGAGGTAGGCGTCTTGTTGTTAATTAAAATTAAGGACATACTGTACGATATAATGCAGATTTAAAGGGATCGTATATAAATACATACATCTATTGATGATTTAAGATAGCAATCATAAACCTTTAAAGAGCCGAAAACAAAGTGTTTTATGCAAACTAGGAAAATTGTTTTATTTAGCAAACACATTCCATTATTCGGAATATAGCGATGTCACACAAGCCTCCATTATTGCACGATAATCAAACAAATTACCTTAACTTAATTCAATTTATATACTATATGTCTATGTAAATGTATATATATGTAGCAACGACATGTAAATGTTATGCTCATAAAATGTTTGAACCTGATGATTTCAGAACAGTAGCACTGTACAGACCACATGGTTTGCGTTTCAAGAGGTATTTCCTTTTTTTCCCCAATTAAGAAATATCATGCCGGTAATATGGCTTCCAGGGATTTCCTGATGAATCCCGTAATTGAATTACGAATGCGTCTGAAATACCAAATAACTCACGTCTTTTGGTTTTTAGAGAAATATCGACACATGTGCTGGGGAAGGAAGTTGATGCTATATCTAGTTCGGGGTATACTCATATCATATCAATCCGCTAAATCGCTGGACGATATAAATCGCTGGACGATATAAGAACTAAAATGTTAAGGAGAACAACAGAAATAAGGGGAATATTAGAAATTTATCCTGTCACTAGTGTAATTTTGGGACCGATAACTAGGTGCCGTATAACATTTGTGATATCCGGCAGTAACCATGTAACACATGCACGTGAAGAATCGTGACGTCATAAGAGCTCCATGACGTACACAATTCCCTACTTATTTTTTCCTATTTTCTCGTGTTTTATTTAGATCTTGTTTTTTTTTTAAAGAATACATAAAGGTAACAGGATAAATAGAATAGATGGTTGGAGTCTTTGAATGGGAAAAGTTATCGGGCTCGGCTTCAGATTATTATCCGTTTCGCCTTCGGCTCACCGGATAATAATCCTAAGCCTTGCCCGATAACATTTCCGATTCACGACACCAACTATCTATTCTCTGTATATTTGAAATTCAATACATAAAGTATGTGTAGATAAGAGTGTACATTAATGCATTATTTAAGAAACCCCTACGATGTAAAAGCTGTCCGCATACCTTCAATCCGAGGTGATCAGAAATACTTGAAACCTATCAAACTATGATGAATAAGCAAACATGAAGAATAAATGGTCAGATAAATAAAGAAATAAATCATTAAGTTTTTGTTACGAAAGATGTGACTCTAAGCGTGTAATCGTTTCCAATCTTAGAATCCTTTTAAAGTGCTTTATTGAAATGCCCGATATTTCTGCGATAAAAATGACAAACTTTGAGAAAAACACTAAAAGTACACAGAACACGACTATTTCAGACTTTTGATTAAGTCAAAGTCACATGATATTTTTGACCTCATTTAGTTATGTGCTTTTTATGTTGTAAAAAATGAGAAGCTTGGTAAAATCCGTATAATGAGAGCATGTCTGAAAGTGTGAGGGTAATTCCTCCTTTCTTAACAGCGGTATCTACCCATGTAACAATCGATGTTTTAACAAAATAAGCATTAAAAAGATAAGCATACAAATGCACACTGGCACAGTATATATCTAGTAAATAAGATTCTGTCTAAACGATGCAAGAATCAAGTCAAAAACCAACATAACATGATCAATCCTTGATTATCTAACAACAATTAGCTCGCCAGACTAGCGATGCTAATATAGTTTGCTATTGTTTAAGGAAGAGACCTCAAACGACAAGACGTATTATTCCTTTTGCATTCTGATCTCATTTCTTCTACATTCATAATCAAATTACTTATGACGTGTTGATTGGTTGGGATATCATTCACAGCAAAATATGCTGAACTCGGGAAAGGTTGTGGTGTGTATAATTCTGTATCAAAGGGAAACGACTTGTTTGCTACATCTTCCTTAGACAGCACAGGGGTTATGTCCCATTTCATTACGCGCTTTTCCTTTAAAAAGAAAAGGTACTTTAGAATGATTATTCATTCCAAAATAACAAGTATCTCGTTTATCCGAAATAGTGTCTAATGTGCTGATAGATGTTATAAACATTTCAAATAAGAGTGAGACTTGTCAGACCATAGATACTTTTGAAATGGTGAACTTTGGACGTTTCACTAACTTCATGTTTAAATCTATTGTAATGACTTTGTTGTCATAGCAATGTAATTCTAAATTAACATGAGACATACATTTAATCTGTTGTTTTGGTTTAAATTTAACTGTTCGAAATTCGAGGGTATTATTGAAACTTCGCGATCAATTCCGTACACAATTATTGTCGTACCTTATGTTTCCCATGTTGTTAGTTTTGACTGGGATTGTTTTCCTTAGACAGGAGAGTCTCTGTGGTATTGTGCGTGGTATTAATATACCATATTAAAGGCACATCAAAGGAGAGAAGTATAAATAAATTACTTAAAAGATATATGGAGTTCTTTTATGATGTTCATAAAAGTCGTGAGAATTAGTTTAGAAATGCATTGAGACCCTATTAAATAGACTCATTTAAAATAAAATATTTTGTACTTTAAATATAGTTGTCTCCAATTCAATCATGTTTATCAACAACCTGTTTGTTTACCTATTCAAAATAACAAATTCTGATTGGTCGGTTCAAAAGTATGGGTATCAACCGTCAAGGTCAGAGGTGAAGAATCAGGAAAACTGAATTATAAAACTTACTAATCTGGGTTATTTCTGGTTTACTTTCACATTTAAGTTGTGCTGATGGTGTTTTCTGGTGATAACTATTTGAATCTGTCCAAAGGTTTACCAAATAATATGGTTTGATATAGCATTAATCTCCTTTTTTGGGCCTTTAAGGAGAGCGAATTTTAGCCAAGAGTATGTCATTTTAGGCGTGTTTCTATGAGATAAAATGGTTTGTCACATACACTTTTCCTTAATGAATAAAGGACACAGCATAATGACAAATATAAACTCTTCGTCAAGTTTCGATGTGGGCGACAACGGAAGAGCGTCGACCTCTTGTACCGCGGGTCCCGGGTTCTATTCCCCTTTAAGCTCGGTGAAAATTTTCGGGACTAACCCACGAATCGCCGCGAGTATTGGTTGTAGTATCCAGGAAGCAGTCATCGAGAGCGAACTTGATAAGCTTCAAGCTTTCGTCACATTCGCTGTAATTTAAATAGGTTCAAACTTCAATGTACGTGGCTACTTATTGTTACTTCCCGGGATATACAATGCTATTGATGGTAACCCTGTTTGATTATTGAATTGATATAATTCAAGGCTCTGTATTCAACTTGTCAATGAATGATTCTGATTTGTCTCGCAAAGCGAATGAATATATAGGACCTCGACAGTCTTTCACTATTTCTTTAGAAGGGAGGCAATTCTTACATTATTTATCCTTTGTGCCTTGAAGATTACCGCCTCACATGGTTTCGTAAATTGTCGAGACACTTGTATATTCGATTGGTTTGAACATCACTCACAGGACATTCCGCTAAACTATGGAAACGTTATAATGTTTACAATTCTGTTTCAAAGGGAAACAACTTGTTTGATACATCTTTCACATTCTGTACAGGAGTTATGTCCCATGTCATTAAAAAACGCATATTAGAGTGAGTTTTTTTTTACTTCTAAAATGCCAATTATCCAGTGGCACCTTATATAGTGCCTAAACCGTCGAGGCATTTCAATATTTCTATTTCATCCTCTCTTCTTGGCAGGTCACGTTTACGATTGGTTGAACTATAATGAACAGCAAAATCCGCTAAATTCGGGAAAGGTTATGAGGTTTACAATTCTGATTCAAAGGGAGGTAAACATGTTTGCTTCATCTGTCATAGTCTGTACAGTGATTATTCCCCATTTCGCTACATTTTTTTTTTATTTTAAAGGCGCATCAAAGGAGAGAAGTAAAAATAAATTACTGAAAAAATGTATGAAGTTCTGTTATTATGTTCATAAAAGTCATGAAAATTAGTTTAGGAATGCATTGGTACCCTATTAAAAAGACTCAATTAAAATCAGATATTTTGTGCTTGAAATATAGTTGTCTCCAATTTAATCATGTTTATCAACAACCTGTTTGTTTACATATTCAAAAAAACGAATTCTGATTGGTCGGTTCAAAAATGTGTGTATTAACTGTCAAGGTCAGAGGTGACGAATCAGGAAATCTGAATTATAAAACTTGCTAATCTGGGTTATTTCTGGTTTACTTTCACATTTAAGTTGTGCTGATGGTGTTTTCTGGTGATAACTATTTGAATCTGTCCGAAAGTTTACCAAATAAGATAGTTTGATAAAGCATTAATCTCCTTTCATGGGCCTTTAAACAAAGGCACATTGGAATGTTATTTTCTTCAAAAATATCAAAAATCCAGTTGCGGTACACTTACTTTTCCGGACTTATAACTGTTCATTTTATCCAAATAATTACAAGAATACATTGCATATACTGCACGATATAAAGATACTCTATATTGTCTTTGATGAACAACCATGAAAATAATATTACCACTTTATTTCCGCCAATGTTCAAGTTTAAGATATAGCCTCCTTCATTAAACAAAAGGGATAGAATGATCTGGTTTAACAGCAATATCTAATTCGGTGCGTTATGAACATGTATGTCATTTGCTGAAACAAAGTTCATTCACATATTAAAGAAACCAACACTTACTACCATATTTACATTACCGTTGTACTAAATGTACCAATCTGTCTAATGCTCGCAACTTATGTCTTGCTAAAGTAACACAAATATTGTTATACGATAACAGTCACGCGCAACCAAAATGAGTATGGAAACTGGCACTTGAGCAAACTTCAATCGATGGACTTCTAAGCCTCAAAATATGACATGTATGTTATGGATCCGATGAACTAAGGATGGTATACATCTAAGTCCAATATTAGCATCCTTTGTCCAAAGAATCTAAATCAAATAGTTCTGAAAACGGCCAAGCTTTCACTCAAAATATGTAAGGCCATTAAAATCAACCACGTATTTATCAAAAACGAAAGGGTCGTTTGAAAATCAAATAAAATGAAAACTGACAGCGGATGTCTTTAGGTATTAGTAAGCCGTTATGCGAAATGCACTTCTCCCGTCTAGCCTTTTACAGGCGGAAATGCAGGATTGAGCCGCGGCATGACAAAGGCGTCCGCATGTTGTAATGCCTTAAATTCCTGTGACATGAATTGATATCATACCTTATACTGATTCACCTGATTCAGAATTATCAAGAATTGCATGTGACAAAAAGAAAAGGTTTGACATGATGGGCAAATTTGTCCATATGTTACATTTGTCATACACACTCTGAACTTAATTGACAATTCATTTAGCGGTTTTTAATTTAAAGCATATACCACTTTCTCATGCTAATTTATTCCTCATTTTTTGTCGCTAATTGTCAGTAAAAACTTATCATCAACATCCAACATTGAGGAGTATATATGATGCCATTTATGAGAGACGGTTAATAGATTTTGTATCTATACTTGTATTTCAAAAATGCCATAGAGATTAAACGTGCTGCAATATTCGCTTTATTCATCTACTTGTGTAATTACAACAAAGTTTGTGTCTACCGTCAGTAAAAGTATTTTATTTTCATTGATTACTTGATTAGGTTAACAATTCAATTCCAATGTATATAGTCATACGTTTGTTACTTTTGATATCCTTAATGCCCAATACCCACAACGTTAAATTATGAATTTTCTAGAGAGTGCTAATTTGATCTAATGAATAGCGCTTTCCCCCTTCATATATATCATGAACATTTATATTGACAACATTCCAAGGGTTCAATGCAAGACTATAGTAAGTGCTTCATATTTATGATGCAAATTTATATTGACAACATTCCGAGGGTTCAATGCAAGACTATAGTAAGTGCTTCATATTTATGATGCAAATTTATATTGAAAACATTCCGAGGGTTCAATGCAAGACTATAGTAAGTGCTTCATATTTATGATGCAAATTTATATTGACAACATTCCGAGGGTTCAAAGCAAGACTATAGTAAGTGCTTCATATTTATGATGCAAATTTATATTGACAACATTCCGAGGGTTCAATGCAAGACTTTAGTAAGTGCTTCATATTTATGATGCAAATTTATATTGACAACATTCCGAGGGTTCAATGAAAGACTATAGTAAGTGCATCATATTTATGATGCAAATTTATATTGACAACATTCCAAGGGTTCAATGCAAGACTATAGTAAATGCTTCATATCTATGATGAAAACTTATGTTGACAACATTCCGAGAGTTCATTGCAACACTATAGTAAGTGCTTCATATTTATGATGAAAATTTATATTGACAACATTCCGAATGTTCAATGCAAGACTTTATTAAGTCCCTTCATAGTATGATGTAATTTTATATTGACAACATTCCGAGGGTTCAATGCAAGACTATAGTAATTGCTTCATATGTATAATGAAAATATATATTGACAACATTCCCAGGGTTCATTGCAAGACTATAGTAAGTGCTTCATATTTATGATGCAAATTTATTTATTTTGACAACATTCCGAGGGTTCAATGCAAGACTATAGTAATTGCTTCATATGTATAATGAAAATTTATATTGACAACATTCCGAGGGTTCAATGCATGTCTATAGAAAGTGCTTCATATTTACGATGAAAATTTATATTGACAACATTCCGAGGATTCAATGCAACACTATAGTAATTGCTTCATATTTATGATGAAAACTTATATTGACAACATTCCGAAGGTTCAATGCAAGACTATAGTAAGTGCTTCATATCTATGATTAAATTATAAATTGACAACATTCCACGGGTTCATTGCAAGACTTTATTAAGTGCTTCATATCTATCATGATAGTTTATATTGACAACAGTCCGAGGGTTCATTGCAAGACTATAGTAAGTCCCTTCATATTATGATGTAATTTTATATTGACAACATTCCGAAAGATCATTGCAAGACTTACTGCTTCATATTTACGATGAAAATTTGTATTGACAACATTCTGAGGATTCATCCCAAGACTATAGTAAGTGCTTCATATCTATGAAGCACTTACTATGGTATTACATTGAACCCTTGATTGATGGAATGATTTACTGGTTAGAACACACCTAGGGACAAAAAGAGAACATTCTCAATAAAAAAGTACCACGACCCTGAAGTACCTCGTACACGGTGTGGGCCAGTATAAAGTTGCACTTGAAATCAATGCAGACCTTTCACAAAATTCTATAAGAGGTAAAAAGTTGAGAAATCCATATATCTATAATGCTTGAAGGCTGACGTGCGTTTAGAAATTCCTGTCAGCCATGATTTAATAATACCACGGTTTCATTTGAATATGTAACTAGAGCTCCAAATCGAGTTACGCTCAGTGTAAATCGAATTCGCCGGTTGTTGGAAAATTTCATAACGTAATAAAGAGGGGAGTAAATTGGATCAGCCGCGCTGGCCAATTTTTTGAAAATGTCGCTTCGAATACATCTGGCCAGAGGCTCCATGGCTAAGAATATTAAGTCTGGTACCTCACGTAGATTATCCTTTCCCGCCTTTTTTTTCTTATTTTTTTCCCTTCGTGATGCAGACGACATTTAAGCTTTGGCATCTGATCCTAGTATTCTTTATTTAGCGCGCTAAAAGATCTTAGCTGTCGAAAGGCCTTTCATTCATCGATTCTTTATTTAACAATTTTGGATTAGTTTTGGACTGCCTATTGTCATTTATTCGAAATAACGAAGGGTAGGACCCCATCTTATAGTTGATGTTTGTCTTTTGTTCACTTATCAGTACATGCATATACAGAAACCGATTTTCGTAGAATCTTACTTTCAGTGTTGATATTTCGTTTCACTACAGAAAATGATTTTTATCAGATCGTCATAGATACCAATGCGATCATTCTGAGTAATATGCAATCATTGAAGTTGTATTGAAGCAGAATGTGAATATTTGTAATTGCAGGTCTCGTCTGAATAAAGCTTTAAATATCGTCTGAATGCGAGCATTTGCCAGCGTTGTTTGAGAATAATGGCTTGGGTTTTTTTCTACAAAATTATACGTATTTGTAAGAGAAATATGTGATAAAGTGCCAAATCTGAAAACATGTCATCTTCCATTATGCTGTTATTGAAATGCTTTCGTCTTAATCATATGTAAATGAGAGTCGAGGTTATCCGCTCTGAAAAAGAGACAAAGCATTCATTGCAAGAGAAGTTGCTGTGTCGATGCCAATGGGTAATTCGCATCAAGGCATGGGCATTGCTAAAAACTAGATAGACATTCCTGAATGTAAACAATTGCAGTTAAGGTAGAATACACATAAACTTTTATTTTGAAACTAATCCTTCCGTGGGGTTACTTGCCATCGACCGATGTTTACCGAGAACGACCGAAGTAATCCGACGAAAGAAAGAGTTTAAACATTGCGGATTATGGGTATTCTACCTTATGTAAACATTGTCCATTGGAATGTACATGGTAATCGTAAATTTATTAATTATTTGCATTAAGGGAAACCATGAATATAATATTCGGTACACTAAAGTCAAGTTTTATAATTCTACTGAAATACTTATCTGAAATACACCTGACATTTATTACCCTACAAATAGCTCCTGATCTCAGAACAAAGGAACTACAGATGCCATTCTTAATACTGAGTTCGAATGTCTTGTAAAATAATGCGTATTTTTCATTTGGAACACCCACGGTTGGTCATCTGCCTTATAAAACAACACTTGAAAATAATAATGAACTATGAAGATTACCCGACATTCCTTACCCTATAAATAACACTCTTTCTCTGAATGATCAAACTATAATGCGGAGTCCTTAATATTGAATCATGCTTTGCGTATTATTTCAATCGACGAAAAACAGACAAAATCGTAACGTAACCCATGAAAAGAATATTAGACACAGTATAAGCCTGTCATAAACAAGGCAATTTTGCAATAACATTCATTGTAATTCAAGACGTGAAACGCCGTGAGACTAGCAATAAAGAGCAGTAACCTCCTATAAAAACAACAATTTGTATTACTATAAGAACATAAATGACGAGTTAATAAATTTGTGTGTTTTCTTATTTGCATATGTGTAAAAGCAACATTCGACAATAGATCAATTCTATCAGGCAGGAAATTATCAAACACATGCATATCAGTCCTTTGAACCTCCAAAAAAAGTGGGGCTAGTCGTGGGTCTTTGTCACAACACGTTTTCAAATAAAGTTGCAAAATGAAATTGATTATTTTAAAATAGCGTCGCGATGACGTAACTTTAGTTCATTTTGCTAACAACTGAGGGCTCAGGTGCTCCTTACTCCGTGCATTTCCAGCCTAAACCCCATCTCCTACTGCTTGGTTTTTGTCAACAGTTTCTGTTGAGGATGTTCACATACTTGCATGTAGAACAACTTTTCTAATGAGGAGAAGGTGATCTCGTCGACACATGTGTTTCAACGCTAATTCGCAAATACTGCAGGGTTCTCTTTTGACGTTTTGACACGAAAATAATCAGTGGTAATGACGTCTTTATGCAAAAACTTGAAACGAGAGGAAAAATACACTCTATTAGGCGACTCTAGAGACTAGTTTAAAACGAAATTTGAATAACGCAATCATGATGTAGCTTTACAATGGAATTTTAAACGTAAAGATATTTTATTATGATAAATCTTTTATACTTAAATCGAACTGAATTGCGAATGAATAGGAAAGTTCAGCGCTCTCGCTCGTATTTCACTTTTATTCATATTTTATCTCCTTTCTAAGGCCTTCTTTAGATTTTCTGGAATATCAGTTCTAATGAATGAACTATTCATTTCCATTTTGGTTGGTGTAGGCGTTTCTTAACGAGCCTGTTTAGAAAACATCGGTAATAAACAGATCTCGTAAAATCTCGCTCCTTGGGACGAGATAAAATCACCATTAACAGCAATTTGGAAGAGTCACTTAAAGATGGGAGAGCCACTTAAAGAGAAGCTTTCAATTGATTCGTTTGAAGTTTTAGAGTAAAAATGCACACAGGGTTGAGTGACATTTGGAATTTTATTGGAGACTTATACCGACTGACATACGGAATGCCGATGGTTCTTCCCGGCTTGACCAGCCCGTATGGGTAGTTGGGTTTTGAGTCTTCCCCCATTATGATGAATCGGGCATTGCAGCATAAATGAAATTATATTGACGCAGTTTGCAAGTTGGTATTGATAGCATAGCGTTATAAAGCTTAGGAAAAACAAAACAAAATAGACTTATCCAATAGGTTCACGGGATACAAACTGTCGTCAATATTGTTGAAGTTGACTCTGTGACCAATCGGAACCAATAACCGTTAAATTAGTAAACAAGTAAGCCAAACCTTTAGCCGTTTAATTGCGGACTCTGATATTCAATTGATATGTAATTCAGTCAATATATACAACACTTAAAAAAACCATTAATCGGCGATTTGTTTTCGTATTGTTTTAAGGTTTGCTGCCAATAATCTGGCTGAAATGAGATTGTTGTCGGTATAATACACTAAACCTGTCAAGCTTGTTTGGTAAAGTCGATGAATTTGACGAAACCTAACCTTCTCAGTAGGGACTTTGCCAATCTGTCAGATCACAGTTACTCCGAGCCTTCGGTCTGACTAAATGAATAACTGATTCTTATTTCGAACCCGGCTGCGGCAATGTTTTAATGTTGTTTACACAATGTATTATGGTTTTTATTTGCTGTTCCACATCTCTTGATCTGACTTAAAGATATACAACACTTCATTATAAAAGTTTTCATCAAACGTTATGCACTAACTTTTTTCCTGGGCATATGCTTGAACAAAACATATGAAGCAACTGTTTAAAATAAGAAATAAACACACGCTGTGTAAATTTGCGTCATCGTCGATTCATTGTTTGGCGTTAACCATTTGATTACATGTTGAACTACGTAATGGTGTATAATCACATCGATTGAGTGACACTTCCTTCCTTCTTGAGAAGAGATCCCAATGATCATGATACTAAAAAAACGATTAAAAGGCGCGGGCTAATGGGCTGTTTATTTCTCGAATTATGTCGGAGATTTAGAATGGGTACTCATGTTCGGCTTAGTGTAAAATTAAAAGAAAGAATGTACGCAATTAGGTGATATCATTCCGTACGTACCAATGATCATAACAGGACAAAGCAAAGGTGTCAGATAAATCCCAGCCTCTGAATAAAATATGTTTGTTCGGAATAATGTGTATCCTATATACACGTGTAGTAACGCTAAATGTCGCTATGTCGTTAAATGTTCCAGCAGATGATAAATGGTTTCCCAAAAGCAGTCCTATCTAGAAATTTTGAGTTTCGACTTCTGGTGCATATAAGTTTGGCAAATTGCCGTTTTATAATGTAACTTTAAAAAAGAATATTGCGTTTGAAGCAGATATAGGGAAAAAAAGTATAGCGTTATTCAAATAAGTGTTAAATGATGCTCACATGAGCCTTTTCCATGCCATGGTAGTAGCAACTTGGTAAAATCCGGCCGGTTGTCAAACACGCTCAGACACATGAAATCCAGGGTTTCCGGATTTGTTTCGTGAAGGTGCCCTTTGGAAAGGCACATATGCAAGCCGCTTCGGGGTCCCGAATTGTTTTCTTTTAGCAAGATACTTAAGCATTCGATTCGCTGTCCTAGTCCAGTATTTGGGAATCCAAGAAAAGTCGTTACATATTCTTAAATTATCTTTTTTCTTTTTCTTAACACTGTTTAAACTGTAAATAATCAAAACACTTTTATCTATATCGATTGTATGCACGCTAAATAACATAATCAGTCGGAGCGCCTTATAATTCCAATTCACTAAATCCAGAAAAGCTGCAAATTAATTTAAGAAAATGTTGTCATGGCTGTTTAATCCAAAAACAGTGAAAATTAATGGAACCCTCTACTTTCACGCAAAAAGCAGGATTTTAAGTAGTTTGCTTCTACGATAGGGTTACGGAGGACATCGAACTGATATGAATAGACAGTTATAGTATCAGAATTGACGAGTTCGCGGAAAACGTCGCAGCTTTGAAGTGTTTTATTACCCTTTTAGAGTTATTAGGGTTGTTTCATATATCAATATTTCATTTTAGAATACGAGCGTGTCAAAATAAGTCTGTAACAAATTGAAAATTGCGCGGTTATTGTCTTTTAAGAGTTATCGTATGCTGTTTTTCCTCTCGAATCTTCATATTTCATATCAATATCTATTTGAGAACACGAATTTGTAGCAATAACTCCGGGGTAAATTGACAGCAATACCTTTATTTCCTATTGAAAGTTATCATTGTGTGTTCACATCGCTTCAATTTATTAGCCTGAAAGAATGTATCATATTTTTCATTTCTAAAAGGAAGTAAGCTCATTCATGAATGGGCGTTAACGTTTACAATTTAAATGTCAGTAAAGAAGACAATCCTTTTTGTTTCTTGCTCATAAACAAGCATATCTAGATGGAGACGACCTTGAATGCATTTACTGCAGGACAAAATCCAATTGTATTTACTCGGGTATTTCTGTGATCTGAGAAATATACATCGTACGTAAGTGTTACTTACAATATTTTTGGTGGATCGTCCCCAAAATATTTCCTATATTCATCTACGTTGACTTGTTCATTTCATATGGAGGTGTTAAACACTATTTTAAAGCATTGTTTTGATCAGAGCTCATACATAATACTGCAAATATAAGTAGTGGTATATACAATACAATACAATACAACATCATTTGCATATTACAATACAATAGAATTGTATCAAAATAGAACTGATGTTATAAAAGGACAATATATAAGTAATGAGTAACAAATAGTATAATATAGTTCATAATAGGTTTAGAAAGTTCTGTCTCAAAATGTTGCTGGTATAAATATATTTAGCTATGTTTAGAATTTCTTTTTTGTTTTTTGATGCCATAATTTATAAAGAGTTGGCCAACTATTGTAATATGGTTTAAAAAATGTTCTGCGTGTGTCATAATAAAAAGGACACACGAGAAGGAAATGATACTCATTTCCATCTGAATTTTGATAACACAATTTACATATTCTTTCTACCCTTGGTATATTTCTGTGTCTGCCTATTTCTATCTCTGAATTGTGAGTTGATGTTCTGAATTTACAAAGTGTCATATTTAATCTATTGCCGTGTATAAAGTCTAGGTAATCTTCTTGTACGAATGAGTGTTTGAACATTCGATAGTAAGACAGACGTGTGGAGTTGTTAATAGCTGAATGCCAAGATTGATAATATTGATCATAGATTCGATGTTTTATTGTGTTAAATTGTATTGATTCACTATCATGAGTTAACCATAGATTATTAAACCCTAGAGATTGTAATTAAGTCTTCACGTGATAAGCCCAGTTCAGATTAGCATAGGCATTATTTCTGTTTGCGTCATCTTTGAGCATATTGTTAATCAGTTTGATGGTGCTACTTTCTGGTGATCTCAAGATTCTTAGCCAGTATCGAATCATATAACATTATCTAACTACATTCAGAGGTACTCTGCCTAGTTCACCATAAAGACATGATATATTTGTTGTTTTACGTACACAAAGTATTTTACGGCAAAATTCTTGTGAACATATTCAACATCTGTTGCAGAATTATATGACCAGAATTCAGAGGAATAATCCATAACAGGTAGTACAAAGGTATCGAAAAGAGAACATTTCTTATTTACACTAAAATCATATGTATTAAAGATGGAAAATAAACCGTGCATTGACTTAGAGGCATGTTCAGCTAATGTATATAGCTCTTTTCTCGATAAAAATAAATGACTACTTGTATTTTACATTGCAGAGTTGAACTTAAAACAAAATAACAACGAAGGAAGTATCACGAGAAACAACATGGCGGCATTCATATTACATCAGAGTTGGTTTCATTGGAATAACTCAATGAGTTCAGGTCGCATTTAACGTCCCTTGTCGCGCAACGTTAGCCAGGTGCGGGGGAAACAATTCCTGTGTTTATTAAAAAAACAAACAGGCTTCCCAAAAAGGAGCGCTTACAGGCGCGAAGGCTCACATTGCTTTTTTAACGGAGACGGTGTATTTAGGCAACTTAGAATTAATTGACAATGGTCTTTGGTTTAGTTGCAATGACTTTTAAGATAAATTCTGTAACGCGTATTACCCCAAAAGCACCAATATCTGAGCTAGTCCCTTTAAAAATTAATATCTTAGATTTTGTGAATATAAACATGTCACAAGTTTATAAATAAGCACAGGAATTCCTTGTCGCAAACCTTAGAAACGTCACGTGACAAGAGCGGTTAACATTTTCGAATACTCACGTGACGACGGTATCTATAATAAGCGCCTCTTATTCTAAGTTAGGACAGTTGATTACGAGAGAAAAGTCATTGCAATACAGACTGTTTTTATCTATCCTGTCCGGTTACAAATGTGGTTAAATAGCCGTCAATAATCTAATTGTTTGCTATTTAACAAATCTATGTTGTTATTTTATCAGTAGAAGTAAACTTGTTTTTAAAAAAGTCAAAATCCGAATCTGTCAAAAAGTCCTTTTAAACCCCCCTAAAATCATATCTCCTGCATTTCAATGAAGTAAACAGGACTCTATTGTTTGAACGTCGACGATGTGTTGTCCCAATCATTTTGCACGCACGTCGGCTTATCCGCTTTAATTTGACATAGGGAATGATTTATTAAAGTTCACTATTGCAAGTTTGTAGTCAATTTCTCTCTCCCCGCCAGATACATCTCATATTTTATTCATTAAGCCTCCTCCTTCGACATAGGAAACGGGTCTCGTTATTGCACCTTCTTTGTTCGGAAAAAGCTATTTAACTATTGCGTAATGCTCGTTCTATATGTGTCCCAAATGTTTAGCGTTTGCGAGATAGAACTTGAATTACTATCGGGAGAGTCACAATAAAATGTCTTTACGTGGGAAATGGTGAGACAGACATTTCAAACCGTATTCCTAAAAAAGGTATTTTTTTAATACCCTTTCAAAAACGCTTAGAATAGGGCATTGACCAAGGGTATGGCAATTTTCCCCGACGAATAATCCTCTTTTAGAACCAATTAAGTTATTAAATGAAACTTTTCAGACAGATTGGATGTTCATGAATCTCTTTTTGGCACTTAAGGTAATTATGATCGAGTATTTAACACATTTAGTAGCGCTAAAGGATCCATGAAAAGTATACTCGTCTGGATCAAAGTACTAATTTAGTTTTCTTTATCAAAATGATCTGCTTAAGTTGTAAATTGTTTATCCATCGTTCGAATTCATTTGGAATACTTATCAAAGAGGATTCAAACGCCCTTAAACAGTTGAACCTTTTCCCAAACAACACACTTTCGACAGTCCCAAATTGAAAACGTTTGCAGATGACATTTCAAAATGTGATGAAATTGAAAAATATGTTTTCCAAAGGCGTCTGCAACAAAGTGGTCAAATGTCGTAATTGTTTGGTAAAGGGTTAAAGTGACTGTCTCACAGATTATGCTCTGTAGGTAACAAACGTTAACATTGATATTTAAACAGTCCATGCCACTAAACAAGAGACAACCTTTTTTATATTACATTGATGAAGAACATCTGTGTTTTATTATAAAAGTAAAAAAACTTATCAAGCTTTTCAAAGCATAATTAATTCAGGAATTGTCAATTCATCAAAGTATGTACACTTTAAATGTGGTATATCCCAAAACCGATGTCAAGCTTATTAGAATACACGTTTATTTACTCGGTACCAACTTCAAAGAATCAAAAGCGATCTAAGTTTGCTTCCAGTAACTACTCTTCAATGCGTAACATATATCAGGCCAGCAGTTTTGCAGAAATTAATTTTACTTCCTAAATTTGCTTACGTCTATGAACAAGGACCTTTAAAAGAATAAATGGCAGACATGAGTTAGAAAAGGAAATGAACTGAAATGGAAACAAGGAAACAAACAGAAATGGATTAATTGTCAATAGCAATATTTCTTGGTATAAGCTAATTGATTCCAAGGAACAATTTAATGCAACCATAATTTAATCTCACTCAAATCATTTGATATATTTTTCTTGTAATTAAGTCGCTTTGTAGGATGCTTTATCTTCATGTCGTCGAATTAACATGACAGTTTCACATTATTTACGTTTGATTTGAAGACAATTACCATATAAACACACTATGTAACTCTATCTCTTAGTGCATTTTACATAATACGGATTCCAACTTATGTTTCTCGCCATCTTAATATTTTTTTGTATTTCACGTTTGTTGTTTTGTTACTTTGTGCGGAAATGGTTCTTTCTTAGCCCTTGACGCTGTTTGCAAAATAACGTCGGTCTCTCACATCATTAGGCAAATCACCGATTAAGATATTTATT
The DNA here is from genome assembly GCA_947846245.1 of Cerastoderma edule. NCBI lineage: Eukaryota > Metazoa > Mollusca > Bivalvia > Cardiida > Cardiidae > Cerastoderma > Cerastoderma edule. The sequence continues at coordinate 19,296,423 of OX401417.1, forward strand.
TGTGTTAAAAACTAATTTATGTAACACAGTACTTAATTTCAGAGAACCAGCTTCATGTTGCATCTGTTGATATCCAACAACTTTGACGAAATAGTTATAAGATTATATTCTTTTCATATAGCAATAATTCTGAAACTGAATAGGACAAGAATGCTTTTAAACACTTTTATGTACTACTTTTAGTAAGTCAAAATGCTGATTTTGCCTTCACAAGGTGAAATGTAATCCCAATTGTCGTAAGGATATAAAGAGAACGATTATTGTTTCATTTAGATGGAATAACGAAAATATATGATACTGTATTGAATTGGATATCTGTCGGACGATGCGTAGTAATATTATCTGGTCTCCTTAGGATACTAAGACAGCACTGAGCACACTTACTTTCCCCATTAATGATACCAATCATCATTTATTTTAACCCTGTTACCTTTATCGATTCAAATAGAAAAAAAATGAAATTGAAAAATAGGTAAAAAATAGAACATCGATACATCATTCATGTGCTCGTTGAGATTTAATGACGGATACACTTAAATGTATTTTGCATAGCCATTGAAAACACTTGTATTAATGTTGACTTTATCCGTGTCTACAATGTACTTTTTATAGTATATCAATAGAATGATGTAATGTTACGATACAGTTTCTTTTTTAATATATGTTGTTATTTGTGTTCAAACGCATTCCATTATGACGTTTGATTGATGGTTTTGAATAAAAATAAGCTTTGTTCTCACGTTGACATGAATGATTAAAGAAAATTGCTGTTTCATATGTTTGGTTCGGTTGGTCGTTTTTTTCCTTTAACAACATTAAAGTGATTTAAGAAAAAGCTTAAAGTTTGAATCTTCCTCTTCTGATTCCACTCTTTACTCATTGTATCATTATATACGTATGAAGGTCAATTACTACCTAACAGACGAAGATAGATTCCATCCACTCTTGGTTAGTTTGTGTTTCCTATTTTCTATAAACATGATATTCGTGTAAAGGGCCTGCATCATTTCGAGTAGGCCTTTTCTCTCAACGTTTAAAGAGGTGTTCAAAGTTTAACGGACCACTCGGACAACTTTCAGAGCAGTTGTCCGTCCGAAACGCTTTGGGACTATAACTTTGGTATGCCTCTAAGGTAGACTACCGATAATCTGCCATTTTGAAACTTATTCTTTCATCGGATTACTTCAATCGTTCATGGTATACACCGGTCACAGCCGGAACTATTCGATTGGATCCGAATAGTTCCGGCCCCGACCGTTGTTTACTGAGATCGAGCGAACGCTAGAAATTATCCGACGATAGATCGTGTTTCAAAATGGCCGATATATAGTATGGGTATTCTATATCAATTGAGTCAAGCGGCAGTCATCAAAACGACCATTGATGCTGCTCTATGAAATTAAAAAATGGACAGTTTGTACTTTTACATGACGCACAGAGTAATTCTGTTAATGTCTAAAAGCATTCTGACATGCACATTTCGACACTATCTTAAATCAATTCATTATGGCTGTTTTTCCCCTGGAATACAATTAAACCTGAAAGCGCCTTAATGGGGTTTTATCTTGTATTTTTTTGTTTCATTCTGTTTGAAGATTAAACACGATGTCGACGGATAATCATTCAATAGCGCCTGGTTTGTAATCTTTATCCTGGTGATTGAAATGGTTTCTAACGCCGTTTTCAATAGAGTTCTTGCTAAATCACGGAACGCTCTGAACACGGTTTGAATTCGTTTCTTGCAGGTTATATAATGTATATACCATATATGACCTATGCCGCTTTAAAGGGACTATCTATCAGATTGAGATTTTAACTTTTTTAAATCAATTGTCTACTATTGTACCGATTAAAATAATCATAATAGTTCTTAATTTGCACAGAACTGGATTATTGACAGCTTTCCAACTGTTTTTATAACCGTACAGTAAATGATATAGAACATTTATAATGCAGATTTTACAAATCATTTAAACGAGCGTTTTTCGAAAACAAATATCTTAACTAAGAATAAGAGGTGGTGCCTTTAGAAACCATCATCGTGTGTGTCCTCGGAAACGTTTAATGGCTCTTATCAGATGACGCCAGTAAGATGCGCAAGAGAGAATGCCTTCGTTTATTTCATCAACCGGCTTTCACATAGAAGTGCTGATAGGCGCAATAGTTCTCTTCACATTAACTAACGAAATCACGGGATTTCAGCAACTTGAAAGCAAAGAAATTGAAATTTGTTCTATGAAAATAATTGTTGTTATCAAATTTTAAAATGTATTGAGTAAGTCCCTTAACCCTTTCCCAAACAATAACGTCAATTGACCACTTTGTTGCAGACGACTTTAGAAAACATTGAGGGAAAAGGAGAAATTCCTCGTGACGAGCAATGTCTCCTTTTTCCACAATGTTTTCTGGCCTATCAGAAGATTATTTTCCAATTTCACCACATTTTGAAATGTCGTCAACAAACTCTTTCAATTTGGGACAGCCGGAAATGTATTGTTTAAGAAAGGGTTAAAGGGCCATATGTATGTATTGACTACTAAGCAACTTCAAATATGGAAGTTCAGTTAGATTTTTGATATATATTCGTTAGGTGCTATGATATGATTGAAACATGCTTGTAAACCAAATTAAACAACAAGAACCTGAAAGCGCCTTAATGGGGTTTTATCTTGTATTTTTTTGTTTCATTCTGTTTGAAGATTAAACACGATGTCGACGGATAATCATTCAATAGCGCCTGGTTTGTAATCTTTATCCTGGTGATTGAAATGGTTTCTAACGCCGTTTTCAATAGAGTTCTTGCTAAATCACGGAACGCTCTGAACACGGTTTGAATTCGTTTCTTGCAGGTTATATAATGTATATACCATATATGACCTATGCCGCTTTAAAGGGACTATCTATCAGATTGAGATTTTAACTTTTTTAAATCAATTGTCTACTATTGTACCGATTAAAATAATCATAATAGTTCTTAATTTGCACAGAACTGGATTATTGACAGCTTTCCAACTGTTTTTATAACCGTACAGTAAATGATATAGAACATTTATAATGCAGATTTTACAAATCATTTAAACGAGCGTTTTTCGAAAACAAATATCTTAACTAAGAATAAGAGGTGGTGCCTTTAGAAACCATCATCGTGTGTGTCCTCGGAAACGTTTAATGGCTCTTATCAGATGACGCCAGTAAGATGCGCAAGAGAGAATGCCTTCGTTTATTTCATCAACCGGCTTTCACATAGAAGTGCTGATAGGAGCAATAGTTCTCTTCACATTAACTAACGAAATCACGGGATTTCAGCAACTTGAAAGCAAAGAAATTGAAATTTGTTCTATGAAAATAATTGTTGTTATCAAATTTTAAAATGTATTGAGTAAGTCCCTTAACCCTTTCCCAAACAATAACGTCAATTGACCACTTTGTTGCAGACGACTTTAGAAAACATTGAGGGAAAAGGAGAAATTCCTCGTGACGAGCAATGTCTCCTTTTTCCACAATGTTTTCTGGCCTATCAGAAGATTATTTTCCAATTTCACCACATTTTGAAATGTCGTCAACAAACTCTTTCAATTTGGGACAGCCGGAAATGTATTGTTTAAGAAAGGGTTAAAGGGCCATATGTATGTATTGACTACTAAGCAACTTCAAATATGGAAGTTCAGTTAGATTTTTGATATATATTCGTTAGGTGCTATGATATGATTGAAACATGCTTGTAAACCAAATTAAACAACAAGCAATCTAACATATACTTTGTCACTTTCGGTGTCCATCTTCAATACCATGGACAATCTAAGTATCACGTCGAAAACATTATACGTGGAGGATTCCCTGCTTTTAAAGAGCAATACCTTATTTCGCTACAAAATTTGTACAATGTACTTCTTAGATTTTATATAATGTCGACGTTGCGTGACAATCGTTTTATGATGGAGAACGTTTTCAGTTACCAGCTGTTTGTGGAATATATCTTGGTCTGTTAACCTTTTCCCAAACGACAAATTTCCGACTGTCCCAAATTAAAAGAGTTTGCAGACGACATTTCAAAATGTGATGAAATTGAAAAATATTCTTCAGATAGAGCAGAAAACCTTGTGGGAAAAGGAGTAATTGCTCTTAGCAAGCGATTTCTCCTTTTCCCACAATGTTTTCCAGAGTCGTCTGCAACAAAGTTGCTAATTCCTAAGGAATGGGCTATTCATTTCGATTTCGGTTGGTGTAGGCGTTTCCTAACGAGCCTGTTTAGAAAACATCGGTAATAAACAGATCTCGTAAAGTCTCGCTCCTTGGGACAAGATAAAATCACCATCAACAGCAATTTGGGAGAGTCATTTAAAGAGGGGAGAGTCACTGAAAGAGAAGCTTTGAATTGATTCATTTGCAGTTTTAGAGTATAAATCACACAGGGGTGACTGACTTTTGGATTTTCATAAGATAATTCTGTTGACTGTCATACGGAATGTCGGTGATTTTTCCCGGCTTGACCAGACCCAATGGGCTGTTCAGTTTTTGGTGTTAAACGAAATAATGTTGACGCAGTGTGTAACTTGGTATTAATAGCAAATCGTTATAAAGCTTAGGGAAATCAAAAAGAAATCAGACTTATCCAAAAGGTGCACAGGCTACAATTGTCGTCTAAGCCCGAAACAGGCTGTGCCAATAGTTATTCGGCATTCATGTTGTTTGCGCGACATGTTAAGGTTGTCATTTGCTGTTCCATATCTCTGGATCCGACTTAAAGATATTCAACAATTCATTTACTGACTGGAGGAGGTTTGGAGAGGGAGATACTAGCGATAGGCACCTAATGTATTGGAATGGATGAAAAGGATTTTTAATGAGCGAAAAGCATAAAAAACATATCATCACTGTACACAATCTTAAAACTTATTGTTTAAAACACATTTAAGAATGGACGTTCGACCTTGTGTTATATCATTTCGTGCGTGCAAATGCTCGTAACGTTCCAAAGCAAAGGTGTCAGATAGAATTCCAGGCATGTCAAAATCGATATGTTGATCCAAATCATACAGAATAGATACACATTGTAGCAATGCTAAATTTCGCCATTTTGTTAACCCCATAGTACTTAAACCAACTTTTTGCCTATGCAAACATGTTAGATCCAGGTCAGCTGCAAAGTAAATTCGGGTCCCAAATTGTTTTCATTCAGCATGACACATTGGCATTTTATTTGCAGTCCTAGTTCAGTTATGAAAAATCCAAGAAAAGCCTTTACAATACATATCCAATAATCATTTTTATTACAAGTTACTCATTAGACACTCCTTATACATAACAAATTAACCCATACCAAATTATAGATTGTCTATATCATACCCTTGTTTAAACTGTAAATAATTGATACAATTTTATCTACGATCAATTGTATGCACCCTTATACAGCTCAGTTGTCAACTCGCGTTATAAGTTCAACTTACTTAATCCAGAAAAGCTGCAAATTAATTTAAGAAAATGTTGAAATGGCCGTTCAATCTCAAATCAGTGAAAAGTAATGAAACCCCTTATTTTCACGCAAAAAGCAGGATTTTAAGTATTTGCTCCTACGATGGGGTTACGGAGGACATCGAACTGATATGAATAGACAGTTATAGTATCAGAATTGACGGGTTCGCGGAAAACATCGCAGCTTTGAATGTTGTATTACCCTTTTAGAGTTATTAGGATTGTTTCATATATCAATATTTCATTTTAGAATGCGAGAGTGTCAAAATAAGTCTGTAACAAATTGAGAACTGCGCGTTTATTGTCTTTTAAGAGTTATCATATGCTGTTTTTCCTCTCGGATTTTCATATTTCATATCAATATCTATTTGAGATTACGAATTTGTAGCAATAACTCCCGGGTAAACTGACAGCAATACGTTTATTGCCTATTGAAAGTTATCATTGTGTGTTCACATCGCTTCAATTTATTAGTCTGAAAGAATGTATCATATTTTTCATTTCTTAAAGGAAGTAAGCTCGTTTATGAATGGGCATTTACGTAAACATTTTATTCATCGGTAGAGACGACATGCAATATTATATACTACTCAAAACAACTTATTTATATCTATGAAGAAGCAGACGACTTTGGGTGATTTTCTGCAAATCGCATTTAACTGATCTTGTCACGTGACGCTAGCCAGGTGCGAGAGAAATCCATGCGTTTATTCATAAACTGTCTTCCACATAGAAGCGCAATCATGCGCGAAGGCTCATTTCAGTCTTTATGTTTATAGAAAACACGGTATTTCTGCAACGTTGAAGAAAATAAATAGAAAATGGCCTTTGGTCTAGTGACAATGATTCTTAAGATCAAATCTGTAACGTCTATTATCCCAAAGGCACAAACCTCTGAGTGAGTCCTTTTGATTATTAATATCTAAGATATCGTGAATATAAATATATGGCAAGTTTATAAATAAACACAGGAATTCCTTGTTGCAAAACTTGATAACGTCACATGACAAGAGCGGTTTAACGTTTCCGAATACGCACGCGATGATGGTATCTAAGCAAGCAACTCTTATTCTAAGTAAAGATCATTTCTTGTGGGATAAAAACAATTAAACGGTTTGCAATATCTGTAATATAACTGTCCTTTATCTACCCTGTACGGTTGATAAGGTCGTTCAGAAGCTGTCAATAATCTAATCATTTGCTATCTTACAAATCTATTTGTCTTTTTATCAGTACAAGCAAACTTGTTCTAATAAAAAAGTCAAAATCCAAATTTGTCAAAAAGTCATATACCCCCACCCCCCTAACGCGATGAAGTAAACAAGACTCTATAGTTTGAACGTCCACGATGTGTCGTCCCGATCATTTCGCACGCACGTCGGCTTATCCGCTTTAATTTGACATACGGAATGATTTATTAAAGTTCACTATTGCAAGTTTGTAGTCAATTTCTCTCTCCCCGCCAGATACATCTCATATTTTATTCATTAAGCCTCCTTCGACAAAGGAAACGGGTCTCGTTATTGCACCTTCTTTGTTCGAAAAAACGCCATTTAACTATTGCGTAATGCTCGTTCTATATGTGTCCCAAATGTTTAGCGTTTGCGAGATAGAACTTGAATTACTATCGGGAGAGTCACAATAAAATGTCTTTACGTGGGAATTGGTGAGACAGACATTTCAAACCGTATTCCTAAAAACGAGATTTTGTTTAATTCCCTTTCAAAAACGCTTAGAATAGGGTATTGACCAAGAGTATGGCAATTTTCCCCGACAAATAATCCATTTTTTTTTAGAACCAATTAAGTTATTAAATGAAACTTTTCAGACACATTGGATGTTCATGAATCTCTTTTTGGCACTTAAGATAGTAATTATGATCGAGTATTTAACACATTTAGTAGCGCTAAAGGATCCATGAAAAGTATATTCGTCTGGAACAAAGTACTAATTTAGTTTTCTTTATCAAAATTATCTGCTTAAGTTGTAAATTGTTCATCCATCGTCTGATTTCATTTTTAATACTTATCAAAGAGGGTTCAAACGACTTTAAACAGTTAATAGTGACTGTCCCACAGGTTATGCTATGTAGGTAACAAACGTTGAAATTGATATTTAATCAGTCCTTGTCACTAAACAAAAGACAACCTTTTTTTTAAATCTTACATGGCTGAAGAACATCTGTGTTTTCATTATAAAAGTCAAAGAACTTATCAATCTTTTCAATGCATAATTGATTTAGGAAATGTCAATTCATCAAAGTATGTACAGTTTAAATGGGGTATATCCCGAAAACGATGCCAAGCTTTATAGAATACATGTGTATTTACTCTGTACAAACTTAAAAGAATAAAAAACAATCTAGTTCTGCTTCCAATAACTACTCTTCGGTGCATATCATATAGCAGGCCAGCAGGCAAGCAGTTCTAAAGAAATTTACACTTTTAAATTTCCTTACGTCTATGAACAAGGACCTTTAAAAGAATAAATGACAGACACAAGTTAGAAAAGGAAATTAACTGAAATGGAAACAAGAAAAAAAAACAGAAATGGATTAATCACCAAGAGCAATATTTCTTAGTATAAGCTAATTTATTCCAAGGAACAATTTAATGCAACCATAATTTAATCTCACTCCAATCATTTGATATCTTTTTCTTGTAATTAAGTCGCTTTATAGGATGCTTTATCTTCATGTCGTCGAATTAACATGACAATTTCACATTATTTACGTTTGATTTGAAGACCATTACCATTTAAAAACACTATTTAACTCTATCTCCAAGTACATTTTTACATAATTCAAACTCCTACTTATGTTTATGGCCATCTTAATAATTTGTTGTGTTTCACGTTTGTTATTTTGTTACTTTGTGCTGTAATAGGTCTTGCTTAGCCCTTGACGCAGTTTGCGAAGATTCGTCGGTCTCTGACATTATTAAGCAAATCACCGGTTAAGATATCTATTTGTGTCAAAAACTAATTTGTGTAACAAAGTTCTTAATTTTAGAGAACCAGCTTCATGTTGCATCTGTTGTTATCAAACAACTTTGACGAAGTAGTAATAAGATTATATTTTCTTCAGATAGCAATCATTCTGAAACGGAACAGGACAAGAATGCTTTTAAACAATTTTATGAACTACTTTAACTAAGTCAAAATGCTGATTTTGCCTTCACGAGCTGAAATGTTATCCCAGTTGTCGTAAAGATGTGAAGAGAACGTTTATGGCTTCATTGAGATGAAATAACAAGGATATATGATACTGTATTGAATTGGATTTCTGTCGGACAGTGCGTAGTAATATTATCTGGTGTCCTTAATGCAAATTGGATACTAATTTGAAACTTGCCCCAATTCACAAATCATATATTAGATTTACCCTGTTATCTTTATTGATTCAAATAGAAAAAAAATGAAAGTGAAAAAAGTAACAAAACGGAACATCTATTCATTCATGTGCGCGTAGTGATCACGTGATCTAGTGACAGATACACTAAAATGTATTTTGCAAAGCCATTGCAAGCACTTGTATTAATATTGACTATAGCCCTGTCTAAAATGTAGTAATCATAGTATCTCAATAGAATGACGGAATGTCACGATACAATTTCTGTTTTATTATGTGTTGTTATTTGTGTTCTGACGCATTCCTTTATTTCTTTTGATTGATGGTTTTGAATAAAGATAAGCTTTGTTCTCACGCTGGCATGAATGATTTCAGAAGATTGCTGTTTTATATGTATAGTTCGGTTGGTCTGTTTTTCCTTTAACAACAGTTAAAGGCATTTTTATATAAGAGAATGGTGAAAAACAACACTACTTTTGTTTGAATCTTCCTCGTCTGATTCCACTCTTTACTCATTGTATCATTATAGATGCATGAATGTCATTCACTAACTAAGAGACGTAGATAGAATCCATCAACTTTTGGTTAGTTTGTGTTTCCTATTTTCTATAAACTTAAAATCCGTTTAATGGTCCTGCGACATTTTGATCACGCCTTTGCCAACAGCATTTAAAGAGGTGTTCGAAATCATTTGAATAACTAGGACAATTTTTGGAGCAGTTGTCGGGATCATTACACAGGTACAATTGTAGGTAGAATAGCCATAATCAGCCATTTTGAAACTTATCATATCATCGGTTTACTTTAGTCGTTCTCGGTATCTCCGGTCTGGCCGGAACTAATCAGTTTAGTGCGAATAATCCCGACCCCGACCAATGTATACCGAGAACGACCAAACCCCGAACTAATCCGACGACAGAATGAATTTCAAAATGGTGGACTATTGGTATTCTACCTTTATAAAGTCAATTGGCGGTCATCAAAAAGGCCATTGATGCTGATCTATATTATCAAAGAAGGGACGCTTCGTACTTTTACATGAGGCACAGAGTAATTCTGTTAATGTCTAAAAGCATTTTGACATGCACATTTCGACACTATCTTAAATCAACTCATTATGGCTGTTTTTCCCCTGGAATACAATTAAACCTGAAAGCGCCTTAATGGGGTTTTATCTTGAAGTTTTTTCTTCATTCTGTTTGAAGATTAAACACGATGTCGACGGATAATCAATCAATAGCGCCTGGTTTGTAATCTTAATCCTGGTGATTGAAATGTTGTCTAACACCGTTTTTGATAGAGTTCTTGTTTTATCACGGTCCGCTGTGTACATATTTTTACTGTGTTGTATTGCGTTTCGTGCAGGTTATACAATGTATATATCATACATGACCTATGCCGCTTTAAAGGGACTATCTATCAGATTGAGATTTTGACTCTTTTAAATAAATTGTCTTCTAAATTAGCACAGAACTAGATTATTGACAGCTTTCCAACTGTTCTCATAACCGTACAGTAAATGATATAGAACATTTATAATGCAGATTTTACAAATCATTTAAACGAGTGTCTTTCGCAAACAACGATCTAAACTTAGAAAAGAGGTGGTGCCTTTAGATACCACCATCATGTATGTCCTCGGAAACGTTTAACGGCTCTTGTCACGTGATTCTAGCAAGGCGCACAAGAAAGTGTTCCCTCGTTTATTCATAAACTGGCTTTCCCATAGAAGGGCTGACAGGGGCGAAGGTTATCTTCATATTATCAAACGGAATACTGAGATTTCAGCAACTTAAAAGTAAAGTAATTGAAATTTGCTTTATGATTAAGTGACAATAATTGTTGATATCAAATTTTAAAATGCATTACTCTTAGAGCACACATCTCTTAGTTAGTCCCTTAAAGGGCCATATACATGTATATGTATTGACGGCTGAGCAACTTTAAACATGGAAGTTCGGTTATGTAAGTAAGTGGACATGTTCGTTTGGTGCTATGATATGATTGAAACACGCTTGTAAACCAAATTAAACAACAAGCAATCTAACATTTACGTTGTCACTTTCGTTATCCATTTTCAATACCATTGCCAGTCTTAATATCATGTCGAAAGCATTATCCCCGGAGGATTCACTGTTCTTTGTGAGCAATGCCTTATTTCGTTGCAAAACTTGTAAAATGTACTTCTTAAATTTTACAAAATGTCGACCTTTCGTGACAATCGTTTTATGATGGAGAACGTTTTCGGTTACCAGCCGTTCTCGGAATACATCTTCGCCTGTTAACCCTTTCCCAAAAGACAAATTTTCGACTGTCCCAAATTAAAAGAGTTTGCAGACGATATTTCAAAATGTGATGAAATTGAAAAATATTCTTCAGATAGTGCAGAAAACCATGTGGGAAAACGAGAAATTGCTCTTAGCGAGCAATTTCTCATTTTCCCACAACGTTTCCCAGAGTCGTCTGCAACAAAGTGGTTAAATGTCGTCATTTTTGGTAATGCATTAAAGGTGAATTACGAGAAATCATCTCGATTGATTGATAATTCTAATCGAAGGAAAGACTTGAAATGTTTCCTGCAATTTCCAGAATTAGACGTATACAGTCACACTTTACCGCAGTATAATATGCTTTTAGATCTATAGACAATATTGTATTTACCATTAGATTATATCAGAAAATGTTAAGCTATTATTTACCACATTTAACGCTTTCAACACCACTTTCCCCAATATGGGAATTTGTGTCTGGCTCAACAAGAGAGCATCCGAAAACGAAAAAGAAAAACATAAGAAATAAAGATTTTACCAAAGGTGTTCGATAGAAACCATTGCGACGGAAGAACATAATGCTCCTTTTGAGGGATTTAGTCATTTGCTGCAATGGTTCCTTCTTTACATCTGTGTAAAAGGGAATAGGGAAGTAATGTGCTAAAAGCAGTTGTATTGATTTTCGTGCTGATCTGCATTTAATGCTGATTGTGCCATACGTTTTCGATTAAATGGGAGTTTAAAAATCGCTTTCAACAAAGTTTTATTCGTACACTACGTTCAGGCTAGATGCCCAAGATAAAATGGCATGCCCAAAGACAGTTTGTTGTGATAAACATTGTAATTGAAAGTGAACACGTAATTTATTTAAACCTAGGGGAAGCTTCCTCTATTCATGTTTCATTGTATGGTTTGTTTCGTCATCACTACGAATCGATCCTTCCTGTTTCAGATTCCACTGCTTTTCCATTATTTTGATACATTAAATCTGTGGTAAAATAATAATTCACAGTATTACGAAATCACCTCAAGTTAGAGTGAAAAGCCGGTTGAGTCGGGGATCGAACCTGTGCCAAGCATGGACCACTGGATCACGAATAATCGGCAGTGCGGCGGGCCGACGTTTATCACATTTCATGCCTAGTACTCTCAGCCTCTGTTGTCACATGGGAGTTTATGGTCGAAAGAGATTATTGTCATTTAAGTGGTGATCTCCTATCACCGATGGGAAACAAAAGCTAAAACGCAAAACGATAAATGGATAGATAATAACACGGTCAAATGAAGACCTTAATCGTCACTGTCTATTTTCAAAGTGTTCGTGACATTAACAAGAGATAACACTTTCAGTTGTTTAGTTTGAGCGAAGATTTATTCCTTTCCTTTGTAATTAAGGTGTAATACCCATGATCCGCTATTTTGAAGCTCATTCTTTTGTCGGATATCTCCGGCCGTTCTCGGTTACAACAGTAGGGTCAGAACTTGTTTGCATTGAACCTAATAGTCCCGACCCGACCGATGTTTACCGAGATCGACCGAAGAAATCCGACAATCGATGAGTTTCAAAATGGTGGATACTGATTATTCTACCTCTAGCAAAGAAATATTGAAACGCCTTCGTTAGTAAGGAGGCATCCACCGGATGGTTCCACAGTATTTCGGCATTCGGAACACCTCGGCCATTTCTTAAAATAACCTCGGAGGTAATTGGGAGCCATTTTGAAAGTAGGCCATTGGCGAAGGGCATGTCCGTTTGCAATCGTATCTACTCGGCAATCCCCGACACAACCCGGGGATTGCCGAGAAGAAACGATTGAGATAATATGAAACAAAGATGTGTTGACATGATAATCTTTTATGAAAACACTTAAAAAAAACTATTCCATTGTGATATATTACCAAGTTGTGTGTATTTACATAGAAATATAGTGTCTGTGTGCATCTTGTAATCATGTGCGTTATTCGCCGGAACCCAGCCGAATTACCCTAGGATTTCTGGTGTGTTCATGAACTGCTTACGAAGTATATCTACCGACATGTGCCGGGGATTGCCGAGTTAATACGATTGGAAGTCCGGAATACATTCGGACAACTCTGCTTTCTTCGTTAGGGGTTGTACCGTCGGAATGCTGCTTGATTTTTACACATGTGGTACTTTCTTTATTGCGACTGTGGTCGGAATATTGCACTCTTAGCCGTTACGACTACGTTTCGATGGTGACGAGCGTTCGGTTTCGCAATCACACCGTGTCCATTTTTTTATAAAAAGTTTTTTATTGTTCAGCTTTCATGCCGTTTGTGTTAAGGGAGTGTGTTGTATGACGCCACGAATCAACGGCGACGAGCGTTCGCTTTTGCAAACACTCCGGGTCCAATTGTTGACACCTCGGCTTTTATAACGTTGGTTCCGAAGAAGTATGTTTGTATGATACAAAGAATCAGTTTGCTTTTGAAATCACTTCGAGTCAAGAGTATGATTTTTCGGCTTTTGTAATGTAGGTTCTGAAGAGATCTGTTGCGTTTCCCCTGAGGAAATTCATTGTTTGTCAATTGGGATCGTTCTTGGACAAAACAGTTGACAATTGACGAATACCTTTGGACATTTCTCGAACAGGGGTGCGTTGGGAGTTGGTTACCTTTCCGTATAATATAGTCATACTTTATGGGCATCTGAGATTGTTGATTATCTTTGTTTAATCGATATGTTTGCAACTTTTGCATGGTGTTAAAATGTTTTTGACATCCTTTTCCAAAAATGTGTCAATGACTGAGACTTTTGGCCCAAAGTTGTCAAATGACGTTATTGTTAAAAACGTGATTTAAGATGACGTCATAATTGTACAATTGCTCTATTCATTGAACAAAGTTCACTTAAATTACATTAGATAAGGATTTAATGGGAGACTAGTTAACAACACTGGAACTGTTAAGCTCTCACTATTTTGCACAAACTGATGCAAATCGAAATGTAATGTATGCATTTAATAAATTCTATTTAACTTAAAAAGAAATGTAAGAAAACTGTGTATTTGTTGCCTTGGTGTTGCCACGCAAATAGCTATAATTCCTGTAAAAATTATGTTTTGGCAAAAATTTGAATTGGATCTCATTCCACAGACCTTATAGTGTCTAGAAATGATAATAACTCAGTTTCACCCAGGTAACCACTTTAGGCCTTTTTTTTTCAGACAGTGCCACAAATTTAGAAGGGGTAAGCGATATAGGCTTGACTGGAGGGTGGAAAAGGAGGGGTATTATTCGCATTTTACCTGTGGTCAACAGTAGTACTGGTGAATCCATGAAAATTGTAATTCAACTGAGAAAATGTCCTCGGTGTTAACCCGCATTTAAAGAGAACTATCTTTTGTGTTTCCCGTTTTTTTTTCATCAGATGTGTCGCAGATAAGGCTACTGGGGTTCTAGAAACGCATTTCATGTATAGCTTTACTAGAAACATGCATATTCCGGCAATCGTGAACGTTTATTATTATATACATAATTTATGAATAAGCTAGAGTTTTGACACGAAGGTCCTATGTACAATCGCTACTATTGTTACAGGGCTATGATCGTGATGTCCTTGGGCAAGATACTGAAAAGCCCTTCTTAGGTCTGATGTAAGCCTAGGAATTGAACAAAAATACTGTTGAAATAGTGTTAACCTCCGACAAACAAACATATATGTAGTATTAACTCATATAAGGTACAGAACTCTTTAAAGGAGAGCTTATAATGTTGTTTTCTTCGTCAAACACGTCGCCTTTAGGAATGTGTTTGCGGGGGGAATTGGCTAAACCCTTTCCAAAACAATAACGACATTTGACCACTTTGTTGCAGACAACTTGAGAAAACATTGTGGGAAAAGGAGAAATTGCTCGTAACGAGCAATTTTTCCTTTTCCCTCAATGTTTTCTGCCCTATCAAAAAATTATTTCCCAATTTCATCACACTTTGAAATGTCGTCTGCAAACTCTTTCAATTTGGGACAGTCGAAAAATGGTTGTTTTGGAAAGGGTTAACATAAGTATAGGATGTGGCGATAGTAGATTTTCTAAAATCAATACTTCGTGAAATTTAAGTCCTAACCAAGCGACATCCTGCTTATACATGTCGACAGTAATTCCAGGGTTCCCCGTTTACTTGACATTTATTTTACCGTGAGTTCAAGGCGGTTCGATTCGTGGCATGGATGAACTTACGTCTTAAACAATCGCAAATCTTCGGTTTTACTCGAGGAAGATCTATTTTGATTATATTCATAATTGGTGAAAGTTGGCAGAGCATTTGCTTTTGTCCATTTACATTGTTATCTAATATCTCTAAGTAACGGGGTTATCTTATATTAAATTAACATGCAAACACGTCGGGAAGATGAGCACGAATATACAATATAGGTAAATTTATTAATAGATATACACATAAACATAGAAGTTGTAAACGAAAACATGCAATGCACGTGGTTGACTAGCATTATTTAGGCATGCTTTGACATAAAAAAAAAAAAAAAAAAACGAGAAAAAAAGAGGGAAACAATCTTGCACCTAGCGCTCTTGTCAGTTTCTTTTTATTTCCGTTAATTAATAGTGTTTTATGTATGGTTTGTCTTCGTGTCAATATGTATATATATACTAAGACGCTTGGTTCATCCCTAATTTGATTGTGAACTCGAAGGATTCCTCCATCTCGATTTTGATGTTTTTGCTTGTTCATGGCTAAACGATTTTTCGATCTGTTTCGGTTAAAGTGTAGTGTTTCCATGAACCAAACAATACAGTCTCACCTTATTCATTTCTTTTCTGAAAACAGAGTTCTAGTTGTAATGTTATACTCATTGTCCATAGTACAAGGTAGGAAAACCATTTTCTTATTTCTTTATTAATGTATGCCTGTCGCATGACCCGCGCAGTTGTCGAACTTTCAACTTTCCAGATTTGGTACTTACTAACCAACCGTATGCGGTACTTTGATTAAAGAAAGCTTTGCTTTATTATGAAAACGAATATGCGAAGATAAGATGCTTACCTTTCTTTCAAACTTATCTATATCACATCAATTGTGAAACAAGTTCTTACAAATAAGATTAATCACTGTCGATTCTGCTTCCTGGATCATAACCAGCAACCTTCAAAACTGTGGATTAATGGAATATTACAACGCGTTACTCTCTACTCACGGGATTCGAACCCAAGACCCTCGAGTCCCGAGACCGAATCTCTTCCCCTTGACCACTGTCCTCCACTCAATCTTGATAGTAAACAGCATAATAAAGAAATCCGAACACGAACCAGGAGCGGTTCTAGAAATACGCAATTAATGTCAAAAAGACCTGACAAATATAATTGGACCAGCAAATTGGTATGTCCCCGAAGCAATGTCTCTTGTTTACGTTCGGTTTATAGAGACAAAAATACATCTGCTCACTAACCCGGATATAATGGGACACTTTGTCTCCGAGTTTCAAACATATCTGTTTAGCATATAAATTCGCTTCTAAAGCCAGAGGAGGTGCACCGTATTAAATGTATTTTTTACGTAAATGCATTTTCGTGTGGGGGCTACGATGTGGTATAAGGTGTGTCACATGTGTGTGTTTAAACTGGTGCTATACCGATGCCTTAACAATATATTCTGACCGAAATACTGCATGTTTCGTAATCAGAAAAAACAGGGCTTCCGGGTACCGTTTTACTAAACAACTTACGGAAAATGTTTGCGTAAGTCATAATTGATAAACATGGATAGTATCTTCAATGAAAGTACAATGTTGCAATGTGGCACTTCATTGGAAGCGTCTCGGAGAGACGATTCCAATGATGTGCCACTTTGCAATATTGCTTCGTCCAATATTGAAATAAGAAGAATTGTTGTTTTAGACTTACGCAAATCTTAAGCGTAAACTGTTTAGTAAAACGGTACCCTTGTATAACATTGACTTTCTCGCGTATGAATTTGAAAATTACAAGCTTAAACAGATTGACGCTATCAATTTTTTCGGAGCAGATAGTTGTAACGAAAGCAGAAACATTACAGGAAAGTTAATACCCCGTCGTCGTAATGAATCCGTGTATTATATATATGGACACTTCACCAGTATGATCAATGTGTACCAATTTCTAGCGCTGAATTATATTGTTAATGCATGCCAATTTGTAAATGGTTATACTTTTGGCGCTTTCTCACAAAGGTTTGTACGATGGATTTCCTTGTTTACGTAAATATAATGAGGGAAAGAGTGCATGTACATCAGAAAAGCGTTTACTTAGATCAGAACGAAACATGAGTCTATTATGCGAAATGTGTATCGTGCTTTAGAAAACATGCCTGTTTGTATTCACACAAAGAAGTTATCTTCGAGAGTGAAGGATTCCGACAGTTTTGCAAACGTGATGTAATGTACCGAATCTTTATAAGACAGACCCCATTAACTTGCAATAAATAGGTACATCTCCATTTTGATATTTCAAATGATAAAACATGTATATGATAATTTCCATGTACTCGTACTACAGCTTGTACTTTCAAGAGATAACCATACGGCAAGCTGACGGAGGGCTTTATTGAGTTAATCAATTGGAGTTTCTTGATCAACACCATAATGGTAGTTTACTAAAAGAAGAATTTGCAATCTCTTTACAACAGTTCGCGATAAATGACATCTGCTGTCGATGTGCCTTCAAAACACCATTTATTCATTCCATCGCTTTACAAACCGAGCATTGTAAAATTAGTAAATAACTGATAGAAATATCGACGCAATGTAATGTCCTATTAACATATAAACACGTATCGAGGGTTCAATGTAAATACTATAGTAAGTGCTTCATGTTTGTGAAGCGCTTACTATAGTCTTGCATTGAACCCTCGGTATTAATTCCTTATGTTCGACAATCAAAGATGTACAGTGATACGAGCACATACAAGCATCACGAACAAATCACGAGTCGCGTCGATTAATAACCCGGCGTTAAACAGAAACGTCGGGGAATTCGCGGTTTACTGTAATAATTTACATGATTTACACACGTCTTGCGTGACTGGCATAGCATTATCAATTTGACCCAATTCCATCCGAAATATAGGGACGAAACTCCCCAAAACTTACAATGGCTGGAAGTACGATGCTAAATCTGAAACAGGCATTCGTATATGCATACACGTATTAAAGCAGTTCACCTCTTATTGAGAACTGTTATAAGCTTTAGTTATAGAAAAGGTTGAAATATAATTCGTGAAAATATCTATCACTTCAAAGCCATTCACCAAGCCTTTTCTCCTAATATGTCTGGTTTTTTAATCGTGTGTCAAAAAGCAATCGCTCTACCCCTCCAACCACTGTCCCAATCTGAACTACTCGGGTGTTTCCGTACGCTGATAAATACACCTCGGATATGAGTGTAGGGTTACAATACTCTGGGTAAATCGTCCCCGGCGGATAACACATTTTCTAAGCGTGCACGTGAAGTAGTACAATGTATATGGAAGTGAAGGACTCTTAAATGGAATGTCGTACAATCAGAAATATAATTAATTTTCGGAGTGTATCTTATTATGATATTCCAGAATCAAGTTGACATGTTCCAAAACGATCCGTCATTGATCAAATTATATTAATTGGAACAACTCAAAGATCAGCGTGACCTAATTACAGCAATTTCCGGTAACACTGTTCCGAATAGGAAACAAGAGAACCGAGTTGTTCCTAGTTTTTCGTCGGTGAAAAAAGTTTTAAAATAATGTTAGATAATAGCT
This sequence comes from Cerastoderma edule, assembly GCA_947846245.1. Classification (NCBI taxonomy): domain Eukaryota; kingdom Metazoa; phylum Mollusca; class Bivalvia; order Cardiida; family Cardiidae; genus Cerastoderma; species Cerastoderma edule. Next base: position 19,315,263 of record OX401417.1, read on the forward strand.
TCACTTCTTATTATTTGGTCCTTCTAATAGCTGCATCTGCTTTAGAAGTCTTTATAAACCGTAATAAAGTTTTATTTTAGAATCAGATAACGTCGATAAAACTGAAAATCCAGAATGCAGAAATTTCAAAAACGCGTATCATGTGTTCTTCATTTGCCAAAGCGTTGAATATGATAGAAATATGTATCTATATAGTTGGTATTCTTGTAAAAGAGAGCGACATGATTTTCACATCCTACACCAGACTAACAACGATATATATATTAGAAAAGTTGCAATTTATGTTTCGAAAATCATTGCAAACATAGATAAAAAAGAAGAATCTTAGTGATCACTTATTATTCTCATAGTATGATATTTACTAATATTAATGTAGGGATTAAACACAACTTAATGTGTGTATATGTTATTTTATACTTTGGGCCGGAAGCCTTTATTACAAATAAAACTTCTGTAATATAACTAAATATTTGTTTAAATACCATTAAACCAACTCGAAATTGTGTCATAGAACTCGAACAAACTCTGTTTTGATCGGATGCGCTATCAAGGGCCGATAGAATGATTTACAAAGACAGTGGGCATGGACACGACAATTTCCGCTAACAAGCTTTCTTGAAACAGAGGAAAAACAAGATGTCGTGATGTTTCTGGAATATAGGAACGGTTTTAAACGGTGCATTGCACCCATAAATAACTCAGTAATATAGGTTTAAACGTTGTCAGCATATTCGGGATCTCCAGTATAGTTCTCAAACGAAGTCCCCGGCATGGCCTTGTGGTGTAGGGCTTGTTACACAGGGGTCCCGGGCTTAATATATATTCAATCAATATATCAGTTTAAACTGATTGATCTTACATTGATTGTGAAGGAAGATTGAAGCTTATTAAATTCAATCTCGACTGCTTCCTGGATACTACACCAGTACTCGCTACTTGCTCTACCACTGCACCACCGTCGCCCACTTTAAAATGAAATAGTGCTTTTGAAGAGACGATGAAAAGTATGGTAGCCAATCACGTGTTGCTTGAAATATTGTTTAAGATATCAGTTATCTGAGTTTGTAAACGCTGTTTCTCTCTAAAACTGTGCAATGTGTCACATTAAGGAGTTGAGCAAAGTTTCGTGTAATAAACTTCAAAGAGCCATGTAAATCAAGCTTCTATACACTAGAATGCTGATTTATTCAACTACGTACTTTGGTCTTTGTCCATCTTGGTTTTTTATTTTGTTTAAACGTTCCTTTCTATGTTTTGCGTCGGCGTTCAACTGATGTGTTGTTGATTTACATACCCAACCACGCTGTGGAAAGTCACTGACACCAAAGTCATCAACACCGCCTACGAAACACATTGATAGAAACCTAATGGTAGCAATATTTCTTTCATAGACACAAATTGGCAAATGTCATGCTTATAAATCGTTTATCACACATTGTTTTACATGGACTGGGACAAACGAAAAGGCGGTTTTGAAATGATCCTTGATCAAAAGATTGGTTGTTTTAAACCAGAAACTCAAATGGGTTGATGGTAAGAGGTCTATTACATGCATATGTTATGGTATCAAGTGATAACAGTTCGTCGAAACCATTGTATTGTTTATAAACCATTAAAATGCTGTGTAATTTTCTAAAAGAAAATGTGTCGTCTGCTTTCCAAAACCTTAAATATCTGCTAAATTTTGTTGGGTAAAGATATCTAAAAAAGCAAACCGGTTAGATCACAGGACAGCCGCCAAGTTACTTGGCGGCTGACCTGGATCTAACCTGTTTGCATAATTAGAAAGACGGTTTCAGCACTATAGGCGTTAACTGATACTCGGGTGAAGATATCGTCAGAGCAAGGGCAATATTAAATTGAGAATAAATCTGATTCAATGGTTTTCGCAACATTTCGGAAGTTTCATCGCTAATAAAGCAAGTATGAAGATGTGTCCGAAATTCATTCGGATAACTCTGCAAAAATCGTGATCGAAGGAGCATATGTTTTACATGGAGGCCATACATATTCCTGCACCTTTTTCGTATTTCTAAATGGATACATAAGGCAATTGACGCGGAAATTATCATTTCCGTTGACATGTAACCGGACGTAGAGTATCAAGATGTTAAGATTTTCTCGCAAACTGAAATTGATAATATTCGTGTCGAAGAGTTGTCAATCACCCTTTGTTAAAAGTAGAAGTCAGGTAGGGCTGGCATTTAACTTGTTTAGCTCACTTCAAAAGTATGACCCTGTATTAATGTCGTCATGGCTTGTTGAGTTACGACTCTTGCAACCAAGTCATTGGAAAAATGTAGATAATATACATTAAAGTTATACCAGAAGGGTATACTGCAAGACCAAGCGAATAATTACATATGCAGTTAAGATCAAACTAGATACTCCATTAACGATATGTTTAAACTTATCTCGATTACCCTTGATTGCGAAATAAAATGCACATTTTACAATATCACTCTGGGCTTTGCTTATTCGATACATACTCAGTACGTTTAACCGATGTAGATTGATTCAGATTGTGTCTGTTACTAAAACAATACAAACATTTAACCTTGAGTTTTCAGAGAAATGGGTATCTGTTTTACAATATCACTCTGGGCTTTGCTTATTCGATACATACTCAGTACGTTTAACCGATGTAGATTGATTCAGATTGTGTCTGTTACTAAAACAATGCAAACATTTAACCTTGAATTTTCAGAGAAATGGGTATCTGTCTGGGTGTCATGCACACACTAATATAAGATCGTACAATACATGTTACATTTAGGAATGCTATGCCGCTAAAATGTCCTCTATGACATTCAACGTATTGGGGGAAAAATTGAGTGCACGTGTCCGCATCGTTCTAGAAAATGAGATTTATTACAACAAAATGATAGAACTGGAAAAATATAAAAAAAACTGTACAAATTCAAATAAAAACAAAACAAAAAGGTTTGATCTATAATGGTTTATAAAGGATTAACAGTAACGCGACTCCTGTACGTATTTCTATTCAGATTTCGCACACTTAACCCTGAACCAAACGCCACATTTTTCAACAGTCCCAAATTCGACAGTTTGCAAACGATGTTTTAAAATGTGTTGAAATTGATAAATAATCTTCTGATAGGGCAGAAAATATTGTGGGAAAAGGAGACGAAAAATCAAAGTGTATTGAAATTGAAAAACATTCCTCCGATAGTGCAGAAACATATTGTGTGAAAAGGAGAAATTGCTCGTGACGAGCAATTTCTCCTTTTCCCACAATGTTTTCAGAACTCGCTTGCATCGAACTGCTCAAATGAGGTTATTCTTTGATAATGGGTTAATAGCTCCTCACCAACGTTGTAATATACGGCTAGGGTCGCCCACGGAAACGGCGCGGATATTCAGTGACACAGAAATCGTGATATCCTGTTACAAGCTCTTCTACAAGATGGCGGCGAGATTGCATGCGCTTTTCGTGGATCGAAATGTCACGGGTGCGTGTATAACAGTCGTTAAGTCAACGATTGTTTCTACGAAACGCGATATCAAGGGTTCAACGCAAGACTATAGTAAGTGCTTCACAAACATGAAGCACTTACTATAGTACTGCGTTGAACCCTCGGTATGTTTTCGTCCAGTTTGGTTGGTTTAATTGATTTTTACGTCACGCCTGACGATTTGTTCTGATCTATAGAACCAGTATAGCCACGCATTTCGCTATATTTAACATTACCATGTGTTATGTAAGCCTGCAAAATCCGAACAGCTTGTTCCATTAGAAAGCACAAACACAATGAACACATCTGCACGTATTACCCCGGTTGGTACGGTTGCGGGCCCTAGCCTAGTGCCGGTGGATCCAGAAAAATACCTACAAAAATGTCTCCTGGCTTATACCTACTGGATTGCTGTTAAGATAGTGTGAAACCCTATGTCTCTCGACCTCGCTCAATCACTTAGTGCTATGGATCTGGTGGTGTCAGTAATTATTAAAGTGTCGTTTTACACGTTCTTCAGAGTGACAGGTCCTCTGAGCCAATTATTACCTGTCGAACTTCTGAACGATGACGTTGATATAACCGAAATACTACTTAATGGTCTAGAGTCGTATAAAGGACAGAACTAGAAATCCCCCCTCCCCTCTCTGCATGGACTCAAATCCTTTAACCCTTTCCCAGACAACAAATTTTCGACTGTCCCAAATTGACAGAGTTTGCAGGCAACATTTCAAAATGTGATGAGATTGGAAAATAATCTTCTGATAGGGCAGAAAACATTGTGGGAAACGGAAAAATTGCTCGTTACGAACCAAAATGTTTTCTAAAGTCGTCTGCAACAAAGTGGTCGAATGTCGTTATTGTTTGGGAAAGGGTTAAAAGGCATTTTGCTTGTCTTGAAAGGTAGTCTCCCGGTAGATCATCGGAATGCCGGTAGTTTTACCCGGCTTGACAAACCTATTAGGACGGTCATGTATTTGGCCTTCCTTCATCATTTTGATTCAAGAATTAATTCATAACTATGATAAACCACATATAATAACGGAGTGTTGGCTTCTGGATACCGAGGTCGTAGTGTACGAATTCTTGGGGCTTTAGGTTTCCCTATTGTATCTTTTCATATGTTGACCTTCGACACGAATTCTGGTAATGTATCCAGGACGCGGAATCGAGAAAGAGTGACCTTGAAAGTATTTGTTTAAAATTGTCTATAGAATGAAAGGTTAGCATTGGCGATGTACTGGGTTTTAATCTCGAAAGGACATCAACAGCTGACAGCATCAAAGTTTCCGTCGCTTAGTTGCTATTGTGAACTCATTTTATAGAACAACTGCCGAGATTCCTATTACTATATGCATGTACATACGTTAATGTGCACGCATAAATCCTGTCGTTGCATTTTCAGTTGGAACAATAGATAAGAGATATTGCGTGAAATGATAGTCAAGTAATGTAACGTGCAGCCATGCATTAAATATAAGCGTTTGTTAGATAAAGTTGTTTCTCACAGCAACGGACGCGCAAAATCTGGATAAAAGTTACGCCTTCCCGCCCATGCTTCACAAATAACCGCCTGTCAGTCAATAATCGGTAAATACTCCGCTCGTCAATCACGCACTTGTTAGTATCAGGAAAGATTCCAGTCGAAAGGAATAAACCCCCGACCGCTGTCCTATCTGGTAGATATCGCCTTGCGAATTACGAAACATTTTTCCGCGGGACGATGATAACGGGAAAACGATACCGGATCCGCGTTTTATTTGATATTTTACTTTATCTCGACATGGGTTTTCAATTCGTTCTGTCAAAACGTCTCGGAGTTGATGATAAATTGCCAGTTGCAATTATTTCGAGTACAAATCATCTAGAAGTATGTCTTAAAAGGGCGTTCAGTCATGGGTATCACATACGTGAAAATTTGAGAGACTGTTAATGCAGTTATTCGCCGTTTTTGCCGTTCAGCTGCCATTCGTTTACCCCTCTGAAGTCTGGGTAATTTTCTAAAAGTATATGTGTGTGTTGTCTGCTTTTCGAAACCTTGAACATACCTGCTTGAATTTGATGAGGAAATATACTCCCAGTAGCAAACAGGTTAGATCAAAGGTCAGCCGCCAATTTACTTGGCGGCTGACCTGGATCGAACTTGCTTGTAGAAGCACGAAGACCGTTCGCGGACTATAAGGATTGACTGATACTTAGATAAGGATATTGTCAAAGAAATGACAATTCAGTCACATGCAATAGTTTTTGCAACGTTTCGGAGGTTTAAACCGGCGATTGATAGAATTTCAAAATGGCGGATTGTTGGTATCCTACGTTAAGTTAACGCGCCTCCTGTAGAATTTTCGATAAATCGTCAAGACAAAAAACTAGAAATGGGTTTACTGGTTTCTCCTTTTTAACAAAATGCTTGCTAACTGACATCTCAAAGAAGTTGATATGTTTCATGATCGATAAAGGTTAAACAATTTTTTTATATGTTTATCTGATCAGTCGCATCAAACCAAATTTTAAAAGGTTGTTAGATCAAACTTTCACTCCCTGACTTTCTAAAGAGAACTTCTGTCATCATTATTATCGTCATCATTTTCTTTTTTCAAACTTAAGATAGAACCAAATAGCACAAATCTATTTGCACTCAAAGACTCAACTTGCCTTGGAAAAAGATCGCCCCTTTCGCTATCATTTCTATGTAAGTATCATCGTTTACACCATCATCAGCAGCAGTAGTATGACAATCGTCATCACTTTTATCCATTCTCAAACATTTGTTAAAAGTACACATACTTGATAAAGCTCGTTCATAGCACGATACTGGAAATTTGCTCGTTCCACGTGCTAAGATTCACCATTGGATACATGTTTTTTTTTTTTTTTATATGGGTTTTACATCACATCAACATTATTTCAGTTATGTAGCGATGCCCGACTCTTAATGATGGAGGAAGACCCCATACCATTGGATACATGTTGGTTTTGGGATGTTAGGATACCATTATTGTCTGTTTTAATTAATGAATTTTGATTTAAACGAGAGACAGACGGTGATCAATTCTCTTTTATCTCATTGTGCTTCAAGCGATCGTTTTCAAGACCCGGTACATGTAAGAATCATTAGTACATAAAATGATACTGTGCTCTTAAAATACAATTTATCTTTTGTTAAAACATCTTCATTTAAAATAGTTTCTCTTCAATCGCAGTGCTTATCAACACGGAGTTGAAAAGAAAATTTCATTTTTAAAGATCTCACCCGGGTTCAAATATTGTATAAACAGGAGATCTGCTTTCAATGGTCACAATGGATACCTTGTCGTTATCAAAACTTACCTCCCTTGGAAATGTATGAAATGTATTTTTTTTTTCAATGTAACGTCCCTTACCAGCTTTTTGACTCTGTCTGTAAAACGGAAATAAAACAACCAAAGAGTGTTTGAACCCTTAATTATTTGGGACAGTCAATTTTCTTTTAAGTTTCATCACAGTTTGGGAAGAAGGAGGAGGAGGAGGAGGAGGAGGAGGAGGAGGAGGACGAGGAGGAGGAGGAGGAGGAGGAGGAGGAGGAGGAGGAGGAGGAGGAGGAGGAGGAGGAGGAGGACGAGGAGGAGGAGGAGGAGGAGGAGGAGGAGGAGGAGGAGGAGGAGGAGGAGGAGGAGGAGGAGGAGGAGGAGGAGGAGGAGGAGGAGGAGGAGGAGGAGGGGGGGGAGGAGGAGGAGGAGGAGGAGGAGGAGGAGGAGGAGGAGGAGGAGGAGGAGAAAAAGAAATGAAACAGAAAGAGAACAAACTACAACACTAGTGTATATAGTGTATAAGAGATAACAAAGGGAAATCGAAACAAAAATTGAAATAGAAGAAAATCAACGAAGTACAAAGACAACTAGACGAGAACGTGTAAACAATGTCTTATTTTACAATCATCTCGCCACGTCGCGTAATTGCGAATGTCTGCTGCGCTAAAATATATAGTCGATTTATGAGCGACGTTTCTACAATATTTCGGGGTTAATTATGACTTACGGTTGCGAGTTTCCTCCTGTATTCCGCCTGAGGTGGGGGTTTATTGCGACCTGCTTCGAAACGAAGACCTTTTATGCATTGGAACAACCGTCTTCCCGCCGAAATACGGCACCAAACAAAACAAGGCCGTACGAAAAGGTCGAGCTTTATAAATTGCAAAGCGTTTTTGTATACCAACGCCAATTTGGAACAATATGCTCATTTTTTTTTATTTATATATTGACGGGCTTTGTACGAGTATTGAAAAATATTCTTTGAAAGTCCCAAATAGTAAGAGTTTGCAGACGACATTTCTAAATGTAATGGAATTGAAAAATAATCTTCCGACAGGGAAGAAAACATTGTTTGAAAAGGAGAAATTTTGCTTGTTAAGAGCAACATCATCTTTTCCAATAATGTTTTCCAGAATCGTCTGCAACAAACTGGACAAACGTGTCGACCTTTGTATGGTAATGGGTTAAAGTGAAATAATTTCGCATATAGTTAGTTGCATATCATTTTTTTCCAAATGATTACGTAACGATTTCTTTCGAAACATGTATGATTATTTAAAACAAAAGACCCTACGTAATCCACCAAAAGTGCATATCGTAACAAATGTAGCATACTACATCTGAATGCTGATTTTAATCCACACAGACACTTTTATTTCTTAGTTCCGTGAAATAAAAACAATCGACAGAAAGTACAAGTTGTGACTGGTGTCTATCGAAAATACGAGCAATCAATTCTTACCCTTCAAAACATTGATCCCTTTTTTTATATAAATTTCCTTAACGCATAACTCAATAGAGAGTTGGTCTGAATTCTCACTTTAAACCAAGCAAACACTTTTATGTTTAGCTTTGTTGTATAAAAAATATCAACAGAAAGTACAAGTTGTGACTGGTGTCTATCTAAAATAACAGCAACCAAGTCTTATCCTTCAAAACCACAATCCCTTTTCTTTTTACATTTTCTTGATCGGAAAACACATCAGAAAATTTTCTGAAATGTGGATTTAATCCAGACAGACATTTTTATTTCTTAGTTCTGTGAAATAAAAACAATTGACAGAAAGTACAAGTTGTGACTGGCTGTCTATCAAATAGAGATGCAATCAATATCTACCCTTCAAAACATTTATCATTTTTTGCATATTTCCTTAAACGCAAAACTCATCAGAAAGTTTATCTGAATTGTCACGTTAAACTAAATAGACATGATTTTCTTTTTTCAGTTTTGTGCTATAAAAACCATTGTCATAAAGTACATATTGTGAATTATGTCTTTCTTAAAAAGAGCAATCATTTTTGCCTGTCAAAACCTTAATTCCTTTCTTTCATATTTTCTTGAACGCAAAACTCACCAGAAAATTCATCTGAATTGTGACTTTGAACCAAATAGACACTTTTATTTCTTGGTTCTGGGAAATAAAAACAATCGTCATAAAGTACATATTGTGAATTACGTCTTTCCTTAAAAGGAGCAATCTTTTCTTATTTGTCAATTCCTTAATTCCTTTTTTTCCATATTTTCTTAAACGCAAAACTCGCAAGAAAATGCACCTGAATTGTGACTTTGAACCAAACAGACACTTTTATTGCTTAGTTCTGGGAAAAAAAAGCAATCGTCACAATGTTCATTCTAAAATTGTTATATTTCCAAATAGGAATACCTCAACCCCTAATTCAGTAAAAAAAAAAGATTAACATATCTACTTTAGTGGTCTTTAGGACTATCAACAATGATAGGGTATATCGCTCATAATGTATTAGTTCTGGGAAATAAAAACAGTCGTAACAAAGTACATTCTTGAACCGTTAAATTTCCAAATATGAAATACGCATACCCTTTATCCTTGGATTTCTTTTTTTCAATTGTCATTCAACAATTCATTTATTTAAGTATATTCAAACATAACATGTATAGAGAAGTAACATAAGGCAATACGACATAGTAAATGGTTAGGAAAAAAAATCAAATTCAATATGATAATGAGATATTAGCTACAGACAGCTTAAGAATGTTTTTAGAATTGGAAAAAAATACCGCATCTACCGTATAAGTCTTTCAACATCATGGTAACAGAAGCATACATGTATATTGCTCATATTGATTTTGTTCCAATACCATTAAAACTGTTTTTGTCGTATGTGTTTTTTTTTTTTTTTTTAATTTGAATTAGTCTCAAAACTGTATGTGGGGTAAGTTTTAACCCTTATAGTGCTTGAACCGACTTCATGCTTATGCAAAAAGGTTGGATCCAGGCGAGCCGCCATGTAAAATGGCGGCTGGCCTGTGATCTAACATGTTCGCTATTCTGGGTATCTTTACTCATCAAGATTATACAGAAAGTTATGGTTTTGGAATGCAGACGACACAAAAATCCATTCTTAGAAAATTACCTTGTACTCTAAGGGTTAAAATTGAGTAGATTTAAATTCACTCTCGCTCTCAGAGATCCAGATGAAGATTGATATGTTTGCACGGAGACATTCACATTTCATAACACCTAGTTTGCTAGTTCACAACATGACGATACAAACACGTTACTCATTCGGAAGCGAAAAGTATCGAGTGTTTTGAACCGGAAATGATTTTCGGAAACGGAAAAGGCTTGTCTCACTTCCGGAGTGTCGGAGCTGTATTTAATGTTACGTTCGATGCGCAGAGAGGATGTCATTAATGTTTACAGTTACATGGCTAATTGTTGATATTAGGCGTGCGTAATTGATCCAAACGTCATGTTTACTTCGGGTTTCATTCGGTTCAAAATTAGAGTACATCAATATCCCACAGACCCTGTGCCAATGTTGCAACCAATCAAAGTATTGGATTAAGATCCGAAGATTGAACTCACGATTATTTAAAAAAAAAAACGAACGACTGTGTCGGTTTCAACTCATTTGGTTTGAAGCGATACTATCAGACCCTTAAAGGTCTGCGTAATTTTCTAGAAATATTTGTGTCGTCTGCTTTTCAAAACCTTAATTATCTGCTTAATTTTGTTTAGGAAATATACTCATAATAGCAAACAGACAGGATCACGGGCTTATGGTGTTTTTACTTGGCGGCTGGCCTGGATCCAACCAGGTTGCATAAGAATGAGGTCGGTTCCAGCAAAATAAGGGTTAATTGCCCAAAATAAGATGCACTTAAAGTCGACTGTTAAACGCACAACGAAATCAGAATACATTCCTTTAGTAGGAATTACGTTGTCCCAGGACCAAACAACTGAGCAAAACAACAAACGAGTTGCTTTCATAAACAAAGTACATTTAATTGCTGCATGGGTATTGTATTTGGGCACGTCTACAAAGTATCTTAATTCTTTCTTTCCCGGCGATGTTTTTCATCAAATCGCAAAAGCCAACCGTCCTACTTCTTCAGATAGTCACAATGTAAAACGTTTAAATCCGGTAAATTTGGTATATAAATGTGATACCAGTGAAAAAATGTCGCAACATTTCGGATGTACAGTCGCTTACAAAGGAGTCCGAAATACATTCAGACGTCTTTGCAAATTGTATGAGAAGTTTACGTTCGAAAAATTGTGGTTTCATTGCAATGGTCCTATCTTAAAACTAACGTTTATGGACTAATGCAACATGACATAATACTGGAAGCTCCTAGGTCGTCATGTCTTTTGGGGCAATTAAGGTAGAATACCTTTCATACGACATTTTGAAACAGTTTCCTTCGTCGGAATAATTCGGCGTTCTCGGCATACACAGATCGATCCGGAACTATCTGGTTAAATACTAATAGCCCCGGCTTAGACCAATTAATACCGAGAACGACCGAAGTAATCCGACGAAAGAAAATATGTTTTAAAATCGCGGAATATTGGTATTTTACCTTAAATATATTGAATACCGCAAGTTTCTGAAAGTTTCCATCCACTCATCAAAGTGACACAACCCACCCCACTTCGATAGACACAATTTACGAAAAAGAAAAACTCGCCAAATCTCGTCAAATCTCGTCTAGAAAGTGAACATATGCCATTTCCGGGCGGGGCGCTTTGTTCAAATGATCAGATAGTGTGGCCGGTGTCACGTCGAGAGGAAAAGCCAATTAACGCAGACAAAACGTCGCTATTGTCACTCGTGATGGAGACGTAACGCACGCTATTCGACCATTCCGTGCGCCCGCCAATGGGTATCATTAGCGTGTAAACACAGAAAGCGTTTTAGCCGAGGTGTAGGCAACGAGCATTGTCTATTCGTTTCTCGCATGTGAAGCGGGGTATGCTACAGGTGTCATTCGGAAGGCATCGGGTTTATCCAATAAAAAATACCTCTGAAGTAAATATGGGAGCCGCCATATTGCTTCTCGTGAGATACAAAAAATGTACTTTCGTTTTCAAAAATAGATTACACATGTACAATATAAATTGTCATTTGAATTGATTATGGAAACAAAGATGTATATCACAACGGAAACCGATATATATCCCAACTTATAATTTAACTATAATGTATAAGTTACCGTTCAAATATAATGACATAAAATTATGTTCAACACTTCCGTATGCATATTCGTTGACTGAATCAACGTGGACGTTTTTATGAAATGTTTTATAAGCCATTGAAGATTCACCCGAAATTTCTAACCCTACATTTATGCACGAGGTGTTTCTTCTCAGATCACGGAAATTTCCGAGTACTTATCAACACAAGCACGTTAATCTCTTGGTGCAACCATAACGAGACAGTCAAGACATATATATCTCATTGCCCATCGTCAAACCTCGCAGAAATGACGAGACTCTCACAAAGAACGAGACTCTCGAAAAGGTCGAGAATGTAAGGCTCCGTGGTGGTCTTGCGGAATTGAGGAGGGCTTCAGTAATTGGCCAATCTGTATCATAGAACGGGGAATGAGTGTCATGGTTAAAGTACGGTACAAATTAAAGAACCTCGGAATTAGGTTAATGAGTGGCCACTCAAAGTAAATGGCGTTTTTTCCCTCATGACAGTGTTGCATATCTCCACAAATTAAAAATAAGATCTTACTGTTTTACGATTCGCAGAAGCGAATAACCATTTGAACCAAAATGAGTTCGTGTGGGGTTTTGTCAAAGCATGTAAACAGGGAATCAATAGGTATCTAAAACAAAAAGCGTTCCATTGCTTTTGGGATCTAAGGGTTAAAGACTGTACATTCTTCGATAAATTGATATTACCTGACTTGAGTTTGCTTTCAATAGCTACTTTAATTGTTAATCAAGCAGCAGTACCATAAACATATAGTGTCAACGACATTTTATTTTTTCTTTCAATTATTTTTCGTCTGTGAACAAGCACGTTTAAAGATGGAATCAGTCACAGAATCTCCATTGAACGAGGGAATGCGTTACTATACTAAAGCGGTGGTGTTTTATCCAAACTGAGTTAATAGTCGGACTTAATGTTAATTATTGTAAATTGGTGCTTTTACTAGGTACTGGCAGCTCAGATCAATAATGTATATATTAAGACTAAGTCTTTTTCGAACAGCTACCTTTTTTGAGTATATCAGTCGAGGAACGCAAACTAAACTTGTGTACGGTTCCACATTATCTTTAATTAAATTCCAACGCCCAGTTAATAGTTATAAAGGACGACCCCAATATTGGCTGCTCAAAAAGCAATCTTTCATTCATATCGAGGGTTCAATGCAAGACTATAGTAACTGCCTTACAAACATGAAGCACTTATTGAACTCTTGCATTGAACCATCGGTATGGTCGCATCATACCATTTTAGCGAATTATTGCCTGTTACCTTCCCATACCAACCTTAGGAAACTGATCCCTACCAATACCAACCTTAGGAAACTGGTCCCGGTTTGCCTATTAGTACTCCGTTCCCCATGAATCTCAAAAGGGGATAACCTATTTGGATCTGACTTTATTCAACTTTTCTATCGAGGTGGTTCAACTACAGTTGTTAGAAACCGCCGATCTAGAAAGCTCGTCCAATATTCGATTACCAAACAATAACAACATTTCACACCTTTGTTGCCGATGATTCTAGAAACCATTGTGGGAAAAGGAGGAATTGCTCTTAATGAGCAAGTTCTCCTTTTCCAACAATGTTTTCTGTCCTATTAGAAGATTATTTCCCAATTGCATCACATTTCAGAATGTCGTATGTAAACCTTTTCATTTTAGGACAGTGGAATATCTAACGTCTGGTAAAGGGATATGATGTATCGATGATTTTTTATTGCATTTCCATTTTCTTGTCTTTTTCAGGTAAGTGTCACGCAAATTCCCGTTTTATCACGACCACCTGCCAAGGTAAGTGCTCGAACCATACTCGATTAAATATGTATTGTAGCAATCATCATAGCCTATGTAATGTACAGAGAGGAATGTTGGATAGATATAGAGATTTTCTAAACTTTGAATACTTGGAAGTCGGTCATCGAAATAATTAATGATGTTCATAGGAAAAAATGCAACTGCATGCAAGAAGACAATCTAATGATGTTTTATTCATAATCATTATATTTTTCATGGTTTATTCTTATTGTTGACAAATGCACCGTCTTTGCGGTGTTTAAGAATACGTTTAAGTTGGGTTTAAGTCGATGGTTTATTAAAAGTATAAGAAGCGTTTACTTTTATGATTGAAAGTGTTACGGTCAGACCAGGAGTTATTGATTTACCCTTTACCAAACGCCAAATGTTCGACAATCCCAAATTGAAAGAGTTTGCAGACGACATTTCAGAATGTGATGAAATTGAAAAATTATCTTCTGATAGGACAGAAAACAAAGTAGGAAAAGGCGAAACTGCCAATTAAGAACCATTTCCCATTTTCCAACCATGTTTTCCAGAGACGTCCGTAAAAGACTTGTCAACTTTCGTTATTGTTTGGTAATGGGTTAATAGCGAGCTTTGATATTACAGAGACCATGCTTGGATAGTTTTTGACGCTATTCATCAACGTACACTTTTATTTGATATGTCCATAGGTAGTCACCATATAGGTAAATAATAGGACTTATCCCAACGCTCTTCTCTCGTAGACATGCACCGTTAGTTTGTAATTAGACCAAACTCATGTACAGTACTGTAGGTAGATACGAGATTATGTAATACGCAGGTTTTTTATTAATACAGAATATCCTTTATCAAATATTCTAATACCCAAAGTACTGGAATTATCGTTCAATAATACAAACCTCTTGTTCATTATTATCTTAGAAACGTATTTTAGAAAAAATGGCAACTGTTCAAAGCACATGTTGGAAAAAGAAGTATGTTCTTATTGCTTTAAAGACTCAAAGTCATATATTTATGAATTCTCCATTCTAAATTAAGACAAAAGAAACCCTTATCTTTTTTATTTCAATAAAAGAGATATGAGTTTCTTTTCTTTTCATCTCTTATTAAGTGACAGAGAATAGCAATCTTTATGTTGTACGAATTGAGCCTAACTAGAGAAAAACTTTCTCAAAGCAGTTTAGGCGTGTGTCTAGATATATTCTCCCAGAAATGAAGGTCAGGCGCCAAGTGAATTGTCGACTTGCATGTGAACTATCCTGTTTGCTTCTCCGAATATCTTTACTCATTAAAATAAAGCAGATATTTATGGTTTTGAAAAGCAGACGACACAATAAACTGTCTTTAGAATATTACCCAGCATTCTAAGGGTTAAAGGAGTAACCATCATGATTCAAAGAACAGACTTTATTTGCCAGTTTGCGTTTCCCAAAGGACGTCATAAAACAAAAATGCCTAGTCTAGTATTTCCCCATGTAATGCATCCATGTTTCATAAAGTCCTACGTGACATTATATTGATATCCTCAGTTATATTTTCCTAAATGCTGAAGACAAAGTTTCTTAGAAATATTTCCTATTTCCTGCTATAATAAGAAAATGGCTCGGATAATTGTTTTCTTAGAAAGATCTCCGATTTTCTTTTAGTTAATAATAATGGACCTCTATAGCCTAGCTTTTAGAGTAGAGACTTTGAAAGGTCCCGTGTTGCCATGTGGTTAAGTTAGTGGACTTAGAACTCGTGGTTTGTCCGGGCTTGAGCCCCACGGTCACCTCTGGTTTCGTGTGAGTGATCTTTTTGCAAGTCACTCAAGAGTCCTAGCCTAGCACTGGTTGATCAATAAAAAACGAAAACTTGCTGATACGATGTTAAACACGATACCAACAGAAAAGAACTTGTAAAATGGCCTTCTTGGAGAGAGTTCAAATCCCGGTAAAGGTAGTTGGATTTTCATGAGAGGTTTTTTGTTAATTGACTTACGAAATGCTGGTGGTTTTTCCCGGCTGAACAAGCCCTTATTGGTAGTTACGTTTGGGGAAGTCTATCATCATTATGAACCGGGCAGCGCAGCCTAACTCAAAATAAACTGACGCACTATAAAATCCACATGGAATCAGATAAATTCTACAATAAAGGTCTGTACATTTACGCGACGAGTTTATGCTGGAAATACCCGAGTAGATTTAGAATACGATATTCCTGTGGGATCGTACCATCTGTCTTACTTCGATGAGTTGACTATACATATTATTCTCAAGCTATGCGACTCTACTTGTTTCAATATTGTATCACAAATTTAAGAAGCACATGCTGGCATTGCTGGTGTTAGTTTAGAAAAAAAGTACTGTAACGAGTTTGTTATTGATAAGCTTAGGGAAATGGACATTACTTAATACTCATATAAGGTTATTTTAAGCCTTAGAATGCTGGGTTATTTTCTAAGAAATAGTTTTTTGGGTCTTCTGCTCTTCAAAACCTTAAATATTTACTTAATTTTGATGAGAAAAGATACTAAGAGTAGCAAACAGTTTAGATCAAAGGCAAGTCGCCAATTTACTTGGCGGCTGGCCTGGGTCTAATCTGTTTCCATAAGCATGAAGACGATTCCAGCACTATAAGGGTTTAAGAGAAAGCGCCAAGATGGCCTGAGTATATGTTCTCCAAGGTGGCGCTTTAATGCGAGGAAAATGGATACATGTCATCCATTGATTGGGACGAGGTTGATACCGTTTCGATAAGAAACACCACATGTGAAAAAGGCAAGTCTTAAGAGAATACATAATTGATGTCTTGAATCAGAAAAAATATCAAGCATGGCATAGAAATATTATCCGTCGAGCCGAAGGTGAATCGGATCGCAATCCCAACCCGAACCCGATTGACTGTCATATTACAATTATAGATTCCTGTTACATTCATGGATTCATGCTACATTTATGGATTCATGTTACCTTTATGGATTCAAATAAACAACCAAAACATAAAGATGAAACACGAAAAGACTAACAAAATGGAAAAACCAAAACTTGCAGGTACGCACAGCGATCACATGATCTAATGATGGACATTTAGAACATTATTCGGCACCCTGCAATCCGTCTATAACTTTCATAGTGTGACAGGGTGACAGGAGAAGTAAACTATTATCGTATTGACGAATTCCATCGTCACTTATCATTGGATACATTTGTGACAATTTATTGAGAGATAATAATTTCTTGGAAGTTAGGAAACATTAAGTATGTAATTGCTTTACTCAGATTTGAAAGCAATGTTTGGACAAAACCTCAAAAGTTGATTTATTTTTCCGTGTTCTGAATCAGGGATCTATTTTCACACAGGTTCGTAAGATAAGATGTCTTTGTAAAAGTTGATATAGAGAGGAAAAGAGTACTCCAGAAAGTGTTAACTTAAACTTTAAACTTGACATGCGTTCATCATGTGCGATCGTGTTTGTATTTTTAAACGCAATGTTTTCATTCGCAAAAAAAAACAAAGTTAGTTTTTATATTCGATGGTTACGACAATTCTGTAAACGACGTCAACTTACGAATAATTTGTGAAACAAGTCTCTTGACATTTTACAGACAACACCACTCTGATATACGATACGTGTTTTGGTTCGGAGATAAGTCTATTTTTCATTCACTTCTTTGGGGATTCAATGGTTACAGCAATTTTGTTAACGACGTTAATCTACGACTACAGTTTGTATTTGTGAAACAAGTCCCAGGCCCTTGTAAAGGCACCCTGTACCATTCTGAAATACGATACGTAATTAACCCTTTCCCAAACAATAACATTGGACCAATTTGTTGCAGACGACTTTAGAAAACATTGTGGGAAAAGGAGAATTTGCTCGTGATGAGCAATTTCTCCTTTTCTCACAATGTTTTCTGTCTTATCAGAAGATTATTTTCCAATTTCATAACATTTTGAAATGTCGTCTGCAAACTCTTTCAAATACGGACAACCGAAAATGTGTTGTTTGGGAAAGGGTTAAGTCAGCATATTATATGACGTCCAAATAAATTACGGAATTGTTTACTCGGTAGCGCAACTGTTTGCACTCTCGTCGCGGTGTTGTTGGTTCGGAGTCTGCTATTTGCCTTAATTGACGTTTAAATGATTAATTAAGCGGCCATAAACTTTGGAGAGTCGTGGAGTATTTGTTTAACGGTCGAATAAAGTATCATGTTACGCGATATTTGCATTGCGTAATACGGCTGGAGTGTACGACTGAAGTGAATGAGTGCTGGAATATAACAGGTGGCTTGAACAATTGAGATAAATGAACGATCTGCTCATTGAGAGTCTAAGATTGGCACAGTCTTTTTTTTTTTCATCAAACTATTGTAAATTTGAATCTGCATTAAAGTTGGCTTTACAAAGATACTAAAATGTCAAAGTCAAAACGAAATAAAACCGAAATACTACAGATGTTATTTTGTTGAATGATTTACAATGAATATAAATTATCAAATGCGTGATTGATAAAGAAAATGTCAAAATGGTGTAAACTGTCTATAAGTGGTGGATCTCATGAACCTTCACAAGTCTTTTAATTCGTCTCTAACAACACTAGTGTGAGCACCTATTCTATGTAGGGCGACTCATTTATTAATATAATGAGTACCCCCAACATAGGATAAGTGTTGTACGATCTAAATTGTTGCCTTTGGCATGTCCAAACCCCAGCTCTTGTATAGGCCACTGCTAGTTTAAATGACTGATTTGCAAATAGTTTGTGAATTTTTTGATGGACAAGGCGGCGTCCAGTCATTGACATCTATATGACAAAGACTCATACCAAACCCTTCCTCCATTGCATTCTTGTACCAACAGACTCACGCATTATGAATCAGACATTGTAATGTAATCGAAGTGCTGTCGGAACTTGAATTCACATGGACCCGCACCTTGTAAATTATATGCCGTTCACGGTATTCGGATTTTCATAAAAGTTAGCCTCATGACTGACCTACGGAATGCCGATGGTTCTTCCTGGCTTGGACATCCCCTTTTGGCAGTAGAATATGGGGTCTTCCTACATCATTAAGAGACGTGTAATGCAGCATAACTGACACAATGTTGACGCGATGTAAAAACCCATATAGATAAAAAGAAATACATGATGTTACCGCGGTGGTTAACCATAGACAGACATACATAACTGTATTCTATGACAGTATTTTCCTGTTAGAATTCAAGCTGGATCGTCTTAAGCGACGAGCATTTGTCGTCTGCTGATGCTATCAATTCCGTATCCGTCACAACGTTTTCCGTTCCGAGATGCCGGAATAATAAGGTAACCCTTAAAGTGCTTGAACTGACTTCATGCTTATGCAAACAGGCTAGATCACGGGCCAGCCGCCAAGTAGATTGGCGTCTGGCCTGTTATCTAACCTGTTTGCTATTCTGAGTATCTTCCCCCAACAAAATTAAGCAAATACCTAAGGTTTGGGAAAGCAGACGACACAAAAATATATCTTTAGAAAATTACCCAGCATTCTAAGGGTTAACGGCGAAGAGGCCAGAGATAGCAACTTCTCCGGGGATATCCAATTAACAGAGAAAATGACATGATTAATGGGCCGGGGTCACGACAAAATGTCGTCAACTCCACATTACTGAACCACCGGAAATGAACGTCACTTCCGGGTCGTTCCATGGTTTTTGTACATTTAGTTCAGTTTTTTTACATGTTGTTTGTTACATTCGTCGAGCCATTACGGTGGTGTAGTCTCACTGTGACAATCTTTTGTGTGAGCGTTTTTTCGTGTAAAATGTCTCTCTTGATCATTACGAAAACCAAACCCCAAACTGTTGGGATATCATTCAAACCCAATCAAAACTGTTGGTTCGTCATGGAAACCCAATTCAAAATTGTTTGGTCATCATGGAAAACAATCTAAAACTGTCGCGCCATCATTGAAACCCAATTCAAAATTGTTTGGTCATCATGGAAATAAATCAAGATTTATCAAGTCATAATGGAAACTCCATCCGAAATTGTTTGATTATCATGGAAACCCAATCCAATCCAAAGTTTTGCGATCATCATGGAAACCCAATCCAATCCAAAGTTTTGCAATCATTATGGAAACCCAATCCAATCCAAAGTTTTGCAATCATTATGGAAACCCAATCCAAAATTTTGCAATCATTATGGAAACCCAATCCAAAGTTTTGCAATCATTATGGAAACCCAATCCAAAATTTTGCAATCATCATGGAAACCCAATCCAAAGTTTTGCAATCATCTTGGAAACCCAATCCAAAATTATAATAATGGCAAGATGGCATTTCGGTTAATTATGTGGATGGGACCCGAGTTCTAGATCAAATGATAATCCTTGGCTACATATAGGATCATTAAAGTATAAACATGTGAAAACGTTTTATATAATTCAAAACATATTAAGTATGATTGCAATCCGCTGTAGAAATACTCTAACAGCCGTGACGGTTGTTCCATGTCGCGTTATCTTTTAGATACGTTAGGTGTAAAATTGCAACACGGTATTTGTTTTAAAGATAAAACTATAACATTAGATCAATGTGTTGTGTTCATTGCCGATGTAACATATGTCGAAACATGTTTTGTATCTGACAGACCAGATGGCTTCACTTTACCATAATATGTTACTTGACTTTGAAAGAGTTATCGTATATTAATCTGTTTATGGATATGTCCTGCTTGTCTAAATTTGATACAACACATACTAAAAAAGAAACTAATTTATAGAAGGCAAACACTTTATATTTTTCGTTTCCAAGGATACTGATCCTTCAACCTTACCTTTACGTAGAAATCTCCTAAACACAAAACACCCGAATACCTTACTTGGAATGTAATCACGTGATTGAACAATTAATGATGGATGCCTATTGACCAATCAGCGTGATCCAATTTCGCGGTCACGACCCCTGTTCTCTCCCCCTCTGTCTCTTTTTCTATATCTCCCTGCCGGTGGTCATTATTTACGGTTTGGATATACATGTCTCTCCCGCGATTTACATATCCCCGATGACCTATCGATCACGTGTCTCCGGTGTCGAGGCGATGTGTTATCGAATGGCTTTTAATGAGCTAATCAAATATGTTCTCATCTCAGCGCGGGGAAGTGGTGGTGATGTATGTGTACTTTAGGTGGTTAACGCTTACGGTATACACCGATAGCGGCTAATTATGTCTCTTTTGAACACCCTTTAAGAAAGCCGCTGTATCATAGCTATACAGAAAAGGTTCCATAAAACAGTATTTACCTTTAGATCCCTCTGTAATGCACTTGGAACGTATATGAAAGTTAGATAACCAAATGCATTGTTATAGAGAACATGCAGGTATATGCAAAGACATTACAACTGATCAGTGGAGGGCAGTATTTTCACTGATCGGTTGTGATTGTGTCTTTTAAAGGTTATTTGCTAGATTCGTCACACGTCTTTACTTAAGTAGAACAGCAACCCAGAGCGAATTATGTTCGTTTTTAAGATTAAGAGGACCATATGTGTCGTTTGTTTAAACACAAACGTTATTTCGTACGAGGATTTCTTATCGTCTTTATCAGGCCGGAATAAACGATCTTATGTTCGAACAAGATGGCCGTGCCATAGGTAATTTTGCTTTCTTCTCCTTTTTACGCCGTTATAAAGCATGGTTTATTATACACCATCAGAACCGAACAGTTGAAAGTCAAATATATGCCGGGTAAACAATGAGGCTATTATCGGCAAAGGTAAGTAAAAGAAGCAAATAAATACATCTTGTTCGGAAATAAGGTCGTAAACATTCGTCACCTTATTCCCCAGTCTGTTTAGGCTTGAATGAAAAAATGCACAAATTGATTGTGTTAATGGTACAATACTTTCTTTTCCGACGATATCATATACATAGAGAATAGATGGTTGGTGTCGTGAATCGGAAATGTTATCGGGCAAGGCTTAGTAATATTATCCGGTGAGCCGAAGGCGAAACGGATAATAATCCGAAGCCGAGCCCGATAGCATTTTCCATTCAAAGACACCAACTGTCTATTATATTTATCCTGTCACCTTTATGTATTCTTTAAAAGAAAAAAGATGAAAATAAAATACGAGAAAAAATGACATAAATAAGTAGAGAATGATGTAAATATGACGTCATTTCGTTCTTATGACATCATGATTCGTCACGTGCATATGTTACATGGTTAGTGCCGGATATCACAATTGTTATATGGCACCTTGTTATCCGTCCCAAAATGGCACTAGTGACAGGATAAATGAAAATACCACCGTATAACCCCTGTGCGGATGTTTCCAACCATAACGCAATCATACGAACGATCCTTTGTTTCGCATTTCCCACTAACTGTCACATGACCCAGAGATATGATTGTTTCGCCCTTCTGGCTTCATGTCACATGACCTGGAGATAAGGTATGATATATGCTGACACGAGCATCCGGGGTCGATTCAAATGTCTGCAATCTAAGCTCATAATTGCATCGAGAGCCGCGAAGCTGTTTTAAAAAACAGACCTGCCGTTTGCGAACCTCGTATTTCGTCATTTAGAGTGTTTTGTTTTTTTATAAATAAAAAACATGACATTTTATGGAGTGATAAGCATGTTGTTGAGCACTACTTCATAGACATTGACGCTTATGACAACAATATGTTTATGCATGTAATTGTAAATGCTTTGAACTATGGGCCTATGTGCCTAAGTTCTTATAAACTTATCTTATGTTATGTTATGTTTCTTTCTGTCTGATTGAAATGGGCTATTGGGATCGTTTAGCACAAAGGTATTTTCGTTTGACACGTAAGACGAAGCCGTTAATGAACATACGAAAAACCATATCTTCGTTTGGCTGTTGGATAGAAAGAATTGTGAAGGAAAACCCCCTTCTATAACGGACATTTGCAATCCTCGTATATCCGGACCACATGGATGGTTAACGCGAGAGACAATTATGCCTGGTACACCAGAGGAAGATGAGAGTAATGTATTTAATGAACACTTACGTTTTCTGTATGGTGTTGGGTGCAAGTCATTGCGATAAAAGGACGAACTGTTCCTTTGATTCAGTAAGCTTTGATCAATACTTATCGTCGCTGTAAAACCAAGTATCGTGTAAACGTCGATGTCTAAAATGTCTGACATTTTCTGGCCGACGCTTTCTTTTCTTTTTTGCACCAAGCAAACATACATAGAAGTATTATTGTTTTGCTGCCGGTTCCTCAATATTTTTTTTTATGTAACGTCATAATCTTAACGTATCGCAGACTCGCATATTCCTGCAGTCCCAAAATTAAATGTCAAACCTAAGTCTAGGGCAGGTACCGTTATTAGATTTTGCCACAAACGCAAAAACACTTCAGAGACAATGCCTCGGCGTGGTATGCCTGTTCCCAGACTGGTGAAATTTTGATAACCCCAAACGACTTCACTCGGTGATATGCTTTCATTTTTATTTCGGGATAACCCTTTCCCAAGCAATAAAGATATTTGACTACTTTATTGCAGACGACTTTAGAAAACATTGTGGAAAAAGGAGAAATTGCTTTTCTCACAAGGTTTTCTTCTCTATCTGAAGAATATTTCTTTCAATTCCATCACATTTTGAAATGTCGTCTGCAATCTCTTCCAATTTGGGACAGTCGAAAATGTGTTGTTTGGGAAAGGGATAAAAGATTGAAATGTAATCGGGGTTGTCCCGTAGGCATGTGTCGGTATTCTCTCCGACTTTCATATAAGGAATAATAAAAACGTCCTTTATTTCATTTACGTTCTCTGTATTATGTTCTCCGTTTCTTACAATTGAATTTTGGAGACAAAAGATAAGATAAGTCTAACGGGCGTTCAACTGCCTGAGATGTTCATTCCTATAATAAAAATAAAAGCGCAATGACTTTGGATCAGACAAAAGTTGTTAAAAAAGATTAAAGCATTAAAACTGAAACATGTCAAGGCTTGATACGATCATTTCAATATTAAATGGATCATTAACCAACTTTCGCCTGGTGTTATTGTTCAACCAGTAAAATGTCGATTGCCAACATATTTTATTTTGAAGCAAAACTCTTTGAATTTGCTCTATTGAAATAATCCTGCTAAAGACGCCACTCATCTAAATAGGAACACCATTTTATGGCTGCTTTCAGTTTACTTGCCATTTTAAAACAGACATGCTGTCGTGTCTTATGTTGAACCGTCTATCTTGTCAGAAATTACGGAAAAATATAGAAACACCATTGACGAAAGGCTAAGGTTTCTCCCTGTGATATATGTTTCCTTTTGCCATGATGGTTTCCGCCCAATATCGTTATAAAAATGTTGTTTAAATACTGTTTAAAGTTGTCTGCTGCTACTTTGGATGTGGACCAATAACACACTCAATAATGGTTGAGTGCGTAAAAGTATATCCGGAAAATGTTATCTCAATTGAAGGATCAACTATACGGTGAAAAGGTATGTTCACGAGTTTTACATACTTTTTAATTGGACATGAATAGTTGATAGTTATTGACTTAGGAATCTCGGCGATTTTTATTCTTTCAATAAACGTTTGCAGACAAAGAATACCATAGAGGTGTACATATCGTTGAACTTGTAAACTTAACACGGTAACACTTGCACTATGTCAATGGATGTGTATTCTCCACAAACAAATTCGTTCTCCGTGATTCTTTTACTTCCTTTTAAAGAACATCTCATTTTTAAAAAAAGAAAGTGATATTTGTTGGAAACAATGTAACATGAAAATGCGTGTCGGTCTATCAATGAAATGTCAAAGATTACAATGAATTACCAAATAAATAACAGCATGGCAATCAATGTAATGGTTTGAACATAACCATGCAAATATCCACTTTATAGACTTAAAAGCATCTCAATCAACCAATTAATCCCTGGCTCTTTGACATTTACTAAACCAAGGAAATGATATATATAAATCATATCTTAACAAGCTTGTATCCCGTAAAACGATAGATCGACTTCGTCAATCAAATATGTTATTGATCTTTAAAAGTCGACACGATTATGGTTCTTTTAGAAAATCAATTGTAGTCAAGTGCACGCTTATATTGTGTTACATCATTAAATTATTTTGCATCTTTATAATTTATATTTTGTCGAACAGGTTTGTAGTTTTGTTGTTATTCTTATACAACACGAAAAGTTTATAAAGTGTATTACACACCGATTACCACAATGGAAATGGAGCTTTCCCATACAAAACAAATTTAACAGTCGTTAGTTTACGTGAACATGTATTGTCTGTCAACATATTATTTTCTAGAAGCAATGCAATCTGAACACATCGGGTTTATCAAATGAAAACACTCAAAAACAAATTTCACAGCTCACGGAAATACCCGAGTAGTTCCGATTGGAAGCAATGTCGGCGAAGCGTTCGTTATTATCCCTTATATTGCTGGAACCGACTTCATGCTTATGCAAACATGTTAGATCAAGACCAGCCGCCAAATAATTTGCGGCTGGCCTGTGATCTAATCTGTTTGCTAGTATAAGTATCTTTCCTCAACAAAATTGAACATATATTCAAGGTTTTGGAAAGCATGCGATACAAAAATCTATTTCTAGAAAATTACCCAGCATTATAAGGGTTTTGGTCGAGCAAAGAGTATCACTTTTACTGGAGATGCTTTGATCTCGATTTACGACACGGATATATTTTCAGCCAATCAAAACGGAGTAGCGCGACCGTTTTCTTCTGAGAGACGATTAGTCACTCCCTGGGGAAATCAAAATTATCCGAACCAATCAAATCCAATCACAACCTCTCGTCTGCGACTGTAAAATACGTTACTCTCGTGTGTTTTTTACGTTTTACGTAAAATACATGCGTCTCCACTGGTTGTCATGTGATTTCGCGGACAGCCGACCACTTGTAGTAGCATGAATATAAATCAGATATGGTTTTCCGAACGCTGGTGCATACTGCAGAGCCGCGTGACACATGTGGGTATTTGATATTATTCTATTCTCAGTTGTAATAGATATACAGTCAAACTTGGTTAAGAGGTCAGCCTATTGAACTGAGAAAAGTGGCTGCTTAAGACAGGTTGGCTGCTTAATACAACTTGATGTACGCTATCAATCCAACATTGGGACTTTATATTGCGGTTGTTTAAGGCAGGTAGGCTGCTTCAAAGGATGGTCGCTTAAAACAAGTTGAACTGTACAGCAATGCCTTAATCGAAAGGTTAACATGGCCAAAGAAAGAAAGGGCGTGTTTAACCTTTTACAAGAAAGTATAATCAAATATGACCAATAGACTAAACAAGTTCATGTATCATGCACATTCATGTATAATGTATATATCGACTTTGTTTCCATAACCATTTACTGCTCCTCTGTAAGATGTATGTCTTTGTGTTGATAGTGTATTTATCAGTAAAGTAAATGTCCGTAAATGCAATAACATATTGAATTGATATGGGAAAATGCTGATCTCAGAGCAAAGGGTGTGTGTAGACTATTCTTATGTTATGACAGACATACGATTTTTAGTTGTTATTATGGAATTAACGTATTTACCCGTTGTGACGAAGACCACAGAGCTTACACTGTGAAATATCACAAATATAGACTATGCATTACTTGAGCGTATTGCACTAAAAAGTGCAGAAATACACCTCCCTTCCTTAATGTCAAACGCTCGAGAAGACTAAATCAATCGTTATGGGTTCGTTCCTATCTATCGTCAATAAGTGGACTATTTTACTGTCATCATTTGATCTAACGGAGTGATATTTACCCAAGGTAATACAAACCGAAAACGATAGACCTATTTCCTATTGTTATCAGGCACAACTTGATTGTGTAGTTTCATATTACAGGAATATCATGATTACAAAAGTTCTAAAATGACAATTGGTACGAAACTTGAGTTGGAACGTACTTTGTTTATAGGATAGGAAATCATGTGTGAGAAGTGTGAACATCTGCCAACGTATACGCCGTTTCAATAGAATTCTAACTTTATATTACGGCGGTCATTGCGTCTATTCATTAACGTTGGTGAATGTCAATAGCACTCTAAAATCAATCATATCTACTCGGCAATCCCCGTAACAAGTCGGTAGATATACCTCGTAGGCAGTATATGAATTCACCAGAAATCCTGGGGTAATTCGCCTTATTTCCGGCGGATAACGCAAAATGCACACAGGCACTAAATATGTATTAAATACACACAAGTTGGTTATATATCACAATTGAATGGTTTTTTTACCCTTTTCACTAAAGATGATCATATGAACACATCTTTGTTTCATATTTTGTCAATCAGCTCTTTCCGACATTCCCCGGCTTGTGACGGGGATTGCCGAGTTGATACGATTGGCCCTTCGTTGCTGACCTACTTTCAAAAATGGCTCCCCATTACCTCCGAGGTTATTTTAAGAAATTGCCGAGGTGTTCCGAATCCTTAAAATGTCTATGATTTCGAAATGACGTCATACAGTTCTGCGGTGTTGTAGTGGTATGCGTCGAGGACCAGAGGCCGGTCACCCCGGATTCGATCCCCGAAGGCGGCCAATTATTTCACCGTGGAGTGTCCTTGGGCAAGACACATTTCCTAGCCTAGTACTGGTAGGAAATCAGGGAACATGTACGGTAATACTCTAAATATGTCTCCTGTATATTAGTAGGAAGAAGAAGAAGCCCAAGTTAGATGATTTCCGAAAGTGTGCACTTTCATTCCTTGAACAAAAAGTTCGAATTAAATCCTCTTGTGACTTTTTAAATGTTTAATTACTCCTTTAAAAGTTACGCTCATACAGATGTATAGCCTCGTTCACTCTTAGAAACACTAAAGTGAATTGTTCGTGAGATTTTCTTTTTAATCAGACACAAACGTTTCAACTTGTAATTTAGTTTCCCGCGCATCCGTCTTGATCTACGATGGGTCGCTGAACCTCGTAACCCTTTCCAAAACAACAAATTGTGGACTTTCCCAAATTGAAAGAGTTTGCAGACGACATTTCAAAATGTGTTGGAATTGCAAACTATTCTTCAGATAGAGCAGAAAACCTTGTGGGAAAAGGAAACAATTGCTCCTTACGAGCAATTTCTCCTTGTCCCATAATGTTTACTAAAGTCGTCTGCAACAAAGTAGTCAAATGTCGTTATTGTTTGGGAAAGGGTTAATCTTTCTTTAGATGTCGTAAATAAAGTGTGTTTGTGGAACTTCAACTGAAACTTCGACCCGTTGTTTCATCACATATATGCAGAATGAGGATTTTGGAGCTTATCATGGGATAGATAGAAAAAGAAAAACCGATAAAAAAGAAAGAATCGATCTATAGGAATGAAACGTTTGAATTGATAAGTTTGTCATTGTTAAATTCCTATATTTACTAATTGATTCAATTTTTGATTAATGAAATCGGTGTATCTAATTGCATTGAACAAATCTTCGACAACTTCAAATACTCTCTTTAATTCTCTTAAGTTTACCAACTGTTTAACATGAAAACTTTAGTTGAAAATTAGTAGAACTAAAAAATAGATTTCTTGTACTTCATTTGAGAAAAGGGTATGCACAATTTGGTATAAGATGACTCCATATATACAGATTCACAATCGTATCTACTCGGCAATCCCCGTAACAAGTCGGTAGATATACCTCGTAGGCAGTACATGAATACACCAGAAATCCTAGGGTAATTCGCCTAAAGTTATTTCCGGCGGATAGCGCAAAATGCACACAGGCACTAAATATGTATTTGAATACACACAAATTGGTTATATATCACAATTGAATGTTTTTTTACCCTTTTCATTAAAGATGATCATATCATCACATCTTTGTTTCATATAATGTCAATCAGCTCTTTTCGGCAATCTCCGGCTTGTGCCGGGGATTTCCGAGAAGATACGGTTGCAAACGGACATTCCCTTCGTTGCTGACCTACTTTCAAAAATGGCTCCCCATTACCTCCGAGGTTATTTTAAGAAATGGTCGAGGTGTTCCGAATGACAGATTCACTGCCTTTCATGATACAACCAAATTGCCATATACATCCAATCAAAGTTTTAGGGTTGTTTTTGTCATTCGTCTGTTTTCATCAACCATGATGAATTGCCTCAAAACTTATAGTCCTTTTTAGGTTAGTTCATGATGAACGAACACATCTCGAGTCAACTGTTTCTAGAATGTGTCAAATTACGAGGCCAGACTTGACACTGTAATGAGGACATTGTGAAGAAAGTCGAAATTGCTCATCACGAGCAATTTCTCCTTTCTTCACAATGGTGTCATTACGGATGCGTTACAATTGGCATAATATGAAAATTATTATTATTGACACCTTCAGATTACCAATAATCCGCCATTTTTGAATTCATTCTTTCGTAGGATGACGTTAGTCGTTTTCGGTATACACAGGTGGGGACCGGAACTATTCGGTTTAATACAAATGTTTCCGGCCCAGACCGATGTTTTTCGAGAATTACCGAAGAAATTCGGTGAAGGAATGAAAATAGAAATAACGGTTTTTAGATAATCTACCTTAACACGGATATAAAAAATTCCTTAAGTGCAGCATTAACCCTTACAGTGCTGCAAGTGACTTCATGCTTAAACAAACAGGTTAGTTCCAGTCCAGCCGCCAAGTAAATTGGCGACTCGGCTGTGATCTAACCTGTTTTTTACTCTAAATAACTTTCCTAAACAAAATTGAGCATATAATTAAGGATTTCGGAAGCAGACACAAAACTCTAATTTTAGAAAAAAACACCCAACATCCTAATTGTAAAGGGTCCTTCGCAAATATTCAAATTTCCTGTTAACGAGAACCCATCGTTTGCGCGTGAAAAGCGATCATTCACGCACACTTAAAACACTGCAGAATGCGTTGTCTGTCAGCGAAAAACAGATAATCTCTCTGTTTTATGCAAATAGCTAGATGCTTAACGCAATTATTCTTGCGGCATCGCACAATGCTCGCTTTGCTCCGTATTCCATAGAGCCGAACCCTAATAAACTCCCTTATTCTCGGAAGCGTATGGGTTTAACCGAAGACCTAAACATGTTTTTTTCCTAGATAATTACGATTGACCTCCTCGCATTCGTTCATTTTATATTTGTAATAATGTGGTGTCACTGGTGTTCATAGTGTGTACGGCTTGGAATACTCTGGTCCTTATTCCGAGATTAGACTCAGCCTTCAGTCTTAATTAATTTCTCAGCGACATTGTCCGTTCTTTTATCGCAACACATTTCTTATGCCTGTTCTTGTTCTTGTGCTTATTCTTGTTCTTTTTCTCATAATTGTTCTTGTTCTTATTCTTGTCCATGTTCTTATCCTTGTTATTGTGCATATTCTTGTACTTTTTCTTATTCTTGTTCTTGTACTTCTTGTTCTTTCTTATTTTTCTTGCTGTTCTCATGTTGTTCTTTTTCTTATTGTTTGTCTTGTCTTCTTCTTTTTCCTCCTCGTCTTCTTCCTCGTCTTCTTATTCTTTTTTTTTCTTCAAACTATGAAATATAAGGGCAATGACCGTCGTACTATGATAATAAAAAATACTGTGTGCCAAAAAAGCACAAAGCATCCATTAGTTTCATTCATATTTATGATTCAAACAATGAGGGAGGTTTCGTATGGAGTCTACATGGGCATTGATACGGTACGTTTTGTTCAATCGGCAGCGGTGACTTATTTAACTTTAGGGGTGATCTTCTTGAAGAACTGTGATAAGTTCCTAATGTTGAACTTTACTTAACGTAACATTGTCGTAAAAGTACTAGATCGAAACAACTCTCTGGGATGAATTCGGGTTTTTTTCCAAGCATTGTCAAAATTTTGGTTTCAATACGTCGACAAATCAGTCACAATATGGTTAATATTTCAAAGTACTATGACCAATTGTAAGTTTAATCTGGATAATATCTAAAACTAGCAATCTAAACACACTGGATTAATCTAATAGAAGAAATCTGACACACTAATGAAGCCATCATAATGGCTCTTGGAATTTTACTATCATGCATGAGTTACCAACCAAACATGATGCTTTTAAATGATGTTCCACACTTCCTTATACATTTAACATCTGATACATAGAACACTCCTAGGAAACGTGTTATGGGCTGGGACAAATAAAACAAAATATGTAACTTTACACTTACGTACAATGTGTATTTCTAAGGTCATGGAAATACCAGAGTACTTACGATTGAAATCACAGCACACGTTTAACCCTTATAATGCTGAGGAACTTTCTAAAAGTAGATTTGTGTGCTGTTTGCTTTCCAAAAGCTTAGATATCTTCCTAATTTCGGTTCCAGCACTACAAGGGTTAACAATCGGAAGTGTATGGGTTTCGACTTAGACCTAATAAACATGTTTATATGTTTATTAGGTGTTTGGCTTGACGGAAGGAAACTTAATGGCGTCAATTCCGGACTGACTACTAATCCTTTCTTTGTACAAATTCTTAATGTCATGAAGTTAGCCAGGGGTTCTGGTCCGTGCATATACCCAATAGTTGTATAGGCAAGGGCCAGAACCCTTGGCTATTATTTAGTGTCATCTAGCGATACGTTGATAATCTTAAGAGACATTACATTACAAATCGCCGGCACTGGCACACATTAAGACATATATTTGAAGACGTATTACATTTGCTGATTAATTTGTCTAGATGTCTTCACAAACAAATAATAATGAATTACTTATAAAGCTGAATATGAAAACTGTTTCTCGTAAACAATGTTTTCATTTAATCGCCTGTGAGATTTATTTTACTTTTATAAACTGAGAAATACATTTCGTGATTAATTGCATTGAATTCTGGGATACGTTTGCATTGTAATCTAAATTTTGATTTCAGTTTGATTCATATGTCTCGTTTCAAACCCATAATTTGCATGGACTCATGGCAACAGACAATGTAGACCGGGAAACTGGTAAGTGTCGTACCGGATTAGGCTGCAATATTTTTCGGTACGCATATTAACATTGTGTGTCCATTTTTCGTTCTACAAGGAAGCTTAACTATGAACTTGATTCGCAGGGAGTGTTTCATAAAAAAGTTATCAACGGGAATACGCTATGCTGTATTGGTATACAACGGAAGCGCCAGACTCGAACCCATAGGATATAGAGCGGTTTAAGTTAATTTCGAATCCCATAGTGCACGAGTCTGGTGGTCAATATGCGATCCGGTCAGTTAAGTTTGCATTGGAAAAACAACACCATTTACCTCTAGAACGAGGCATCTTAGTTTGCTACATATATTGCAGATCGTAATCTTTGATTTTTGTATTTGTTTCCCAATTAAGTTTGTGTGTGTTTAACCACATTAGCAAACAATAGCAACATTTAACCGCTTTGTTGCAGACGACTCATGAAAACAATGTGAGAAAAGGAGAAATTGCTTGTAACAAGCAATTTCTCCTTTTCCCGCAATGTTTTCTGTCACTTCAGAAGATTATTGTCCGATTTCATGACATTTTGAAATATCGCCTGCAAACTCTTACAATTTGGCACAGTCTTAAATTTAGCGTTTTGGTAAGGGTTAAGAGCATGATCCTCCAGTGCTTTGCAAGGACTTGCGTCATACCGAAGGAAACTCCCCGGTGAAATAGATAGCCATCTTTAAGGATCGAACCCATATTGACATGTATCTCGTCCACGAAGCTAACCATTACCCCATTGCGGGTGCATTTACCTTTCTCTCACAACAGGATAAAAAGAACCTTGTAGTGAGTATATGCTTTCATTATTATGGTTTACACACAATATTATACAGATGTATAATTGCTTTGTTTATTATCTGCTGCTACTTTCATTTTAAGCAGGTCTCAAAGGTTTATATGGAACTTGATAATGCATTGAAACTCATTTAAAACCCACTATATCGCGGAATTAACAATGTTCAAATGTCAACGGGCTTAAATATTAGTTCTGTCACAAAATAACTGTCAAAACACACTGCACCAAATCGGGGTTAAAACCCTCCTACATCGAGCACGTCTAATGAATTGTTTGAACAATTTAAAGCCATTCATTTCGTCGGTGTACGCCTCATTCTGTCTTCACTGGCTGACAAATACGCAAAACAAACGACAAGCTACTTGATTCATTGCTTCCAAATTGACACGCGAGGCAGTTCGGTGAGAAATCGCCTTTAACAATGCTTGCGTTATTGCGTATTCGTTAATCAAGGGCTGACACTTTTTGTATCATCCCATTTCATCTTGATTACAGTTGACGTGTAATTTCAAAATTGTTCCGTTACTATATGGGAATGCGCTTTGGTCCAGAAGAAGAGCGCCGGCAGTGGGTCACGAGGTTCATAAGTTCGAATCCCGTGAGAAGCGGTTTTCGCCTTGCGATCTTTCGTTAATCCACACTCGTCGCGTGTACTGGTTATGATTAAGGAAGCAGAGTCGAGAGGGAGTAATCTAAGTTGTAAGAACTTGTTTCACAACTGATGTAAAATAAATGAGTTTAAATAACGCAAATGCGCAATGGAGTAAAAGTAAGGTGTCCGTGTTATTATGGCAACAAAGGAGAAATTGCTTGTCACAAGCATTTCTCCTTTTGCCACATGCTTTTTTGAATATATTCATTTATCACAAGAAGAGAACTTATAGGTTTTCCGCAGGTTTACAGAGCTTTTGTAAAGTCGTGGGCTTCAAGTAAAAACAGGTCGACTGCAGGCGGTAAAGGGTTAAGAAAAGTTCTGTATTACTATTGCCAGCGCTGTGTCGATCCAGAAAGCTTCCATATACATATACAAAACTTACGCACTATCACTTCCCAACTACAGTAATCGTATAGAGGTAATGCGGCGGTGGTCTTTTCCGTTGGCGTGGCCTAGTTATAAAGGCGTCTGCCTCGGGACGGGGAGGTCGAAGGTTTGAACACTACGGTAGGCGTTTATTCGGAAAGATTTTCTCGTGGGACTTGAAAATATATTGTAATGTGGGTGTTCGTTAAAATTACACATCACCGTTTTAACGTTGGTACTTCATGTATACAATGCCGTGGCTTTGAAAAAAACGATTAAACTTAAGTAAAATTGTAATAATAATCAAAGACACACATTTAACTTTAAAAATCTTTAAATATACATGACAACGTAGCATGTCGCTACAACGAATTTCATTACGATTATTCCTGACGTCGTAAAGATTCCAACGGCACAGGGGTTTATAACGAACCACGACTGCGCTATTTGTTATCAGGGGGCTTTTTCTTAGTCTGGCAATTCAAACTATGCAAGCCTCCGCCTCGAGGAAACTAGTTAGTTATATTTAAAGGAACTTTGATCTTTATTCAAAATGCGATAAACAAGGAAGTATTTAAACCATTCCTTCGTATGGGAAGTTTGGACTCGTCGAAAGTGTGAACAACAACTGGAATTATAACATCCTGAATAACTTACATGTATTCTCTTGGTTATGTTGGGAAGATTTGATTGAGATGATAAGATAATTTTCTCATTATGAAGTATTTATCCATTTGTCGAAATGGTTTCCACACACAGGTTTTTGCAACAGTGAGAGGAAACAAAATATCCTGTAAATGTATTTAATATGTGAATTTGAGAATATAACATTGTGAAAACAGGATGAGGTGCTCATTGAAAAATATTAATTGAATTATCGAACTGGTTGCCACAGGCTTTATGCAACAGTGAGAGGAAATAAAATATTCTTTAAATATATTTGATATGTAAATTTGCGAATTTAACATTGTGAAAACAGGATAAGGCGCGCATTAAAAAATATTAACTGAATTATCCAACTGGTTGCCACAGGCTTTATGCAACAGCGAGGTAGAAAAGGGTTTTATCTAAGTACTGAGTTAAACGTGTTGGTATGAATGGTTTGGCTTATTACGTTAAACCTATAATTAAACGATTAAACGGATTTGTGTTTTAGGGTATACCATAAAAAATCTTCAGATTAAAATTCAAGAGTATGATCTAATAGATGCTATGAATTAGATATTACTGTTGGAGATCAAAAGACTCTTTTATCCAGCCGATTAACTCCAATTAATTTCCAATCTTGCGGTTTCTATTACCTGCCATTTGATACGGTCAAAATGCCATAGAAGGGCTCAGTGCTTTTTCTTCTGTTTTAGATATGCCAACTGAACAAATATCGAGGCAAGTTCTTGTATTGAGGCTCTGGGTACCGTTTTACTAAACAGTTAACGCTTAATATTTGCGTAAGTCTAAAACAAAAATTCCTCTTTTATCAATATTAGGCTAAGCAAGTTCTTTAGTAAAGCGGTATCCTGGACGTTTAATGGTGAAGTTGACGGACTGATAACTCGGAGGTACAAGTCCGCTTTCAAACGGTGCTGCTTTTGTGGAAATACGCTAGCCAAAGAGATACATGTACCCTTCCAAGTATTTCAATTCAGTTGAGAGGCTGATCTCATTCTATTTGGTAGACGGCATACCACGTTTTTGTCATATGTAATAGGGATCCTGCTTGATCCAGTGGTGAACTTATAATACGGAAAGTCCCCAGTAAGATTTTTACAATCACCACATGATGTTTTCGGAAGTATCGGGTTGCAACACCTCGTAATCCTAACCTAGTACATGGGAGTTTAACCTTTTCCCAAACAATAACGACATTTGACGACTTTGTTGCAGACGACTTTAGACAACATTGTGGGAAAAGGAAAAATTGCTCCTTTTCCCACAAAGTGTTCAGCCCTACCTGAAGGGTATTTTCCATTTTCATCATATTTTGAAATGTCGTCTGCAAATTCTTTCAATTTGGGACAGTCGAAAGTTTGTTGTTTGGGAAAGGGTTAAGACAATACCTGATATACAGGATTACATTTGTACTTGACAACTCTTGACCTGACAATCCTGGGGTTCTCAGTAAGTTTCCTCTCAGCGTCATATACTTTGTGGAGTGTCTATTTGCAACACCTCGGAATCCTAACCTAGTACATGTGAGTTTACGAAAATCCCTGATATACAGGATTACATTTGTACTTGACAACTCTAGACCTGACAATCCTGGGGTTCTCAGTTAGTTTCCTCTTAGCGCCATATACTCTGTGGAGCGTCTATTTGCAACACCTCGGAATCAGAACAGAACAGAACAGAACAGAAGTTTATTTCATGACTTGAACACTTAAGGTTCATCGTCATTACAACATATACACATACATAAAATAATGGACAATACACGTAAATACATACTTATAAACATGCAAAGAGTAATGCGAAGATAATACTTAATATGTAAACATCAGAATTTACCTAGTACATGTAATTTTAAGGCATTCCCTGATCTACAGGTGTATCTAAAAAAGCTGTTGACTTGACAATACACATCATACAACTTGATAAAACAAGGATTGAACCATGCCATAATTGAATATTTTGTTCATGCTGGGTACAGAATGGGAGTGCTAAGTCAGCACTTAGCAGGTGACCTTATAAAGTACATGCATATTTCTGTTCCAATCTAAGAGTTATATGTAACAGGTACGACTGGGCCGAATGACAAATCTGACTTGACAGTTTCATAAGTGATGATGGATAAATAATTCAGAAATGAAGTCAGCATCTGGTATGCCATTGCTTTCATGCGCCACGGTTATTCGACATTTAGAATCTACATTTCTTCGATAGGAAACGATATAAATATTGATGCAGGATTTTATATTCAAACCTAGGTTGGAATAAAAGTGTCTTCGAATCCCGTATTACTTTTGATATATTGATAACGCAGCAGGAGTGAATACCATCATCCGCGGGTATTTGGAAGAAAACTGGTGCAGAGTTTTAACTTTCAGCTTTCGTTTTCGAACAAAATTTTAGTATTCCCGATAGTATTATGTGTATAGTGGTCGCTGATGAAAAAGGTGGCAAAATGAAAAAGAACAACACAAAAAATACAACAAAGGAAATGTTTTCTTAAACGAGAGTATTCAG
This sequence comes from Cerastoderma edule, assembly GCA_947846245.1. Lineage (NCBI taxonomy): Eukaryota > Metazoa > Mollusca > Bivalvia > Cardiida > Cardiidae > Cerastoderma > Cerastoderma edule. Next base: position 19,351,957 of record OX401417.1, read on the forward strand.
TTATTTCATTTCACTCGAGGTTTATATCAAGAAACTTCAGACATTTTTAAATCGTCCACCCGTGTACCACTAGCAACATAAGTTTTAGTCTAATATTTTAAAAGAGTTGGATTTTAGATAAGTTAAAAGCGTTATTCCGCGATTGCTTTGTTGGGCAAATTGAAAAGCCGGACATTTTCGTTTCTATGTTTGAAGCTTAGATTTGTCCACAATAACATGTTTTGAATGGCTCTCTACACCTACCATATGTTTGCTCTTTTGTTCGAGTTAAATTGATATGAAACCAATGGTTCCTTTCGGCATAGAAGCTCACACTTTCATTTTTAGTGTATATACTTTTTTCATTTGTCCTGCAAAAAGTTACGTGGGACCCGTTCAGCAAACTACAACATGTTCTTATCTAAGGATTGGGTACTTTACGAACTTAACTAATTGTAGAAATATATCGAAGGCTGCATACAATGAGCCTTCGTACATATATTGAAGGCTACGTTGAATGAATTTTTGTTCATTTGTTGAAAGCTAATAAGAAGGAATTCTGGTACACATGTTGAAAGCTACGTAAAAGGAATAGGTGTACATATACTGAAAGCTACGTTCAATGCTCCAGGGAAAAGGCATTGACATTGCAAATTAAACTAACACCTCGGGCCACGACCGTCGACATTTTAACTTTGGTAGAGTAATTAAATAGATAATTAGATTTCATCAAACAACACGTTCTTCTACCGAACTAAGACAGCAATCCGCGGTTTGCCCATGCGCAGACATCTCGCAGACCCAGGAAGCGATCTGTACGTTCGTTTTGTCTAAAGATTCATTCCTTCTTAACATGTGTATAAGAAGAGCAATGTCGTAAAAACACTCAAATCAATTATCAAAAGGCGAATGCAGATCGAAGACTCGCTTCTAACAAGGCCGTCTTCTTTAACCAATTATCAAACAATTACGACATTTGACCAGTTTGTTGAAGACGACTTTTGAAAACATTGTGGGGAAAGGAGAAGATATTCTTTTTTCCCTTTCAATTTTTCCCTTTCCCGTAACGTTTTCTGCCCTACCAGAAGATTAGTTTTCAATTTCATCACCTTTTGAAATGTTTTCTGCAATTCATTTTCGATTTGGGACAGTCGTAAATTTGGCGTTTGGTAAAGGGTTAAACACGCTCTAGTTCAATTACCGGTCATTCATGTACAGAACACCTGTCGTCGTGTTAAAATTGAAAATATATGGCACGAGAAAACGGGTTCTTTCATCAAAGTCTGCATGTATTATGAATTGATTAAACAAAAATGTGTTTAGGATGGGCCATCTATACCTTTGCTGTATATATTGAAAATTAATTTATGTCTTTTAAATGAGATAAAGTTTGATTAATTGTGTCTCTTGAAGAAAAAAAGCAACGCAGCTGCTCTTCGGTTTGGCTTAGTTTCAATGAAAAGGATTAGATATATATATAGAACAAAAAAAAAGTTTAAGAAGACATTTTTAAATTCTCACTATTGTACAACCCCATCTGGGGCATGTTGAGTATACGTTTCCAATTTACAAACTGGTAACACCTAACACAGTGCCTCGTACGGAAAACATATAAATACTTAATCTTCAACAACTATTCAAGGTCGAAAGAAAAATCCTACGAGGTATCTATTACAAAATGGAATAAAAATCATAGCTTGAGCACAAACAAGGCGGTATATATTTAAAGCGAAATACTTTCTTTCTTTTATGAAATTGGTTCAACGTCAGGATGGGAAAAGGAGAGAATGTTTCTTCGTTGTTTTTGTTGTTGTCTGTTATTGTTGTTGATGTAGTTATTGTTATTGTCGTTGTTGCTATTATAATGATACAAGCCGATTCATGCTAAAGAAGTAAAACCGATTAGCGATATTCATCGATGAAGAGTTTGAACAACGTTAGTGTTCTTGGACCGTCTTTTTTCTTAACCCTTTACCAAACGCCAAATTTTCGACTGTCCAAAATTGAAAAAGTTGGCAGAGAACATTTCAAAATGTGATGAAATTGGAAACTAATCCTATGAGAGGGCAGAAAACGTTGTGGGAATATGAGAAATTGCTCGGTACGAGCAATTTCTCCTTTTCCCCACAACGTTTTCATAAGTCGTCTGCAACAAAGCGGTCAAATGTCGTTATTGTTTGGAAAGGGTAAAGCTATCGAAAACGGAACTTAAAGCCATTCCATTCACTTAACGTATATCTTGGCTGCAGATTTATATATAATGATAGAACGATAGACAAAACGTCTATTCCAAACATCGAAAACAGCGTCTACGTTGTGTACGGGTGATAAATGGTTTTCATTTGGGGGTTGTTGGTCCGTCTCTAGACATTGTTATATCTCAACAGTACGCAATGGTGTGTTGAGATAACAGTTAAAAGGTCACCAAGGTTCAATGCTATGCATAAGTAAGTGGTAACATGAAGTAAGTAAAGCGTGTGGTTTTAATCTGGTTTGTTATTCAACACATATTTCTAAATCAATTGGCGCCGTGAACTCCGTGGAAGAGCCGATTAAATAAACAGCAAAGATGGGGGAGAACGGGGGAGAGTAAAATGATTTTGTGTGAGCTGGGGAGTGGCATCCATTGAAAGAGCAAGAGAGAGAAATGGAAAGAGGGAATGGAAGGAAAAAGAAAGAAAGAGAGAGAAAGACAGAGACGGAGACAGGGAAACTAGGAGAGATACAAAGACAGATACAGAGATAGAGACAGAAATGGTTAGAGAGAAAGGGAGAGAGGGAGACAAAGGGAGAGAGAGAGACAGAGAGACTGAGAGAGATACAAAGACAGAGACAGAGATAGAGACAGGGACGGAGAGAGAGAAAGAGAGGAACATGAACAGGGAAAGAGACAGAGACAGACGCGAACAAGAGAGATGGAGACAAACAAATACTAAGAGACAGAGGGTGGGACAGAGATAGGTAAACAGAGAGACAGAGATAGACACAGACGGACAGAGATATGGGGTATATATAGGATGGTAATAAGTTGACAAGGATAAAACGAAAATAATACAGGAAAGGTAAAGAATGAAGGTAAACAAAAGTATGAAGAAACTTAAGGATGAAAGAGTGAATAAATCAAGTAAAGCAAACTAACAGACATAAGACGGTAAGATATAAAAGGATTCAGCGTTGCAACATGTGATTATTATGTTTTGAAACGCATACATTCTTGATAACCACCATACGTTGCACAATGATGCAGTAAATCGGAAACTAAACGACGCATTAAACAATACATAACGTGCATTTAAGGAGACAGGCTGTACTATGTATACAGACGGAAGGCCATGCTTTACGTATTGCATGATTCCTGTATTCTAGTACAAGCTGTCCTTACATCAAAACGAAATTTGATTGAAGGTCTTAGCAGAATGTTGAAATTGATTGTACTTATACATACACGTCATTCCAATCAACCGTAGAATATAAAATGGTACCTCTAACTTTACTTCCGGTGGGCCAGGATTCATTTTTGAAAAAAGGGGGGGGATAAAGTATTTCAATTCGAGGGAGACAAGTTGTTATGTATTATGAGAAAAAACTGACCGATTTAGCCGATATGGTCACACGAGTCAAGTGTCGAGCCATTTTAAAGAACATCCTACCAATTCACGTTGTTTTACTCGGACATGTATCGATCTAATTACACGCATTCGCCCCACTCGCCTCTCAGGTTTTATCCATTCCGGAGATTAATCTACATTGGCGCCGAATTAATCCTTTCCCTTCAATAGAAGCTCCGGAACACTTTGTTATATAGGTTTTAAGGTATTCCAAATGCCTGAGGTGAAATAACTATGTGAGTAATAGTTGAAATAAAATGGTGATAAGCCTATGTATATAATACTTAAATCTCTTTAAATGCTTCGAAAACAAAGTTCAAACTTAGTATGATGAACATCTTCATGTTTTCTGTCGTATCTTCATGTTTTCTGTCGTTAATTTGTTTTTAATGCACACGCTGAAAACACCTGTTTGTATGTGTAGGTGTAACTGGTAAACGCCGTTAGAGATATTTTTCAAAGATAACATTTGGTTGGTACTGTCTGCGTCGTCCAACCACTTTCAATTTGTACCATGGACGTGTGGGTAATAACCACGTTTCCGGTACTTTAAGCTAACGTGTTAACGCAATACTATATCAATTCACTTGCATTTTACCGACATACACATATCACATATCTTCAGCGTTAATAGACAAAAACATCAAGTCCAAAATACGTCAGACAAACACATTCTGCGCGGTTAGATGATTCAATGTATTTTAAAAATCGAAAGGTCCTTCTCAATGCATTTATAAGAGCGGAGAATTGGTTCCTTAGTTTGAGAGAAAAAATAATTAATTATGGTAACGCTTTAGACCTCATGCTCTCCAATCTTGCCGAAGAAATGCCGCTGGTTCTATTCGCCTTGACCAAGCCTCATGGTCAGTCTAGTAAAGGGTCCTGTTTCATTGATGAAGCGCCGTGTATGCAATGTTACTGAACACATTGGTGATGCAATGTTACTGAACAAATTGGTGATGCAATGTTACTGAACAAATTGGTGATGCAATGTTACTGAACAAATTGGTGATGCAATGTTACTGAACAAATTGGTGATGCAATGTTACTGAACAAATTGGTGATGCGATGTTACTGAACAAATTGGTGATGCAATGATAAAACCAAATAATACAACTAATGAAACAAAGGTGTGCCTTGCGGACAGTTTTGCAACGGTAAATATCCCCTAAGCACATGTGTATCAATGAATGCATAACAAATAATTGTTTCATTTAGAGAAAAGTTTATCGTTGTTCCGCCTTCTTATTCTGAGCTTCTAGTGCCTAGTATCCTTGTATCCCAAATCAGCTGCGTAAAAATTGAGAAACTCTTGTGAAAAAAAAAGTTGATAAGAACTACATGTACTCTTTATGCTATTTCTATCTGTGACTTTTACCAAATACAATAAAGAGATTAGATAACTAACATTTATTTTTGTCATAGATGTAGTTAACATTTTGGATCACTCACAAACACCAATACATAAGGGAGTAGGAGAAGGGAGGCTGAAGCTAATTACAATCCTTGATAACTATTGCGGAACGGTTTTCCAAAGACGCATGTCCAAAAGATACATTGATGAGTAGGGAAACGACCATTGATTCATCCACTTTACATTTTGTCATCGGTTTGATCTTGTATCCCTTTAATCAAGTTTCTCACTAAAACGCGAATTACCATTAAATTACTCAATCAAGGATGAATGTATGGGTCGGATCCGGTCGTTTTAACCCTTTGCCTAACGCCGAATTGTCGACTGTTCCAAATTGAAAGAATTTGCAGACGATATTTCAAAATGTGATGAAATTGGGAAAAAAATAACGATAGGGCAGAAAACATTGTGGGACAAGGAGAAATTGCTCGTTAAGAGCAATTTCTCCTTTTCCCACAATGTTTTTTAGAGTCTTCTGGAACAAACGCGTCAAATGGCATTATTGTTTTGTGAGGGGTTATGGGTAACGTTTGCGGTCGTACACCGCCTTTTATAGTAATAAACATGTCGGGCATAAATCGTGATAAGTGTGACCCGGCTTAATTCCCACGCTGGAGCAGGGGTTAATCTACCGGTAAAACCGCCTGTCCATCAAACGTGGGAATCATCCGAACTTTCCGGAAGTTACAATTTCGTCCATTTCCGGTTCCGGGTATCGGGTGAATACATTCAAATAATATTGTTTTAGTATACCTTATCCTTTATTGCATTTTGCATTTTGAACGTCATACATGTACCTGTATGTCGAAGCAATCTATGTGCATTCTGAAGAGTTAAACAATGTTATTTTGTTTGGGTTTTTCTTTTGTTATTCTATCAAGTACGAAGGCGGTGCTTGACTTTCCGGTGCTACGGAAGTTCGATAAGCGATTTCAGTTCCGGGATGTTAGCGTTTATTTCTTTTCTTATGTCTGTAAGCAATGTCTCTCTATAAACAATCGTTAGTGTGAAGAGACGTGATCGACAGAGCAATTTCTAGTCTTTTGGGGGGGGGGGGGGGGGGGGGGGGGGGGGACTGGTCTAACATGAAAGCTTCGGGGACCGGATTTGTGTATATTGACGTCAATTGGAGGATGGTTTTATTTACAATAATTATGTTCGTTGTTTAAAGTTTGCTTGTGTGTTGTTTTCCTTTTTGGAGGAGCGGTGGGTTAGGAACTGGGTAGCAAGCGCTTAGAAATTTGGGTTCATTTTAGACAGCTCGAATGATGTTCAATAGAAGACTTTTTTTAACTCTATACTTGAAACAGCTTCTTTGAATCGTGACTCATAGTCAGTTGAATTTCGTTCGTATCAAACGAATATTCGTATATCAAAAGAGCACCGATTGAACAAAACATATAGCATGAACATCATCATTTGCTTCATTGTGGTTAATATTCTAACATTTTTTGCTATGTATTTGAGAGATGTTGGCTGAATATCGAGCAAAATTTACAAAAAGATTAACAACATATTGGATATCTTAAAGTACACATCTATGCTTTACAGAGAATGACTAAACAATCACAAGCACACTCGGATCAATCTGAACACAAATATCAAATGAAAACACCTCTGAAATAATAGGGATGACGCCATATTGGTTCCCAGCGGAATGACGTCACTTTCCTTTCCTTTTTTAAAAATAGATCTTAAATGTGAAATCTAAAAAGTCGTTAAATTTGATTGAGGAAACAACTTTACATGTCATAACCACAATTTTGCTATTTGGTATGAGTTACTGATAAAAATATTATTGCAAAGGATGTCCAACCCTTCCATACACATTGAACTACTTAACTTGCACGCTTAGAAAATATGTTAATTGCCGGATGCCGATTGACCCGAAAAATTGTAACCCTACACTTATATCCGAGGTGTATTTCACAGCTCATGGAAATACCCGAATAGTTCCGATTGCAGTCGGATAGCGGGCCAATAGTATATATGCCATACAATCACTGTAAAAACTTTAGGAGTGGTTTACAACGCAACACATTCGTTCATTGAAGGTCAAAAAAATAGAGCAACACACGTTTGAACACTAAAGGACTGTAGCCTCATACAAACGTATAGATTTCAAACGGCATTGTTCTACTTTTCAAAGCAACAGGATGTTATACCCTATCAAACTATGTAACAGATTGCCAACAAAATGCACGTGTATTGATGTCGTAAAGCATTCAATTTGAAATTCAATGTAGCATGATTTGGGGCTGATGTGAAGAGTGTCCGATATCACGCCTAAAAGGTTACGACATCATAAAACCTCTAAATGATCTCAAACAAAAACAAACAGCAATAATATTAAGGTAGAATACCCATAATCCGCCATTTGAAATTCATCTTTTTCGTCGGATTTCGTTGGTCGTTCTCGGTTTACCTTGGTCTGGGCCGGAACTTTTCGCATTGAATCGATTGGTTCGCGACCCCGACCGAGGTTAACCGAGAACAACCGATGCCATCCAATGACGGAATGCGCTTGAAAAGGCGGTTTATAAGTATTCTACCTTGAGGACATTCTTCGAAGGCATGCTGGGAAATAAAAGAGTTTTGAGAATGACGAACGACTTTCAGGTAAAGACAACTTGATTGTACACTTTTGGTGTAAGGAGATTCATTCAGACAAATTGATGACATGTCACAATATTGGCTTTTCATGGAATCCAGATGGCGTCAATCAGCAATGATAATCGGAACTACTCGGATATTTCCGTGAGCTGTGAAATACACCTCGGATATAAGTGTAGTGTTACAATTTTTCGGGTAAATCGGCATCCGCCATTTAACACGTTTTCTAAGCGTGCACGTTAAGTAGTTCAATGTGTATGGAAGGGTTGGACATCCTTTGCAATAATAGTTTTATCAGTAACTCATACCAAAATGGCGAAATTGTTGTAGTGACATGTATAGTTGTTTCCTCAATCAAATTTAACGGACTTTTTCGATTTCACATATAAGATCTATTTTTAAACACGAAAGTGATGTGACGTCATTCCGCTGGGAACCAATATGGCGTCATCCCTATTATTTCAGAGGTGTTTTCATTTGATAAACCCGATGTGTTCAGATTGCAGCAATGATAGTAGTTAGTAGTAGTCTGGTTCTCTGTCGTACTAATAAGATGCAAACTCCTCAAAATGTTCTCCCATTGTTACGCTGCATCGATCACTGCCACCACAAGATTTCATCCAGACGCGGATGAAATTTATTAAATTATGTTTTTCTTTCATTTTTCGTTTCAAATTTATTAGTTAATTTAGTAAATATGTCTTCTTATGTTAATGTTTGAACAGTTAAATTGAAAAAATAAAAAAAAACGTTTTCTTTACATATAAACCACGATGGTTTTTGAGGGTGTCGCAGCCATCTTTGTACGCCATTTTTCTTTATCTGAGCAGATGGTCATGAGACATATGTATGTGCAGTGATCAATTCCATACTGGATAGATCACTGCGAGGAGTTTTCTTAAGAATATCGTGCCATTATGATATGGGAAGGCACTCAATATTTTGACTTTCTCCGACGGTGTTTTGTGAAAAAAATGAATGGGAACCAATCGGAGAGCTGGTTTGAGGTTAAAGTAGTGGATATACTTCTTCAATCCAAGAAACGTGGGTTTGCTTGCTGTCGTTATGATGCAACTGAACGAAAACAAAATTGTTTGAAACAGCATTAAAGTAGAGAGAAACCAAACCAAAACAAACAAGGACGTTACATGGCCACTTAGATGCATGTATAGTTTAACCAACTTAACTTAAGCCTAATCAACTTTCGCGACACCTTTCAAGTGTTTCCGTATTCAATGAAATAACAAATGAAAATTGTTGATACAGCAAATAACAGCATTAAACCACAGACTTGAAGTCACAACCCAGTATAAATAACAATGCAGAATGTATCTACTAAGTGTCACGAAGGTCGCAAGCGTTAGAGTCCCATGATTTTGAGCCATAATGCCACCGCGGAAATCCCGTAGTTTCATTATCCGTTTTACCATGGTGCAAGGAAGATGTTCTATCATAGCGTCGGACGTATCCATTGTGTATCGGGATAACATATGTCTTCTGCCAACAAGGCGGCCGTGTCAATAAATAGATGATAAAGTATTTATTACTTAAACGCATTGATCGCCACATTGTTATCATTGAATCGGGGACATATATCAAAGATGGTAACAGCCTGCATACAATGATTATCTTGTCCATCGTTATTGCTCAATCAATTCCACCGTGCTGTTTGAATTGGATTGTACAGCAATGTGGCGTAGAACCCCCTGACAATAGATAATGTATTTTTTTTCTAGACGTAGCATTCACCAAAATCAAATGACAGTACGTGTCCTAATCAGGAAACGGAGAACCCTTGGCAGTAAATATGGCGCTTGCCCCTGAATGGTGCATAGCGGACGCTTGTGTTGTTATGTCTTAAAACTAAATGAAAATATTTTAACCAGATCTCTTTTTAACCATAGTTTAGGGGCCGACAGCTTAACAGTTTTGGAGGCTGAGTCTAAAGCGAGGAAAAACTTTTAGAAAGAAATGAGAAACTCCCTGTCTTATAAAGGAGACTGAAGAAGAACCTCGGAGAGTGTGCTCTTTGAGTAGCAAACGTTAAAATGTTGATTTAAACTGTCCACGTCACTTCAAAAGTAAAACAAGCTTCACTGCCCAGCAGTACTTTGATGACAAACACTTTACCATTTAATCTTATTTCACATAACTAACTGGTATGGAAATATGTAGTCAAATGTAAGATGAGACTCAATATGATAATGATAATTATATCATCTAAAACACCACCCGTTAGCTATTGATAATGCAACTTCAAATCATTGTTTACATCATAAACCGTTTAAACGGTTTTGTAAATTTTCAAAATAAATGTGTCATATCTTCACTACAGGGCGACAAAAGAAGCTGACGTGAATCACTAATAAAGTTATGTGTTACTTTATAGGTATGTGATGATCAGTATTATACATTTAATCTTACAAATGTTAAAGTTTCAATCTCTGAGATAGTCATTTTAAACCTTAGAATGCTAGAAACGACTTCATGCTCACCAGGCCAGTCGCCAAGTAATTGACGACTGGTCTTTGATCTAACCGGTTTGCTACTCCTACTACCTTGTTGCATCAAAATTATGCAGATAATTAAGGTTTGGGAAAACTGACGACACGAAAAGAAGATTACCCAGTATTCTAAGGATTAAGCTTTCCTGTAAATGTTTTTTTACGTATGATTGCGAAGGGTTATCATACACATATTGCTGGTATATATAGTTTCAAGGCTCTTTTGTAATTAATCTACTCTGTCATGATACGATGCGCGCCATATTCTTATAGAACGATATCAAAGATAAATTGTACTGCAACAGCTTGTGGAGATTGATAATAAATGGCAACCGTTGTTTAACGGAAACTATAGAAGGACACAGTAATTAACCAATATCGTTTTATTGTTATATAGTTTTAGAGTACATCATACAATATGAATTATAAATGTAATCTTATAGCTCTATAAAAGAAGTGTGTGCGTAGAGCGTTTGCTTGTATGGTGTTCAACGTTGCATCAACAACGTTTCAGGTACGTAACAACTTTCCTGGAACAACCAGTACTAGGCTATGGTAGAACGTTTGAGTCGGGGGTCAGGTTCAAAATAGCTCTGGACAGGCATACTTGGCTTGGAAAATTCATTATTTAATCTGATTATGTAATTTTCTTGATTTGATTTGCATAACCTTACATCATTTCAATTACATGATGTTATCATTTTCTAATGCTGAGCAGTTAATTATTTGTTTTCTACCTGTAATCATTTATCGTCATTTACTAATTAAGTGAATGAGTGACACAACCTCATACATATGTTGTTTGTGTTATATAAATGTTTGTTAAATATCAAGTGATAATTTGTGCAGATAAATAGGGGTTCCGACAAACGCCGGACCGGCAAAGGAAGGAAAATTGCAAACATTAAAAACGTCAACGCTTATATTACCACTGTAGAGCAATTAGGGGAAACATGTAAAGTGTTTTCTTTCTTTCTTAAAACATATGACTTCTATTAGGTTCAACATAGAAGACGTGTGATGTATTTCCTATTTTCACTAACTGTACTTATATATACATTCTTTTTTGTTGCTCTATTTCATACTTACCTATAGATCTATCAATTTCGAAATGATCCGTGATTGACCAGGGTAATGTATAGGCGTACAATAGGGGAATTCTTACATCTTTTCCTTTCGAAACCGTTTTAGAAAATCTTCTGTTGTAGTGAGATAAGCTCAATATACTAGCCATTACGATATAAAGATATGTGTTTCTTGATATGAATAAGGATTTGATCCAACTAAACGAAACTTTCGAAACAATACCCTTTAAAAATAACAGTTATACAAGTAAATACATCATCAACAAGTTTTGTGAAACCGAGATATGTATTGAAATAGTTAAACGCTTTAAAGTGCAGTTGAATAAGGAAACCACATTGCTCAAAGCGGAACGAAAGCGTTTCCTCTGATCTAAGACAACACTCTAATTGCATTTTAACATGTTGCGTGTTTTGTCAAGACCCTAGTTGTAAAACCAAGACAGCTGGTGGGGTCTAGAGCGACTTGCTAATAGTACTAATGTGCCAAACAATGACACTGGGCTATAAAATAAGGAGTGCAAATATATCCACTGTTTCCGTAAATATTAACTAACCAATCAAATAAGAGGAATACCGACCGCAGGGGGTGCATAAAGCAGGTCTCTTAGAGGGAAGTCTTCATCAGATAAAATTGTTGCATTATTGCATTTTATCCGCAAGTCAATACAATCTGATACTATCAAAGTTTTATCATATTGTGACCTGACGAAGCTCTGTTTTTGCATATGATAGTACACGGAAATACATTATATTAAGTGCGGTCTGGCCTTTTATCATTATCAAACAAATGACAGAAAGTATTTCAAATCCAAATACATAATATTACATAATTAAAAACAACTGGGATCAGATGCAAACTGAATTTATAAATTTCAAATGCCAGAATTACAGGTTTGTCTTGATAAGGAATGTTGCATCTAAGCACAGCAATTATCATATTTTGACTTTGCTCTAGTCTCAATTTTTATCGGATTGTTATTTTTTATAAATTCGAGGGTTCATTTCAAGACTACAATCAGTCCTTGACGTTTGTGAAGGACTTACTTTAGGCTTTCATTTAACCATTGAATAGAAGCTATCGAAATAATGTTCAAATTCTTTAACAGGTTTAAGCTGTTGATATCGTAATTGTAAAAAAGGATTACATCTATGAACTAGTATCATGTTTGTTGATACATAAATGACTCGTGTATTGATTATCAAACGCAATTTTCTTAATAGTGTCATATCAACATAATTTCTTAACTTTTATAGTTTGTTTTGTAAAAAAAGGACGACCAGAGTGTGTAAATGATTGTTGTCGGATTCCTTTAGGACTCTTTAATTGAGTTTGAATCTCTATATTTCAATATCAACATTTTTTTATTTTTTATCAACTGTTATAGTTATTTTTCTAAAAGGAGGGAAAACCTATGTGTACATGTTCCTTTTCTGATTCATTAAGGACTCATTAATTGATTTTGGGTCTCTATATGTCTAATGCTGGCATATTAACAATTAACATAACTAAGACATACAGCCGTTTGTTGTTCACAGAACAATGTGGGTTGGTTCCCAAACTGAGAACCGCCGATATCAAATATACCACCAGCGTAGGCGGAACCGGTCAATATACCATTAAGTCCTCGCCTTCCACGACTGTAAGGGGAGCCTTAATACCGCTCTCTCAGAGCGCGAAGCGCTCGGAGAGCGGATAACGGTAACATACGTACGAGTAACAAGTTATGTTAACACCGGTTATACCATTAGCAAAAAAACAGGTGGCTTCCGGTTTACCTAAAGGAGAAAACTCGGGTTTGCTTCGGGTGTTTCCGGCTTTACGGAATGGACTGGTTCTATCTAAATTTATTTTCAAACATTACCTTTATCTACCAATATAGCTACCAATAGTGAACCATTCCTTGTAAAGAGAAAACTCGGGTTTGCTTCGGGTGTTTCCGGCTTAATGGAATGGACTGGTTTTACATAAATTCATTGCCGCTCATTGAGTTTATTTTCCCCAATCATGAATGAACCATAAACCATTCTATCGAAAAACAAAACACGAACAACAGGATCGGCGCCACCGCTTCAAACTTTAAATTGGACACAGTGTCCAACTCCTTGAAAGGACAACGTATCGCCGGTTGTAGGTAAGAGAACTTTTTGTACTCTTTCATTTCGTTATAAAACAGTATAGCTAAATAGACCACTTTCACCAAAATTCGTCGTAGAAAAATCGAGAAGGCGAGCCCTCGTCACGCCTCCTCTAAACAAACATCCATCTGAAAAAAAAACTTCTCCCTTTTCAGTAGAACTACAGCATTCATTTTTTAGTATTACAGTACATGTTCCTTCAGTACTAGGCTATAAAGTGTGTGTTGCCCACAACACTCCACGGTGAAATAAGTGTTCACCTTCTACCGATTCGGTGATTACACCCTGCAGTTTGGCATAATCTAATGTTTATGTAGACGGTCTATGTCATTTTCGCGGTGTGTAAGGAAAGCATTAGGTACACATCGTGTTGTATATGGAATACACTATTATGCTGACCAATAAAGCAACGATGTCAACTCGCCAGTTGCTGACATGGATTATTTGTTATTGTTGGAGCTTTTAAATTGAGTACAAGGTACCTTTTTGACAATTTAATAGCGTTATGGGCCGATAGTTTAAATAACAATGACAGCGTGAATTTCCTTTTCAAAAAATGAAATACCCTGTAAAGTATTTGGTTATATATGTCACCTTATTCGTTTGACAGTATTTTAGTTTACTTGATTCAAGTGATACTATTATTTCCAAACATTGAATTATTCTTGCAATTGATAATTTTGGCCCAAAGGTTTGATCCTTAAGTTGATTCTTCTTTATTTCACAGATTGCATGATGGTTGGGAATATGACAATTTCAAACAAGATTCAAAAGAAAAGATGATGCAGACCTGCATAAACATTGACTCTGTTTTATAATACAAGTAAGTACATAGTCTTTCTCATGCCCCTTTGAACTTTACAAACATAAGCCTCATAACCATAGAAGATAACTTTTGAAAGCAATAAATGTTGATGAATTTGTTGTTGCTCAAAATGTGTAATTGGCTTTTTCTTTTCTTCTTTCTTTTTTCGAAAACCTTCATGAGAATGAAACCAAAATAAGTCAAAACAGGTTGAAATATAGATTTTTATCAACAATCAGTTCTTTTTCTTCCTGTCAGATAACTGCTTCAATCGCTACTACCATAGGGATAGAATTATTTCCAAAATGTTACCAATTAAGAATAATCAGTCAGTTAAAATGTAGCCAGAATTTACGGTGGCATAGAGGTGACAGGTATGCAATTTTTTTTTCTGATTTGGTAAGTCGAAATAACGAGAAAATTAAGTCGTTGTTTCAACTTATTAACTCGAAAATAACGAGATAGTTAAGTCATTATTTCGACTTATTTACTCGAAATAACGAGATAATTAAGTCATTTTTTTTGACTAAGTTGAAATAAGGAGATAATTAAGTCATTATTTCGACTTACTTACTCAAAATAATGAGATAATTAAGTTTTTATTTCGACTTACTAACACGAAATAACGAGATAGTTAAGTCATTATTTCGACTTACCAACTTGAAATAACGAGATAATTAAGTCGTTATTTTCTTAATAACAATGTCCGTAACGAAGCATAGCTAGAAAAATCCACTTTAGATTTTATGTCCCCTATGAGGATTCGATCCCGGTTCTCCCGGGTGACAGTCCAAGACATAACCACTGAGCTAAAGAGTCGGCTCAGTAACGCAGAGGTTACATCTTGTCCTGATTGATTGTTGCTATGCTGTAGAGAGTGAGGTGGTTACGTAACACACCCTCTCTTATAGATGTCATCATTTATGATGACATGTAAGCCATTTCGGCTTGTAAGTCCATTTCGGACGAATTCATGGCTCAAAGGCCATATCCCGGACGAGCCCCCATCTTACGAACAATGTCCGTAACGAAGCATAGCTAGAAAAATCCACTTTAGATTTTATGTCCCCTATGAGGATTCGATCCCGGTTCTCCCGGGTGACAGTCCAAGACATAACCACTGAGCTAAAGAGTCGGCTCAGTAACGCAGAGGTTACATCTTGTCCTGATTGATTGTTGCTATGCTGTAGAGAGTGAGGTGGTCACGTAACAATTTCGACTTACTAACTCGCAATAATGAGATAGTTAACTCATTATTAACTCATGTTAGTTGACCAATCAGATCCATTCAATAATGTGGTTAACATTGCGTCTCACTGTACGTCATTTCACATGAATTTGCTGAATACAACGAATCATCTGATTGGTCAACAAACTTGTTATATCGAATTAACTATCGAGTTAGTGAGTCGAAATAACTACTTAATTATCTCGCTATTTTGAAGTTCGTAAGTCTGAATAATGACTTTACTATCTCGTTATTTCGACTTACTAACTCAAAATAACGACTTAATTATGTCATTATTTCGAGTGAGTAAGTCAAAATTACGACTTAACTATCTCGTTATTTCGACTTACTAACTCGAAATAACGACTTAGTTATCTCGTTCTTTTGAGTTAGTAAGTTGAAATAATGACTTAATTATCTCGTTATTTAGACTTACTAACTCAGAAAAAACAAACATAAAATCGCATACATGTCACCTCTATGCCACCATAAGTATTGCCAAAAGATTGATACTTTTTATTTTTCTCTTTCAACAGCCAAAACTGATGACTTACTGGTAGAGTAAGGAAGAGATAACAACATCAAAATATGCTGGAGGATCACACGGACTCGGTACAATAAAAAACAGATGAAGATTTACATGGACGCCCGAATACCATTAAATCTATAGATATGTTTGACTCATGAACTGTTTTAAAACTTAGTTTTCTCCTCAAAGGACTATTTCAAGGATAGTGTTTAGTGTTATTTGGTACTGATAACATCAAATGACAATAATATAGAAAAACTCTGATGGACTATGGAATATTCTATTATGATAACAATGTCACATATGTCTTATGGTACTCATTTTCTTTTAATTTTTTCAAGAAGCCTTCAAAAATTCAGATTAATGAGACAAAAAGCATGCCCATGCTCTATTTAGACAGCTTAGTAAGCCTACAGCAGACCAGTGGAAGACAGAAACTTGAGACATTACTTGAATTTCTTTTCTTACAAGTGCTTGTGTATGATATTTTTCAATGAAACAAAGATCAGAGTTGAATTTAAATTGTATGCATACATCAATGTAAAGTTATTACTTTTCCTTCAGTTTCCATGGTAAACCCGTTAACTTTCAACATAATTTTTTAACCAATTATGGCAAAGGGAAATTGGCTCAGAGAGCACATTTGCCTTGTCACAATGCTTCTTTTCATTGGTTAAAGAAAATTTTAATTATATCTGCTATTGCTTTAAATTTGAAACAATATTTTGGAAAAATTGGATAAAAGTCTTAAGGATGTATGTCATAGAATATTTGTTGATTATTTTTTTTGGAAAATCTAAAGGTGATCATACATATTTCTGCCATATTCTTCCAACTTTCAGGAGTTTTTTTTAAACTATGAAGACAAGGGAACTGATGGCATCAAGAATGAAAATAATGTCCCAAGATCAAGGAGTGATTTCATTAGATAAAATTATCTATCAATGTGTTAGAGCAAAGAATTTGAATACATGAACAAATACTGTCTGCTGATTTTCACTTATGTCTTTTAACTACATTTTATTAATAGTTTATTGCATATCATTTATTGCATATTTTGTTTTTTAAGTTCTTTGATATATAAACACATAAAAAGCAGTGTTTTATGTGTAAAAAAGGTAAATAAAATATTAATCAAAATTTATAGAATCTTTTACTTTTATTTTAAAGTTCAACAAAAAACCAATTGGCTACAACAAAGCTATTTGTTGTTTTTGAATGATCTTTTGGAGATCTGCAAAGCAATTTATGTGGTATTTCCTTATCTCAATTGAACAGTAATGAAAAATTCAAGCAAAGACCTGATTGGCTTTCTATATGATTTAGTTAGTCCCTAAGAATGTACAAGCAGATGAGTATGTTGTTTGAAATTGTCTGATACTATTAACCAAAATGATCCTTCTTCATCACCAAATGACGTGTTGTTTGTTCTCATGATGATTTAAAGCAGTACCTACAACACATGATTTTGTGAAGAAAATTCTATGATTTCATGCAGAGACAGACTTGTGATTCAAATATTGTAGTTTGGTAGTTCTGACATTGCATGAGCAGTTTGTCCTTACATGATGAATGTCTCATTATTGATGAAAGGCCCTCAAACACAGCCCAAGCAAGTAAACTTATACCCATATAGAACATCTACCATCAAACAAGCTCACTAAGAGTCTGCAAGAATACTTATCCTTTTACTGAGACCTACCTAAATGTGACAAAGATGGCAGCTTTGTGACAAAATGAGTATTTGCTCCCCAAAGTAAGCCAATTCTTATATTTCCACAAAGTTGTACTCTGAATTGATATTGAACCGCTTATTCAGTATGCAAGTGTTTTTCACAAAATCAATGCCATTGAGTTGAGAGAGCGGTCTAGAGGCAATGCCTTAGTTCATATTAGTCTGGTCGTTGAGTGGTGCAAATCGCCGTTCATTCAGATAGGTGGTACGCAAATGTGCGAGCTATGTGTCAAGATAACCGTTATTGTGTCTAGAGTGACATAACTAAAATATACAATTGTTTCTTTTGTCATATTGCTTTATTCCTGCAAGACGATTCTTCTGACATTAATTGAGTTGATGTTCAACGTTCATCAATGTCTCATTTTGCAGGAGTTAAAAGAAGAATTCACCTTTGCTAGACTTATAGCTTTAGTCTTACATATGCTAAATATAAACTCCCGAAGTCTTACAAGGAATTTTATTGACCAATACAATGATCGTAATGAAAAAGCATCAAATTGAATAGATATGATAGGGAAAGGGCTCAAAGACCAACCGATTCAAATAGGGAAACTATCGGCAATTGTATTTGTTCTTTAAATCGTATTAGGTGCTAATTTCTGATATTTAGCCAACTACATTATTACGAGTACATGTATAGTACAGTAATATCGAAATAGTTAGCCTGGGGCCTGGTCCGTACGTTTACCCGGCACAAGGCCTTATCTAATTCGGATATGCATGGGCTAGGACCCCAGGCTACGAAATAGTGTGCTATTCAGCACTTTCGTTATTGCTATTCAAGTCAAGAACTTTAGAAATATTCGTGTTTAAAGTCCCTGGACGTCAAAATATTTTTTTTTCTTGAACTCACAAAAGTAGAGGAATACACATTTGTTTGAAATTCCAGCAGAGAAAACAATTAGTTACTAGATAACTTTGGGCGTACTTTTTATTTTATACAAATCCGGTCACAAGGCTACATGACCTAGATAACGCTTGCATATATGTCAAGCTATAGACACCTGGCCCGTGATACTCCGAATACTCTCTGAAAGCAAACATCCACGTTCTTGCACTGAAGAGTTTACATCGAACTAGCCGGAATAACATACGGTTGGCCATGTAGAACTTACACAAAAAGAACAACATGGTATACGGATTACTAATTACCATACAGTGAATGTATCATCCAGTCAGTGATACTGTGGGTTTTTTCCATCATTATCAACATTTATAGAGCGATTTCGGTTACTATATTTTTATTCACATTTGTTTGGAGCATAGCTGAATACCATATGCCAAATCCACATTTTATGTTTTTTTTTCTATTGTATGACGTCCGCGAACTTTAAAGTTCACAAGAAGAACCCTCCACATATTTACATTTAGACTGACAAGTCTCCTCTCAGACCAACATTTATGTACAAGTCGTAAAAGACGCAACAGTTAAATGTTGTTTTAACGCACTACCAAACAATAACGACATTTAACCAGCTTGTCGCCGATGAATCTGTAAAACATGGTGGGAAAAGGAGAAAGTGTTTCCTACCCTATCAGAGGATTATTTTCCAATTTCACCATATTTTGAAATGGCGTCGGCAACCTCTTTCAATTTGGGACAGTCGAAAAATTGGCGTTTGGTAAAAGGGTTAACATGCGTCTATGGCAAAATCTTTATTTCTGAAAAGTCCCAAACTCCCAGACATACCAATAGAGCATTGTCCTTGAATAATGTATTTGATGAGTTGCTTTTCGTCTCTCTAATGCATATAAACCTTCAGAGGAAGACTGTGTTACGGCACTATACATTTTAATGAGATAGCAAATCGTATCAGGTACCATGCGTCAATATATATCTTCACGGAAGTGTCCTTGCCCCAAGGACAAAGGACTTCCTTGAAACCTTAAGTACACTTGTTGATGTATACTTTATTATCACCTTTATTTCATAACCTTATATATACATGTAGTTGAAATAACATTTACATATCGAACAATATGATTCCACCATCGTCATTGGCAAAATTATCAAGAACTAGATGGTAAAAGACTCGTGACGCACATGTTAAGTTCATTTGCGGCTTTGAGTGCGGAAAAAATATGTTTTTACTATAAATCGAATTGTTCTATGATATGTTTCAAAAGGCGAACATTGATAGCATATTATTTGGAAAAATAATGTTACACGTTGGCCTTATGTGTTTCATAAGATAATGGATTTGTTCTCACAAAGGCTGCACTGATAATAACTTAGACGATACTTTAAAGGGATCTATAACTACTCAAAATTGGCGAAACATTTTTGGTGCGAATGCTGCATAGGACGATACTATCATGCGCTCTAGTGTGAGTTGCGAAATTAATTTTCTTCGAAAACTGGGTCAATTGATATGTCTTTGTGAAAAAAACGACATTTCGTCAAAGGCTTTAGAAAATGATAGACACGTAGGCTATCGTTCTTGTAGTTTTATATAATGTTTTCAATTGTACGCTAGGAACCATTTAAAAAGTATGTTCTGATAGAAATGTTCCTCACTGCACATGCGCAAATCGGCATTTCCTGTCAGGTTGTTCCGATGTTCATTTTTGTATTGACCATGACTTAAGATGCTTGTTTTCACACGAGAAACCGTTTCCTACAATACATGCGTGAATGGACATTTCCTTCATTATTGACCATAGGTGCTTTGTCAATTTCTTAAATTGCTTGATACCACATGAGCGATGATTTTTCCCTAACTAAGACGTCACTGATCAATTGAAAAGGTTGAATCTGTAAGATTCAGCGACAAATGCAAATTTTTAAAACGTGTCGCCAATGAAACAACAGTAGCTTCCATAACGATAAAAAACTTGCAAGTTCTTGTCATCTTTTTGTCTGCATTTGAACGCAAATGTCTTGTTCCTTGTCGCCCATGACCTGTCGTTCGGGAGTACCAGGCCTTTGTGGAACGGATAAAACAAAATGTCTCACATTATTTTATGGGGGATTAGGCGGCTAGAGTTTGGGATGGATGCTCATAACACATATATGGAACCCTAGAGAAAAAGACAAAGTAAGCCGTAATATTGGTGATGGCCTATTTCTGTGATCGACATAAAAGGCACTGTTGTTTTCTTAGTTTGGTTTTCTTAGTTTGTTTCATATTGACAACCCTTGTTATGTGTCGTATGCTCTAGCAAAGTTTTGGTGATGTGATGGTCTGTTTCTATGATCGACATTTTCGCAAACGGGATCACTAAGTGAATGCTTTTTCTAAAGGCACTGTTGTTTCTCAGTTTGTTTCATATTGACGACCCTTTGTATGTGTCGTATGCTCTGACAATATTGTGGTGGTGGCCTATTTCTATGATCGACATTACAACAAACGGGATCACTAAGTGAATGCCCCTTCTAAACACACTGTTGTTTTCTAAGTTTTTTTTTTCATATTGACTATCCTTTGTATGTGTCGTATGCTATAACAAAAATCTTGTGATGGTCTGTTTCTATGATCGACATTTTCGCAAACGGGATTACTAAGTGAATGCTTCTTCTAAACACACTGTTGTTTTCTTAGTTTGTTTCATAGTGACGACCCTTTGTATATATCATATACTCTAACAAAATTGTGTCGATGGTCTGTTTCTATGATCGACATTTCAGCATAAATGAATGCCCCTTCTAAATACAGTGTTGCTTTCCTAGTTTTTCTTTCATATTAACCATCCTTTTTATGTGTCGTATCCTCTTACAAAATAATAGTGGTGTCTTGTTTTCATGATCAGAATTTTGACAAATGGGATGTTGGGCCCTGTGTTGCCCAGCGCTAAACGCTGTGGTCTTAGAACTCGGGGGTCGCAAGTTAGAGTCCCATAGAAACCTATTGTTTCGCAAGAATGTGTTCTCACAAGACACTTCAGATTTTGAATTTGGCGTTGGTGAATCAATAGAAAAGCCGTAGCATAACTGAAAATTGTTTAACCATATTTAAACAGATAACAAGTGTTATATCCGCTTGAAAGCCGCTTCTACATAAAATGTTGTTGTCCTTTCGTGTTTGTTTTTTTCGCGTTTAACTAGGTGTTCGTGTGTTGTAACCTCCAAAGGAGCATTGGATTTTATAATTTACATCGAAATTGGATGAATTACGGTACTAATGGTTTTCCCATAAGAACATGTTTTTTCAGAGGTGAAGGAAACAAACTGCAACACAATTGCTTTATCAGACAAAGTACAACCTTTCTTCATTTACCATCTGATGTCTTAACCCATTACCAAACAATAACGACATTTAACCACTTTGTTGCAGACGATCGTAACGAGCAATTCTTCCTTTTCCTACAACGTTTACGCCTTTACGAAAGATTTTTTTCCCCAATTTCATCACATTTTTATATGTCGTCTGCAAGCTCTTCCAATTTGAGACAATTGAGAATTTCGTGTTTGTTAAAGGGTTTACTTCTGACGCCTTGAACAGAATATTTCAAAGACGACTGAGTTCTCGGGTTAAGACGTTTTGTATAAGTAAGAGAGTGTTTCAACAAACTTGAATGTGGACTTGTGTTAAAATGCGTCTGCCCTTTTTCCTAACTCAAGTTATGTTATGTTATGAAATAAATAAACCGTCGATTATTATGTTACAAATGGGAATGAATGGCCATACAGATGGAGTATTTGAAATGTTTACAAATGGACAGTTCTAGTTTATGAAGGCTGAAAACTTTAAGTTGTTACTTGTAATGTATCGCCCCACTAATATGGACATAAACGTCGCCGGAAGCGTGAAAAAAACCATGACTTTTACGGGGGGATTTGACGGCCCGGTTTTTATGGCGGGGCTTTGCCATAACACGCGCTTAGTGTCTAATGGAAGTAGTCCTTCCCCCTTTTCCGTAATATAAATGGCTTACAACGCCTTCCCAGTCGACGATGTTATGAAAAAAAATGTTCAGAAAGAAATAGTACTCTTCATGAGTGACTTCTCATTTGACAAAGGCATATTAAATATCAGTTAATCAATTATTAAATTATCCAGTCTTTGTGAAGACGTGTGTTGTCAGGATAGTCATAATCACACCAGACGATAAATTAAATTGTAATGGTCAAGAAGAAGCAATTTCCCTCCATTTTCGAATGTGTGACTTCCGATTTCAAGACGATAGCATATGTATAAAATGAACATGTACAAAAAGAAACCGTTTTCTGTCTGAAATTGGTAAGAATCGTCTGTGGAAAAAGGACGGTGCCATTCCCTTGTTACAATGATTTCTTAAGCCTCATATGGCAGTTGCTTTAAAGAGAAAGGTAATGAAGAAAGGATTAACCCTTTACCAAACAATAACGACATTTGCCCTGTTTGTTGCAGACAACTCTGGAAATCATTTTAGGAAAAGGAGAAATTGCTCGAGCAATTTCTCCTTTTCCCACAAGGATTTCTACCTTATCATAAGATTATTTTCCAATTCCATCACATTTTGAAATGACGTCTGCAAGTTCTTCTAATTTTGGACAATCGAAAATTTCGCGCTTGGTAAAGGGTTAATACGGCAAAATGCGTCCCAGGGAATGAAACTGGTCACGTTCTAATAAATGTTCTCGCAGTAATGCCCTAGTAATAAATAGAATGTAGTCAATCCGTATTACCGATACATTTATGTCGTTGTTGGCTTAACCCTTTCCCAAACAACATATTTTCGACTGTCCCAAATTGGAAGAGTTTGAAGGGGACATTTAAAAAGGTGACGAAATTGAAAAGTAATCTGCTGATAGGGCAGAAAATATTGTGGGAAATGGAGAAATTGCTCGTCACGAGCAATTTCTCCTTTTCCCACAATGTTTTCTAAAGACGTCTGCAACAAAGTGGTCAAATGTCGTTATTGTTTGGGAAAGGGTTAAAGAATCGGTACATTAATGTGTTGGTACATCACTGTCGTATGTACTGTCGTACGTATTGTATATTTACCACGATGTTGCTTCGCACCACCGACGTGTTGAATCAAATCTGGAAGATGTAAACTATGTACTTTAAGAGAGGCGTCAGTCAGTCCGACTGTATTTCTAATGATGGCAATAACACATTTATAGGTCATTGGAATGGATTTGCGCTAATTACATGTTATATCGATGTAAACCCTATATACATTATCTATTTACGGCTGGAAATGGTTTTAAAGGTTCCTTGTTGACTCGGCAGAGTCACGATCATCTGTTATTTGATACGTCGTATACCATACAACTATAGCACCGACTTAGAGAAGATTTCTTCTGGATACCTTTGTTAATTAGTACAGTTAATGGAGCGACGATTCTGACGATGTGTTACTATGAAATATTGCTTTTCTCATTAATGAAATAAGGGGGGATGTTGTTGTGGAATAAAACATAGCACATCTTTATCAGAAGTCGTTTAGTCGAACGGTACCCCAGTTGTTTCAAAGACGTCTTGTGACGTAGCAATCCTGACTAAATCGACATTAAAAAAGGTGGAGAACCTCTCATGATATAAGAGAAAAGTGTAAAAATCGGTTTAAAATGGTCTTTCTATCGATTCACCTTATTTGTCAGTCTTGCCACTTTTAGGCCTTGCGTAATGCTATCCCTTACAGTGCTGGAACCAACTTCATGATTATACAAACAGGTTAGATCCAGGCCAGCCGTCAAGTTAATTGACGGCTGGCCAGTGATCTGACCTGTTTGCTACTCTCTGTATTTTTCCTTATCAAAATTAAGAAAATATGTAAGGATTTCGGAAAGCAGACAACACATAAAATCTATTTAAAGAAAATTACCCAGGATTCTAAGGATTAAGACATAGATAAAACCAGACACCCGTCGAAGAGTTAGTTATAGGGCTATTAGACACTAGGTGGTGGTCATTTTCTATATAATTGGCTCCTGGGCAGCGCTCAAAGCCTTAATTGGTGAGTTAAATGGACCCATCGTCCGATACGAATTAATTACCTTCTAAACGGTGGCCGACCTGGTGCAAAATCGAACTCGGGAATGGTGGCCATACCTCTCGCTTACTGAAATACCGGTGTACCCATGTAGCGGCGAATAGTACTGTTAACTAAAGATAGTCTTGGCAAGGCTTTTATGTGTTATATGATTGGGGCCTATAAAAGGCTCCTTCCCAATTGGAAATATCTTTGAAATCATGCATTTATTCCAAAATTCCAAAGTCATGCCAGTTTTTTTGTTTCCCAATTCAGCAATTTCAGCGGTATATTGACATTTTTGTATGTATTCGGTGTCGACCTTTATATCACAATGGACTGGGAATCGCATCATAACGGAAATATTGTTGACGCAATGTAATAACCCATGCATATATATATAGAGAGAGAGAGAGATGAAGTAGCTTTTCTGTTGCATCAATGACCTTTTAAAGGCACATACAAGGAGATAAATGCTATATCAATTTTTTTTGTATGGTAAAGTTTTAATCAGATTCAATTACTTATCACCAAAAAACTACCAGCAAAACCTTAACGAGAAATTCAACCAGAAAATAACCCAATTAGCAAGTTTAATAATTCATATTGTCTCATTCTTCACCTCTGACCTTGAGATTTGATACACAAATATTTGAACCGACCAACCAGAATTCGTTATCTTTAATATGTAAACAAACAGGTTATTGATAAACATGATTGAATTGGAGACAACTATATTTCAAGCACAAAATAACTTATGTTAAAGGAGTGTTTTAAATAGGGTCTAAATGCATTTGTAAATTAATTTTTATGACTTTTATCTCCTTTTATGTGCCTTTAACATTGACCCGAATTTCCATGAACTGCAGTCTTTGAAACCCTTATTTCTATTCTTTTTAATTTTGTAGCCTTTCAACGCTGTATCAAAGAAAGTCCTTTTGAAAGAATCCCCATTCGTAAAACAATTGCATAGTGATATATATCCCCCTATTCCCATTCTGCACTCGTGGATTTAAGCCCATTTCCAAATATAACACGCAGTAGACATTTCTTCTCGTCACAACATGCTGGAAACATTTATTAACCTATAATGCATGCACATGGGTACTATTTCGTAATTACTTTCCATATGCCCTGGTGTATAGAAATTTGCAAAAACTTATTTCCAATCATAATAGAAAATTACGTAAAGTTTATCCCACGCATTTATAATTGACCTCTGAATCTATACAAAAATGGAACAAAGTCAGGTGTATTCGTGGAATGCGTTTGCTACCGCTGATTCCGATGCAGCAGACCCGTCAGATCTACTAGAGGTCGATTTTGTAGGTAACAACGTCTGTACAAAATAGGGAAAAGAGGCAGCCGTTCTAAGCTTCACTCATTGAGCCAAGGTGGTTGCGAAATTTTGATTGAATTGTCCGAAAATGCGAAATCGTCTTCTGCACTTATCCGTATAATGGTTGTATGGTTCAGAATTCTACTTAAAGTGTTGTCTTTGAAACCGTATTCATATTATTTTGTCAGTGGAATGAAAAAATGGAGTGATTGTGATATATAGAAATAGTGATATATAAGAGATGATAGAGAGGTAGAGATATAGAGGTAGAGATAGAAAGGTAGATAGGTAGATAAAGAGAGGTAGATATGAATATAGAGAGGAAGGGATAAAGAGGTAGAGATAAAGAGGTAAATACAAAGAGGTAGAGATAAAATAGAGAGGTGGAGATAGAGAGGTAGATATAGATATAAAGAGATAGAGAGGTAGAGATAGAGAGGTAGAGGTAGAGAGGTAAAGGTAGAGAGGTAGAGAGAGAGAGGTAGAGATAGAGAGGCAGAGATAGAGAGATTAACGTAGAGAGGCAGATGTCGAGAGGTAGAGGTAGAGATAGAGAGGTAGCGATAGAGAGGTAGAGATGGAGAGGTAGAGGTAGACATAGAGAGGTAGAGTTAAAGAGGTAGAGATAGAGAGGTAGAGATAGAGAGGTAGCGGTAGAAAGATAGAGATGAAGAGAGGTAGAGGAAGAGATAGAGAGGTAGCGATAGAGAGGTAGAGATGGAGAGGTAGAGGTAGAGATAGAGAGGTAGAGATAGAGAGGTAGAGACAGAGAGGTAGAGTTGGAGAGGTAGAGATAGAGAGGTAGAGATAGAGAGGTAGAGATATAGAGGTAGAGATATAGTGGTAGCGATATAGAGGTAGAGATGGAGAGGTATAGGTAGAGAAAGAGAGATGGAGATAGAGAGGTAGAGATAGAGAGGTAGAGAGGTAGAGATAGAGATGTAGAGATGTAGAGATGTAGAGAGGTAGAGATAGCGAGGTAGAGATAGAGAGGTAGAGATCAGTGAGAGTTTGAACACAGACGCCTCGTTTACATTATGCTTCATGATAGTTTATCCTCGTGTCGTCTGTAAAAGGAATTAAGTGAAATAAAGATTTTGTATTGTATGGTACTGTACATTTCCGAAAAAGCTCACGTGTCTGTAAAGGCTTTTGGACATGCTGGACAATACGAGTAGTTGATTTTGCGAACCCTTGTAACCATGCTCACCTCTGAGAACCAATTCAGAACCGTATTTTAGATGGCTGTTGACCGAGCATCGGTGCAGCGTCATGTGGTATGCCTGTTATGTCAAAGCAAATTAATTGCCGATTTGAAATGTTATGCAACTGTCCTTGGGGACATTGCAAGTGCATGGTCGTCAAAGGTTAAAACTGCATCCTTTGCTGTATAGGCGGTTTTTGTCCTTAATACGGCCTTTTCTGATCCCATGGTTGGCAACACAAGGAGACCTGATCAGGTGACTGGAAATTGTTTGGCGACTTTTGTAAAATATAAACAGAATGGAGTTTAACCAAGTATACATGTACCATTGTAAATTTCTAAGGGACTTTCGCATAATACTACAAATCCAACATGAAGTAGCAGTTAACTTTAGGCTGATCAGGCGTCCAAGATCAAAAAAGTCTGGAATCAAAATACAACTGAAAACCAAGGATACTGATTTAGAATTGCTTTTTCATATTGTCTAGTACTGGTCGATGACAGAGAAAGATCGATTCACTAACTTAAAAACAGCATCCTGTTCATCTGAAAAGAGGATGTTATAACCATTTAGTTTGCCAGATGATGAGCGAACCAAACAAGCGCATGACATCCGCAAAACTTTAAAGATTCTTGCTAAAAGATGTGAGGATGTTTGGAAGTTAAAAACTATTTCATTTAAAACTGTGCAATAGCTGTACCGTGTTATGGTACGCACCGAAGAATAGTAACCGGAACAGAATTAGATCGTTTTCAATTCTTAAAAGTGTTTACATAGTGAATCAACGTGTATTTTAATGAAAAAGCGTTACCTCGCTTTTGGGATCTCCTGCATTTAGACCATACATACGTAGTTTAATTTACGCTTTCTGAATTGATTATGCTTCAAATAGCTACTTTGAATCGTTTATCAAACAACAATACAAAAGCTGTATCGTTTTAACAACATTATATTTTAACTTTCAAATTTTCCCTTCTACGAACAAGCACCTTTAATGAAATTGAGAACTGAAGCTGCCTGATATGTTCTCCTGATTAACTTTCGATACGGCGTCAAAGTCCCAAATAGACAAACATATACGGCAACTGGAGTATCCATTGAATAATACTAGAACGGCCCGCAGAGCGTATTCTGTTGATTTATTCCTGTCGTTTTCATTGGCAGACCAGGGGGTCTAGGCTCTCTATTAGAGATGTCCTCCAATCAATGATAGATCGAAAAAGACCCACAGGCGCGGGCATTATACCGTCCAAGTCCCGTTCTTATTTCCTATATATCTCTCGCCCACTCAATCCCACGATTGGTAGTCACCGTCCGCTTTGAATGAAACGACAATTATTTAGGTACATGGTGTATGCGGCTTTTGTTAATATCGACTATCTATATGTGATATAAGCGACAGAAGATATAAAGATGTCGTCGTTCACGAAAGAGTTGCCCTTTCAATCTGGCAAGGCCTTATCAGGCGTGCACGATGATCACAAGTCGACATCGCAACCGAACAAATTCTTAAAGGCACATCAAAGGAGAGGAGTACAAATAAATTACTGAAAAATTTAAAGAAGTTCTTTTATTATGTTCATAAAAGTCATGAAATTAGTTTAGGAATACCTTGAAACCGTATTAAATAGACTCATAGACTGCTTGAAATATAGTAGTCTCCAATTCAATCATGTTTATCAACAACCTGTTTGTTTACTTATTCGAAATAACGAATTCTGATTGGTTGGTTCGAACATTTGTGTATCAACTGTCTAGGTCAGGGGTGAAGAATCACACAACTAAACTGGTTAATCTGGGTTAATTCGTGTTGGCTTTCACTTTAAGTTGTGCCTATGTTTTGTTTTTTTGTCATAACTTTTTTGATCTGACCAAAACTTTACCAATTAATATAGTTTTATATAACATTTATCTCCTTTAATGTGCCTTTAAGCTACGCCTCAACTAAAACAATGACGGCATGAGATCAATCTTGACACATCGGGTAAAACCAATGACGGCATGAGATCAATCTGGACACATCGGGTAAAACCAATGACGACATGAGATCAATCTGGACACATCGGGTAAAACCAATGACGACATGATATCAATCTGGACATATCGGGTAAAACCAATGACGACATGAGATCAATCTGGACACATCGGGTAAAACCAATGACGACATGAGATCAATCTGGACACATCGGGTAAAGCCAATGACGACATGAGATCAATCTGGACACATCGGGTAAAGCCAATGACGACATGAGATCAATGTGGACACATCGGGTAAAACCAATGACGACATGAGATCAATCTGGACACATCGGGTAAAGCCAATGACGACATGAGATCAATGTGGACACATCGGGTAAAGCCAATGACGACATGAGATCAATCTGGACACATCGGGTAAAGCCAATGACGACATGAGATCAATCTGGACACATCGGGTAAAACCAATGAAAACACTTCTGAGATAACAGGGATGCCGCTAAATTGTTTCTCGCAAAACTTTGTCAGTTTACTTTTGTTTTCAAATATATATCTTAAGTGTGAAATCCTAAAAGTCGTTTAATTTGATTAAGGAAACAGTTATATCTATGACGACTTTATAACTTCGCCTTTGTGTATGAGTTACCAATTAGAGATAATTTAAAAGGGTGTCCAGCATAACCATTGAACTACATAACGTGAACGCTTAAAAGCACACTAGCGCTCAGAAAAATGCAAAACTGGGTAATATGAGTTATCAATTATGAAAGAATATGATGAAACATAGCGAAATAACCCAGGATCATGACAATATAACGCATGCACTATTTATGATCTATTTTTTAAAGCACTATTTTCATAAATTTGGTCCCCACCAATTCAACTTTATTGTTTACATTCGAGTAACATTTGGAATAGCAAGAAGCGGTCGGTTTAATGAGTGACGATCACCTGGTTAGAAAAATCACATGAAACACATGAAAATACTGTCATTTATCCAATATTAACAACATGAACATACAAAAAGAAGAATTTCTTGGGTTTTATTGGTTCCCAACGTTTCTCGGCTGACCTAGTTTGATCGCTAATTGTAAACAAACTTTCTAGTTTTCACTCTTTTAAAAGCATCATGTGAATGTGTTTCAGTCTCATTTCTTCTGTAAAAGGGAATTTAAAGCACATTTAAGTTAATTTACAATCAATCTAGAACTTTCAAAATGTAAGTGGAAATGAGCGCAAGTATGTCTTTAAAGGAAATATGTTATAAGTCGGGGACAATTTACCTTAAATATTGTTACCGAGTTTATACACGTATATCCGAGATGTATTTCTCAGCTCACGGAAATACCCGATTAGTTTTGGTTGATTTGAACGATGAGGGTTCGGAAAATACACTTCTTGTATTAATCTTGTGCGTCAACAAAGTATCAGCTTATGATTAATCAGTGTTCGATGATTAACTATATCAAACGAACTTTATCTAACCATAAAGACATAAATGTTGATGTGTTCATGTTGATACGGCAGTAATGCATTGTCATAGTTTCATATGTAACCGCTTTACATTGTCATGAGGTTGATCGTCCTTAAACGATTAACACCCTCATTCCATTCTACATTCTCATCCGGTAGCTCTAGATGACGGTGTTGTATTTTTTGGCTGTATGTATTCACATAACCACATTCCTCTCATTTGTATGTTTGTATTGCCATGTTCGTGTGTTGTTTTATATGTTTGCCAATAAACTACGTTTAGTCTTAATGTCAATTAAGTTTTTGAAACTTTAAAACGTGTTATCATTTGCTTTGTTGCGTTACATCATGGTGACATTTACCTATATCTTGTTCCTGTATTCCTTTTGGTGCTATCCGATGCTAACATATAATGAACAAATATACGTATGTGCACATGCATAATCCACTATATGTAATTCTAGTCTTATATATAAGTGTATTCTTCTCCACAAAAGCAATAAGCGACTAACAGGTATAGTGTAAGCAATTGCTTTTTTGTATTGACCTTGTATTAACCAGAACCGTGCTTACCATTGTTGTAGCTTTCATCTTATAAAATACTACAGGCAATACTATGAAACGCCGCCTGCACAATAATTCGCTTAAACCATGGGTTTAACAGTTAAACATAGGTTTTAACTCTTAATACGCATAGTTTAAAAGACTTGAAACCATAAACCATGCTTTCAAGTCGAAAAAGCTGAAACCATAGTTTAAAGTCTGAAACTGTATGTTTAAGTGAGTTTCTCTTAAACCCTATGTTTAACATAAACTTTAGTTTAAAGTCTGAAACTAGGGTTTAAGCGATTTTCTCTTAAACCTATAGTTTCTAGGGTGCAAACTATTGTTTAAAAGTATTGTTTCTGTAAACCCTTAAAACATGGTTTCTAAAGCCGTTTATACAATAATTCTGTTAAACCGATGGTTTAAGCGACTTTAAACTATGGTTTCAAGCAATAGTCCCTTAAACCCAGGGTTTAACTGTTAAACATATGGTTTAAATTACATCCAAACAAAACTATGGTAGTAACAGAATTGGCCAATCAAAACGCGTCCTAGAGTGGCTACGTTTTGATTGGCTGAATTCTTAATTTGGGGTTTCCATTGGCTAATTCTTAACATGCAACTTCTATTGGCCAATTCTGTTAATACTATTGTTTCTATTGGCTACCTGTTAAATCCATAGTTTAAGAGACTTTAAAACCATGATTTAAGCCTTTAAACTGTAGTTTACGCTGTATTCGCAATAATTCTGTTAAACACAGGGTTTAAGAGAAAACTGTAGTTTAAGACCTTAAACCCATAGTTTAAAAGTGCTCATACGGGATTTGCAAAATAATTTCTCTTAAACATATGGTTTAACAGTTAAACATATAGTTTCATCTTGAAACCATGGATTAAGACTTTAAACTGTAGTTTAAAGTTCGGTAGGTTGAAACCACGGTTTAAAGAGTTGAAACCATGGTTTCAAGTCTGTTAACCTATAGGTTTAAAAGTTAAACCCTATGTTTAACCGTTTAACCCATAATCTAAGCGAGTTATTGTGCAAACGGCGTTCCATACAATACATTGCTTGTGATTTCATATTGATAGTGAATACTTAAATGACATTTTGATATATTGTAACTATATCCTACATTAAGACTTAGCACGATACTGGTTTGTCTCTTAAATGTTTACTTCTTGTGTACTGATGGGCCTATGGCCTTATGTATCAATGAAGTACCTATCTATAAGAGAGTGCACACTGCGTTCCAAACCAACCAGGATTATAGATGCCTGCGCCAATAACATCATTCGCTCTATTCTCCCTTTATTTTCTTTGTTATTCCTGACCACCGTCAGTGCAACCGTTTTAGTGTGCCTGTTTGATCACAGATATGTGTGATGTCGTGTTTATAAGCCGAGTTTGATGTTCGGGAAATTAAACGCGCATATTATGACTTGGCGCAGGGAGTGTTGAAATTGGTTATCTAGGCGATAGAAGATAAAAACGGTCACGCAGTGCATACTGTTATCCACATATAGAAGCTTTAACGCATCAAATGACCCGAACATAATGTGTGTTTGATTAAAAACCAGTCCATAGGGGATAGAACTCGTTACCAGGTGTCTGAAACGGTTGCATAATCGTACACGTAAGGACGTTGGTGCTTGATATTTACACCGTTATTACAATAAAAGGCCGTGACAAAAGGGGTAGCTTTCCCTATTTCGAGGGTTCCATGCTTCATGTTTGTGAAGCACTCACTGTTGTTTTTCATTGGACAATCGATTTGAAGCAACTAAGATGATCTAACATGTACCTATGTTACAGTAGAATGATATTTATCCTGTCACCAGCGCAATGAACGGACCGATAACAGGGTGCCGTATAACATTTGTGATATCCGGCACTTACCATATATCACACATTCACGTGCGAAATAATGACGTCATATATACGTCATGGCATATGACGTCATTTGTGCATCATTCTCTACTTGTTTTCTGTCTTTTGTTTCCTTTATTTTGTATTTTGTTTTCAGTTTGTTTGTTAATAATAATCCATGGAGGTAACAGGATAAACAGAATAGATGATTAGTGTCTTTGAATAGGAAAAGTTATCGGGCTCGGCATCGGAATATTATCCGTTTCGCCTTCGGCTCACCGGATAATATTCCTACGCCTTGCCCGATAACATTTCCGATTCACGACACCAACCATCTATTCTCTATGACTTGATCATTCGAACTACATTTGTAGAAGCGATTTCAATAGTTGCGTTCAATATCAAGAATGCTTAATAAGAGTTCATATATTTCACAGAGGGGTGTATTCTATAATGAATGCACCTTCATGAGGCAGGCGCCAGGATGATATTTTACCAAAGAAATTAAGCACAATGTTTGCGTAAATAAGTAAAAACTGATAAACGTGGAAAATATCTTACATTAATGCACTGTATTGTCATGTGACACATCATTGGGGTGTTTTGGAGCTTTGCTAAATATGGAAATTATAGGGATTGTTGATTTTTTGAACTTAGGCTAATTCTTAGCATAAAATGTTAAGTGAAAAGGTACCCAGGTTCGTCCCTATAAACAGGATGCACCCCACAACCTCTGCCCTCCAGCCCGTTCTTGGGATTCTCTACCCCAGAACTTAGAACTGCTTTCCCATTTATCCGTGCGGAATTGGGTTGAATACGCCACATCCAGAAATCGCTCAATCAGCGACCAGCATACGCTTGACTATTTATGCATGGAGAGCACGTATAGTATCTCATTTCGAGGCAGCCTCAGGGGTATAAACCAGTATCAATAAATAGAACCATCCAATGACTTAATAGTTTAATTGTCGGCAGTCGACCGTTCAATAGGAATCTTTCCAATTATAAATAGGATACCCTGGCCTACATAACTTTTCCCCCGCGCTACGCCGTGTCATGTGATGGTGGTATGGTGATCTTCGCTCTATGTCGTCTTCACCCTGCATTGGCGTCGTGTTTAAGTTATTCCTTCATAAGAATGTGACTGGTTTGAAATTTAAAGCATCTGCAGAGGACACATTTAAAGTACAGAAGTCTTTTTTGCTTTGATGTTGGGGTAAGTATGGTAAGGTGATAAGTTGCTCTATATTGCATTTTATCTTTTTGTCACAGCTGTTACCAAGAACAAAGTCTCCGTGGCCTAGTGGTAACCAGTGGTAACTAGTGGTAAGAGTACAGAGCTTTGCATGTCCGCATGGGCTCAAATCTTTTTGACGGCAATTAGGATTTTGATGAGAGGTGGACGTTTGTCTGACTATGCCGCTGATTCTACCCGGCTTGTCCAGCTCTTATAAGCAGTTGAGTATGGGGTCTTCCTCCAACAATAAGAGACGGGCATCGTAACTTAACTGATATAATGTTGACGCGATATAAACCCATCGATATGACCATTACAATGACATCTGTTGTAGATGAGCCAAGTTGCGGTTTTATGGAGTGGGAAGTTAATTAATGTTTCCCGTGTACAAACTTCCCCTTAGTTCGCCAGTTCAGACTTTAAATTCGATTCATAGACCTTTTTCACTCCAAGACTTTATTTCGACACCAGGTCACCTTGATGGACATCTAGGTTTAGCATCGAAACAAATGCAAACGCTACATCTACGCTTCATACCGACCATTAGGTGGAATACTTCACATAAACAGCTTCCAAACAACCTCTGATGTATGGTGTTAGTCTTAATTAAGTTGATATATTGTTGCTGTTGTTGAAGATTCTGTTGTTGTTGTTGTTGTTGTTGTTGTTGTTGTTGTTGTTGTTGTCGTCGTCGTTGTTGTTATTGTTTGCTGTAGTATTGACCAGTCGCCTATGAATGCAAATTCAATGTTCTTAAAACTAAGTTTGGTGCATTACATAACACCAAGCCTGGACACATCGGGTTCATCGAATTAAAACGTCCTTGGCACAACACGTGTATCGAAGTCGCTACATTGCTTCTTGCAATACCTCTTTCGTTGCACTTATGTTTTCAACTGAAAATGTCAGGGGCCCGTTTTACTAAACAACTTACGGAAAATGTTTGCGTAAGTCATAATTGATTAACATGGATAATATCTTCAATGAAAGTACAATATTGCAATGTGACACGTCATTGGAAGCGTCTCGGAGAGACGATTCCAATGATGTGTTACTTTGCAATATTGCTTTGCCAAATATTGAAATAAAAGGACTTGTTGATTTAGACTTACGCAAATCTTAAGCGTAAACTGTTTAGTAAAACGGGCCCCTGATGCATTGTTTAAATGAGAAAACAAAATTGCATCACAGCTTAAAAGTTTACAGATGCGCAAGTGTTATTGACCGAAAGTAATGGTTTTAATTGATGGTCAATTCTCTCATATACATTGTTCTTTTCAACATGGGCATTCATAAGAAATGTGTTATTAGTCTGTACATTTATCACAAAATTCGTAACCTTACACTTAAATGTCACGGAAATGTCCCAGTGGTTACGATGACTTTAACATAAGAAACTTCCTTTTAAAAACAACTACAGCTCCGTTGTTGTTTACTACCTCCATGATCAAGATTCGTGATAACCTCCGCGAAATACCGGTGGGCGGTTTATTGGGTAATGATTAACCATAAACCACTCAAAGTTTACCGGACTGTCATGGTTTTAACGCGACATATCGTGCATTGATTGTTTGATACTTTGATCTTTAAGTGTAAACTCTCCACCGGACCGAGCGACCTTGCTCTAAACACAGCGTCCAATAATCATGATCAATAGATTGTAATGGCGCTGGGTACTTTTTGAAGTCGTTAAAGCCCTTACTTCATAATACCTTACATTCCCGCACCTGCTGTGGATTTTTAAAGGCACATGAAAGGATGTGAATACAAATCAATTATTGAGAAGACGATATGCAGTTATTTCGTTATGTTCATAATTGTCATGAAAAATAATGTGTGAATGCTGTGATACCCTATCTAATAAACCCTGTTGACATAAATTATTATGTGTTTGAAATAAAGTTGTCTCCAATTCAATCATGTTAATCAACAATCTGTTTGTTTACATATTTCCAATGACGAATTCTAATTGGTCCGTTCAAAATTTCATAGGACCATGTCAGAGGTTAAAAATCAGGCAATCCGAGTTATTAAACTGGCTGATATGCGTTATACTTCATTTACTTCCACGTTTAAGTTGTGCTAATGGGTATTTTGTGATAAATATTTGAGTCTGAACAAGAGTTTACCGACTAACATAATAAGAGAAAGCATTAGTCCCCTTTCATGGGCCTTTTGCGCAGCCATTGTAATGAAATGACACTTTATTCCTTATTTGCAATCAATCAACAGTCGTCATCGTTACAAATTTCATAATATGATATGAATAGTTCTGTTTGATGCAATGATGTTGTCGTCTGTTTTGTCTATGCTTTGAAGGGCCGTTAAAAGTTACTTGGGGATGTTGGTTAAGGAACATCATGGTTAATTCTTCATAAGTGTTTCGGTCCGTACAATTAGGCGACTTTTAATTGGGGTCGTTCTTTGGCAGAGTTTATTTGCGTGCAATCTAAAAGATAAATCAATGTATTTATGGAGTCGTGAAGAATCGAATTGTTCCTGTGATGATTCTGTTAGATTATTTATGTGGCCTTTGAACCATAATAAAATATATCTACCTTTCTATATGTAAAACCCAATGAAAACAAAACTCAATCATTTAGGCGTAAGAATGATAACTGATACATAGATAAAGAAATGACTTG
Source organism: Cerastoderma edule (assembly GCA_947846245.1). NCBI lineage: Eukaryota > Metazoa > Mollusca > Bivalvia > Cardiida > Cardiidae > Cerastoderma > Cerastoderma edule. Next base: position 19,388,785 of record OX401417.1, read on the forward strand.
ATTAAAGGAATGGGATCATTTGTAAATGGGTTCATTCGTTAATGTGCCGTTTTAAACCCAATACTAATTTGAAAGATGGCTCTAAATGCCCAATGGGAAGCCTGGTTGAACCGGAGCTCATCATACTAGACTTGTAACTCAGTTGTCCCAGGTTTAAGCCAAGACGGCACCGCTTGTAATTTGTGTTAAGCAGCCAACCTGTCTTAAACAGCCAATTTACTCTGTCCCATAGGTTGGCCTCTAAACACAAATTTGACTGTATAGTGTACCACGTCACTTAAGGGTGGTGCTGTCAGGCATCTTAACCCGTTGCGATATATCTGGGGTTTTTTTTTTTTTGAAAATGGTGTTAAATCACAGAAAGATGTTCTATAAAGCGGACGTTTCCAACAAAAAGATGCGCAAACATAAGAATGGAATTTCCCGACGAGTCGACTAAGAGAAAGGGTGTAATTAATCCGCACGCGTGATTATCGGATATCGATTCCTTTGACTTGTAACTTATGTGCTTCCATGATCAAATGGTACACTGTAATACTCGCGCCTTGACCTCAGGCCATGGGATATGCATGGTGGTTACCATCGAATGAACAGCGCCTCTTATAACATACTCCGAGCCAAATCTTATCTATGTCTCTGGGTTGTAAGAGTTTTCTCTTTGAAAACTATTTGCGTACATAGGGAAGCTTAAAGATTCACTATGAGGGTGAACACTAGACTGTGGTCTCACATAGCCATTATAGGAAATGGACCGATATTCATGCATGATGGTTATCGAATGAGCAGCACATCTTTTAATATACTTCAATGCAAATTTCATACGAAAAGGGGTAAGAAATTGGTTGGCTTATAAGAGGTTTTTTTACAAATTAAATGAATACTATTTTCGTACATAGGATACTTAAAGATTTACGATTACAATTACCACTAGACTGTGGTCCCGCAAAGCCATACAATTATTGGGAATTAACCGATATTCATGCATGAACGAGCAGCGCCTCTCAAACCATACTTTGGGCCATATTCCATACGAAAAGGGTAAGAGATTGGTTGGGTTGAAGAGGATATTCTTATTTGCAAAATAAAATGAAAACAATGTTCATCTAAAGGGAAACGTACAACAATACAAGAATTACAATAACGATTAACACTAGACTATTGTCACGCAAAGCAACACACTTATACGACATTAACCTGTATTCATACATAACCGAGCAGCACCTCTAATAGCATACTTCGGGTCCAGTTCCATTAAAAAAGGGTGAGAGATTGGTTGACTTATAATCTATATTTTTTTAATAAAGACTTTTAGCGTACATATGGACACTTAATGATTTACAAAAACAGTTAACACTAGACTGTCGCCATGCATAACCTTGTTATAATAGGAAATGAAACGATATTCATGTCTGATTTTTTTTTCGTACACAGGGAAACTTGAAGAATTAAGATAACATTAACACTAGTCTATTGTCTCGCATAAGCCTTATTATAATAGGAAATGAGCCGATATTCATGCATGATAAACTTCCGAAAGCCTATTACATGGATACAGATGTGTATGTGTGGCGCACAGGTGTTTGACACTATCTTCCATTATGGCCCAATATTCGTTCTTTGTGCTTTATAAGAGACGATGTTTACAGCGGCGATCTAGCAGGCACGTTATTAAATCACGCCAAATACCCTTAAAATCATAATCAGCCAGATATTTTACAAAATCCCGCGTAAAATAGACGAACGTCCATCAAGGTCATGTTGAAAAAAGATAGTAGAAAAGAATGCAGCCATCCGATTGGTCGAAACTAAATCAGATAGTTTTGTCTATCATATTTTCAACATGGCCTTTCCAAAGAAAGATAGATGAATATGCATCGTGTATTATGTAAATAAGAGTTGTATGTAAGATAACAGAAGAAGGATCCGTACCATTCCGCTAAATAAATGGAATAGCTTCTGTTGAATTAATGATGTTTTTTTAATATATCTTTGGAGGAACTATTAACTACGGCTAAAAACCACTGGTTATGGGCTTATACCCTGGCCGTGGAATGACGAGGGTCAATTTAACGCGCATACTGTAAAACACTTTGCTGTTTCCGATTGCGATGATTGATTTTGATAAAATAAAAAGTGTTTTTGGAGAGAATAATCATATCTAGACCCCAAACGATAAGAGATTAATTTTGTGTTTTGTTGTTAATTTTACGGGACAATGGGTGATATATTAGAGCGACTGTCAGTTTGCTTTTGTAAACATTGTCTCTTATATAATGTATTTTGGTGAATACATAGAGAATAGATGGTTGATGTCGTGAATCGGAAATGTTATCGGGCAAGGCTTAGGAATATTATCCGGTGAGCCGAAGGCGAAACGGATAATAATCCCAAGCCGCGCCCAATAACTTTTCCAATTCAAAGACACCAACCATCTATTCTATTTATCCTGTTACCTTTATGTATTCTTTCAAACAAACAAGATGTAAATAAAACACGACAAAAAAGGTAAAAATAAGTAGAGAATGATGTAAACATGACGTCATATCGTTTTTATGACGTCATGATTCGTCACGTGAATGTATTTTATGGTTAGTGCCGGATATCACAAATGTTATACGGCACCCAGTTATTTGTCCCAAAATGACACTAGTGACAGGATAAATGTATTTACATATGTTATTCGGTCATAATAGAAGATTGAACCTAGCGCCGGCTCAAAATAATGAAGAAAGGCTCCGATATTGACTGTCTATAAGTGCAGTTAAAGCCGGGTAGATCCATCGACATTAATAAAGATAACCCGGAGACCGCCTCTCAAGAAATCCAAATAATGTCATCAGGATTCGAACGAACACGGAGAGGGACAATTTGAATTAAAGTTCTGTGCTCGACCCACTCGTCTAACAGTTCAATCGTCTCGAACAGATAATTATTTTATGAGTTTGATCTACCCACACCTGGACAGATTTACGGAATGCTAATGGTTCTAAACGGCTTGACCAACGGGGCAGTTGAATATGGGTCTTCCTCTATCATTAAGAGTCGGAACCGATACATAACTGAAATAATTTTGATGTTATGTTAAACGCATATAGATAAATAAACTACCCGCGCCCGATATCTTAAAGGACACGTTCAACTTGCATGATAAAGACGGAGGACCGCTTTCGTAAAACGGGTATTTTATAAACCTTCAATAAGTGTTTATTGCACAATGTCGCGGTCTCATGTAATCCTGCATAATTCAATAAATTGGTTTTATTAGTCTATATAGTACCATGTACCCAACTGCACAAAAACAGAAAGTTTACAGTTTTCATTAAAACGAGCTTTACATCTTTTATACACCTTTTTCTAAAATGTATAGACGAGGACCAGCCATTACAGACATTTCTGGTTGATCCGGAATTATCCATGAGGTAGATACCTTAATGTCGACATTCAGTATGAATAATGTATTTACGTTTTAAAAGCACATCGTGTATCGTTTGAAACTATACCTGAGATAAGACGTGAATGGAATATCGGATAAGATTTACGAGCGTTGCATTTATTAGTCTATACCACCTATTTGCAGTTATTTAACTCGGCCATATACTGCGTTGGACTTATACCATACCTCAAAAAAGGATGATTGGAATATCTGATCAAATTTACTTACCATTGCATTTTGCTTATATCACCTGTTGACGTTTTTTTAACTCAGTTATATACTGAGTTGGACCTATATTAGTACAACTGTTTTCTTAAACCTTTTCTCCATGATTGTTTCTAACATCAATAGAGGCAGCTTTATTTTCATACTTTAACATTTATCATCTGCTTTTGAGTGTTAACCCTGTACCAAGTAAAGTGCGATCATATAAACACTTGCATGGAGTAAAGGTTTTAAAGAACTTCATGCCTACATGTAACACGTCTCTCACCGCCGTTTAAGTGCGTGTATTTTGGGCCTCAGTCAGTGAATGTGTAAGAAAAGAAGAAATCAATACTACTGTACATGTCAGGAGTATGGATAGCTATACTGACCACTGTGATAGCTATACTGACCACTGTACAATAACAAGAATACTGTAATAACGTATGTTTGATTTCGCTCTTTTAGAATACAAATTACATAGAAATGATTATACAGTGTTAATGTCAAAAGATGCTGACCACTGTACAAATTACATAGAAATAGACAGTATTTAGGGTAAAGTGTTTTCTAGGTCTCAGTCGTAAGGGTATCTTTGTACCCTTTATCAAACACCAAATGTTCGACTGTTTCAAATTGAAACAGTTTGCAGACGACAAATGTAAATGTAATGAAATTGTAAAATAGTCCTCTGACAGGGCAGAAAACGTTGTGGGAAAAGGAAAAATTGCTCGTCACGAGCAATTTCTCCTTTTCCAATAATATTTTCCAAAGTTGTCTGCAACAAAGTGGTAAAATGTCGTTAATGCTTAATAAGGGGTAAAACGACACGTTACGAGATCACATGATATTCAGGGCTCCAGATAAGAAGCATGTTCTAAGTATTAACGTCTTTAATTCTTCTCTAAAACTATATCGTTGACTATAAACTAGTCTTTTTACTGACAAAACTCTACTGACGTCACAACAATGTAATACTTGAAATGGAGTATTCGAAATCTTGCGTAAATTAAATTTGACATGAACGCTTATCTATACACCCGATATCTAATATTACATGTAGTTTGAATCGACGAACGAACCCTTATCTTTATAGATAAATCCTTGCCTTATTTGAAGCAATTGGCAAATTGTGTATAGGTGAATTATATAGACTTTACTGATGGAAAATTATACTAACTTTCTTATCGGCACAAACATTGCAACACATGTTGCAGTGGTAAAGAATGATCGATTAAATAACAAATCGTTGAAACGAATCGGGCACTGAAAGATTTACAGGGGTGGAATGGATTCTGTCATAAAGGTAGTTAAAGTTTGTTGTAGTAACGACCACTAGTTACAGCAAAGTGAACTGAACACTTGGACGTTATAATAGTTTGGAAGTAATACAAGTGTGTGATTTGACGTGAACCTGAATTGCTATGCAGGAAAAGGACGCCATATATAGGTGAATGGAATCGGCTAGCGTCATGCCTGACTAAGAACGTTTAATGTTATTATTTACATAGAGGTGAGAATCTTTGTTAGTATTTTTAAAGTTGTAATTAGATCATTTCATGGTTTATATGTAAAACCGATTCGCTAATACAATAGTAGAATCGTGTTGGCTAGAATGAATGCTAAATCTTTATATAAGCTGGCTGTGTAACTCTGGGTCATAAAATCCAAGCTGAAGTGATACTGGCTGGGAATTTTATTCCTAGGAACATATAAGATAAGATAAGGGAAATGGATTTAAAAGCCAGTTATGGAGCATTTTTGTGGAACAGCCACATTTATCGAATCATTTGAACTAGAACAACTAACTGTTGTTATGGAACATGAGCATGGTCAAAGACTGACTTTAATGAATTTTAAAAATAGAACAGGACAGTATCACATCAAAACATGCCTGTTGTATAATAATGTAATTGAATATATTTGTGTTCACGAGTGACTCATTAAAAAGTTCAATCTTATTCTAAATCCGATTTACAACTCGTTAATAATAACACGTGGCAGCATGTTGATTGTTTATAGGCCTCCAGTAATTTTCCATATACATGTACACTAGTAGTAAACGAGTATTCGTATTCCGTCCTTAATTACAGATTAAACTGAAACCTTGATCTAAAGGTTGTTTTAGGTTTATTTCACAACTTTCTCACATGTAAAGATAACATGGTTTTCCCATTCTAGTACTATTCTGCCATCATGGAAGTCTCCGGAAGAAGGAAAGAGAAGGCCAGTGATGACAGTCACACTACAGGCGTTCTGTGTGACCCATGTGGAAGGGTGAATGAAGAGGAAAACGCCGCATTCTACTGTACAGTGTGTAATGAGTTTCTGTGTGACGCTGATGCAAAGGCACACAGAAAAAATGCTATGACTATGGACCACACGTTATTGGATCGTGACAGTATGCCAAAACAAAAGATAGGTTCTTATGAAGACAATATATGCCCAATACACAAGGGAGAACTTCTCAAATTTTTTTGTAATCCTCACAGTACAAGTTGTTGCTCGATATGTGCTACCAAGGAACATATGCATTGCAAAGTTGAGTACATCGACGATATAGCAAAGGAATATGAAAAAAGCAGTGAATACAAATCCTTGATTAAAGACATTAACGATCTAACGCGGCGTCTGCACAGTGCAAAGCAACATTCAGTTGACAACAAGAAAAATGCTCACCGCGTTCATTCCGAAATTGTTGCTGCCATCAGAAAGTTTAGGGATGAAATTAACAGTATTTTAGATTCTCTCGAAAATGTCACACTGAAAGAAGCAGATATGGCAAAAGATGCCGAAAGCAACGCAGCTGAGTCAATAATGACAAACTGCAATGCATTAATGACCAATTTACAAGAGATGACGTCGACTGCGGAAAACCTAAGAAAGTTTAAGCAAGAGAGACAGTTGGTCATTCATTCGAAGAAAGCCCGGGTACAAGTCAAAGAAGTTGAAGATAAGGTGTTAAAATTATTGGACAGTAATAAAGGAAAAGATTACAAGTTCAATCCATGTAAGACTTTATCCCAGAGTCTCAGATCTTTGAAAAGTCTTGGACGATTGGAAATTACTGAAGAAAGCACAAAACCCAAACAAATCGATCAGAAAGCAAAAAAGGTGTCTGGTGCAGAAGTATCGGTACCGGTCGTTTATCAGCCCGTTAGAGCGCGCCATGTCCGTTATATCAATATCCAACATTCAACAGACATTTATATGTCAAGCTGCTTGATTACAGGAGGAGTTATGATGGACAAGAACAGATTAGCTTTGACTGATCATAACAACGCCAGCGTGAAGGTTGTTGACGTCATAAGTAACACCTTGACATCCTGTATAAAACTACCATCACGGCCAAGTGATATAACACGTGTAGAACAGGATCAGGTTGTAGTGAGTTGTGATGGAGGTAAACTGGTGTTTCTGAAGGTCGGGAACACGTTGTCTATCATTAATCAACTGGATATCGGTGGTAATCTGCGGGGTATTGCCTTTACAAAAAACAAATTACTTGTTGCATTTGGGTCCCCCGATTCTTGTGTGAAAGTTATGGACTTGAGAGGGAAAACGTTGAAAACGTTTGAAACTGAAGCCGCCGGAAATAACCTCTTTAAGAACGCATGGTATATAGCTCTCAGCGAGGACCAGAACACGATATTCGTGTCGGACGAGGGCAATAAACGTGTCACAAGTCTACGTATGGATGGTACAGTACGAGGCGTATATACCCACGACAATCTGATATATCCAAGTGGTCTGGCTGTAGATAGAAATGATAATGTGTATGTTGCTGGGTGTGACTCTCACAACATTCACCAGCTCTCTACAGACTGTAAACCCACCAAGGTGCTACTGGATAGTACACATGGGATTAGATACCCGTGGATGGTGACATATTGCAAGACAGAGAACAAACTGTATATTGGTCATCTTTCCGTGTCAGGAATTTATTCTATATCTGTTTTCCAGTTATATTAAATTAAGTAAATGAAACGGGAATATGAGTATGGAAATAACATCAGTCAACATCGGTTTGTTTCTAGTAAAGTAGCTTCAATACTATTAATACTATTTGGTCAAAGATATTTCATTTCAAAAATCAGAAATTGTTCAATTTTACTTCTATTCGTGTCAGACCAAGGCAATGGGCGTGTAGAAAGTCTACGTATGGATGGTACAGTACGAGGCGTATATACCGCCGGTAATCTGAGTCATCCAAGTGGCCTGGCTGTAGATAGAAATGATAATGTGTATGTTGCTGGGTGTGAGTCTCACAACATTCACCAGCTCTCTACAGACTGTAAACCCATAAAGGTACTACTGGATAGTACACATGAGATTAGATTCCCATGGATGGTGACATATTGTAAGACAGAGAACAAACTGTATATTGGTTATCATTTTGAATCAGGAAAAAATGTTATATCTGTTTTCCAGTTATAGTAAATTAAGTAAATGACACGGGAATATGAGTATGGGAATAACATCAGTCAACATCGGTTTGTTTCTAGTAAAGTAGCTTCAATACTATTAATACTTTTTGGTCAAAGATATTTCAATTCAAAAATCAGAAATTGTTCTATTTTACTTCTTTTTGAAAGAAAACATATGTTTTATCTTAAAGTTCTGAGGAACAATCAATACTGTACGATCCAGGTTGTGCATTGCGATCAGGGACATTTCGGTATAATCCTAGTGGGCTCAGGATGGATTAGAATAACACTAGGTGATCTGGAAAGATCCGAGACGATCCAAGATAAGTTACAAAAGTCGTGGATAATACAGGAAGATAGGGAACTGTTAGGAATAACCGAAGATCAAGATTGTATGAGACAATCCGTAATGGTCCTGGATGATCCAAGTACATAAGTAGACGTGTGATATAGAATAAACGAACGAACCTGGTTAATGAATGTTGCTCCAGGATTAGACAGCACAACCAGGGAAAGGTCCGGGACGATCCAAAATAAGTAAGAGAAGTCGTGGATAATACAGGGATATAAGGTCTGGTCTTGAATGACCCATGCTCAAGATTATACGATCAAGATCATAAAAGACGATCTATAATGGTCCTGGATGGTCCAAGTAGGTGTGTTATCTAAAATAAACGTATGAGCATGATTGATTAAAGGTGCTCCAGGATAAGACAGGACGACCGGGTGGATATGTGAGTTGCTAGCCATTTAACGTACGAAGTCTTGGACAAAACCTCATAGAACACAGAACCAATTAAGTGTGCGTGGTTTACAAGCACGTAGTAGCTAGATACCCAAGCGGTTTTTATCGCTTTTAATATGATGACAGTTGTATGGTATTTTGATTGATCGTGTGTAATATTAACTCCTTAATGTTCAAACGTTTTCTCCAATGTTTCAAATGTAAATAGTTTTCTTTATCCAATACAATTATTCGCTTTATTCATTATTTACCGATTTGCAGATCCTTCTATTTAGTGGAAGGTTCCATTCAGACAATATGTATATTAATCTAATTATCAAGTGGATATTAGTGCATTACCTAGAATACACGTCGATTCACAATTTCAAAGCATATTTGACTTCGGCGTACATTCTATTTTCATTTGCTTCCTAAAATAAAAGTGCTAGTACATGCCTTAAATGCCTAAAGAAAGCTACGCCATGACTCTCTACCTAAACTTATTTATTTTAAATCGAGTGTGAAACAAGTTCTTAAAACTTAGAGTAATCACTCTCGATTCCTGACTCTCTATCTAACAAAAATACCTAATCGGTTTATCTCGGCCTGTATTGTATATATTGTATACGTTTCGAGTATTTCCTCCTTCGTTCATCGATACCTTATAACTGGACAAATAACTTGATGATAGGGATGTACGAAAGTACTCTTTATCTCCTACATGTATTATATGCTTTATTATTTATGTGCCTATCAACATATAAAAGTAATTATGCAGGGCGTATCAATAAACTGTGACTTTGTAACCAGAAAACAACACGTTCGATTGTGCTTTACCCTTGATCCGATGAGAAAATCCGTAAACGGTCCGAATTAATAGCCGAAAAGTCATGGTACTTAGAAACTTATGAAGAAAACTGTTGTAAAAATCTTAACTAGAAGTTGCTCATGTACAGCATTTCAACATATTGTACCATTGGCTCCCAAATACATCTACATCAAACATGCTAAGCTTATATTTATAGACTTAGGTCCCTACTTCAAGTACTTTTCCCTATCACATGTTTGTCGTATTAGTGAATGTTGCAAATCTCAGCATCATTGGACAACAAAAAACAACTTCTACATCGCGTCGCCATAATTTTAGTTATGTTGCGATCCGAGGTTCATATTGAATAAAGATCCCAGACCCTTCTTCCTACGAGGGCTGGTCAACGCATGAAGACCCATAGTCATTCCGTGAGTCCGGGAAACCACCTCCAATGAAAATACAAAATCTGCACTGGGTTGATTCGAACCCGGAGAAGGACCATGTGGTTTGAGCTCTGCACTCTTACCAATAAGCGATGCAGCGATATCGTTACATTGCAGTTAAATTCAAACAGTAAAACTCAATTAGGAAATATTGCACGAAAAGGGTGCAAATGCCCACTCTATTCTTTATTCCTAAGCATAAGAATAAAATAAGAAGCAGACGACCTTTGGAAAGAAACAGTGTGTTTCACAATTGCAACAAAGGTTGAGAAAAAACACGTAGCCAGACTGGGACTCGAAACTAACACCTCGCTTAGAAATGGAATTCATGCAAACAATGACTGTAAACACATTGTCATATTAAATATACGATTTAAGGTAAGACCTGGGTAATGGAAGACTGACAATTGCTTTGGTTAAAAACTATGTTGATATGTAATTAAAAAAATATCTATCATTTCAAAGGCATTCACGGAGCAAATGTATATATATACATAAAATATATATATAAAATTGTTAACGTGATGTAACCCCCAAAAAAACAAACACATGGGCATTTTAGTTGATTGAGTCTTATTCATGTACATCATGTGAAGTTTATAAATTACAGCTTAGCAATGTGGTCCTACACACAGGTATTCGATTGGAATCGATCATACTGTACGTAGCGACTTGAATGATACAGTTTTGTTTCAATATCTTTCTTTTTGTGGCTATGTATCGTTAAGCAATGCCTTCAAGTGAAGTGAGCTTGTTTGCGTGCCCATTTCAATGATGTACGTTGATGTTCACATGGGCAGGTCCGTGATGAATATGTCTATGTCCACAACAGACGCAATCATACAAGATGTATGTAAGGGGCTTGAGTTTATTGAATGAGGTTTAACATGATATCGTTTATCAAGGCATTGGGAAATATCTTGCTTTTATCGCACGATTGATTCGGTTTTCTTTCGTGACTACTCGTGCGAATAGAAACTCATTTGGACGACTCTGAATAAATCCTGATTGATTTGTATGATTTGTCATTGAAGGCGTTGTTCAAAGCAACTTATATATGTACTATATATGACCTTGTTTTAATGTTATCTTGAGTAATCTATAAAATGTAATGTGAATGCTAAAAATAGCAACGGTATATAAAAGAAATCTTCGTTGTCAGCACTTGAAGAGAGACCTCTTTGTTGATTTATATTGATACGGTTTCGTGAACTAGATGTCCTCGTATATAGAGTGGTATTTGTAAAATGTGTCTATAAACTGGTTCTAAAACATCTTTGAACCTTCCTATGTAAAGTTTCTTGAATCGTACATGAAAATTCACAAGCTTTATTAGCATATCCCATTCCTTTTTAACTTTTATCCTGATCATTCCGACACTTCGCTGAAAGCAGTTAAAGGGAATTAGTAAATTGACCATTATCCAATAAAGTTTACCAACCTTATCGTTATTAAACACCACACAGGGATTAAGTCACATTGATAAGTCGACCTGTGAGTTAATCATTGTAGCCTAGACAAACATGAGTTGTCTTGATACAAGTTCAACGAAGTGGCCAAATTTTTAAAAAAACCTGTTCACAGGAAATTTCATTTTTTGAAAAATGCAATGTGAAAAAAAGCCTTCAGTAAAAAGCAAGCAATGGGAATGATTTGATGTAAACACTTCAAGTACCAGTTTGTATCTCATAATGTATAATATTCTTTCATCTTTATGACCTTACTTTTATTCTGTAATTATCTCGAACATTTAAATCGGAATTCCTCTTTACAAATGACAAAGTATTAATTGATTTAACCATTTTACTCATAATTGTACCAATGAACTCTTCTAATTGTAAAACTATTGTACAAGTTCAGACCTGGTTCGTTATTAATTCTAGATCCTTATTGGTCAATAATCGTCCAATAAGAAGCAAGCATCGCTATGTTTACCACGACGTTTAGTGCAGGAAAGGAACTGTCAATCTTTCCATAGTTATCCCGATCATCTAATTGATTGAGACGTAGTTTTTATAATTAATCTGTTACAAAGATCGGGGCGCTTTAAATTCTTGCGGTCGCATGGAATTCATTGTGAAAGGCGAAGTCTAATGTGACATGAGGCGTGCATTTTTACATCCCATATTTTAAGTTTCCATATCTGTTGCAAATCAGATACGAGAACCATCATAACTGAGTACTCTGCTATCAGTTTGTTATGCGGAAAGATCGGCCCTCGAACCCGGGATAATGCCAAGTTCCCTATTAAACACGTGTTATCACACACATTGGTCCCATGCATTTATTCAGTCGATCGCTGAACAACGAGCAAATCAAATACATTAAAATAACAGACAAACCCATCTTAGAGAGAAACATTAATGAGTTACCACACTACGATCATATAGAGATTGTGATGTCATTCCATTTGGCTTTAAGTAAACTGGAACTCAGGACGCGAGACGTAAAAATTGCTTAATTGTTTTCTTATGCAAATACTACACATTTAATTTCCCTCTCTCGATATGTGAGACATTGCATGGGCTTGCTATTGAAAGATCATATTGAAATAATGTTCATGGTGTATTTTCATTTTCATTGGAATATTGACCCGTTAATGGATCGTAAACAAGGTTCAAGCCTTTCATGGGACATGCATTTCGAACGATACCTTTTAGTTTGTAGCTTACTCAAATATGTGTGCAAACAGATAATGATAATGTGGTATTGAGCATGCCTACCATCTGTTTAAAACAGCAAATAGATAATGTTAATGTGGTATTGAGCATATTCAACCTCGGTATAATACATGGGTCATGATGACCGTTTGAGATTCTGATTATAGAAATCACATGATCCGCTTATCTGTGAATCATAGATGTCATGGCGATATCCCGATAGCGGCCAATAGCCACAAATGTCACGGCCATTCATAAGTGGCGCATGTTGCCTTTTATTTCAACACATTTGGTCATTAAAACAATGGCTTATAGCGGTGTCTCTTCTATTTTAAATATTCTTGACGAGCGTACCACTCCAAAACAACATACATTTGGAAAGATACTCAGTGATGTATATCATGTGTATTTGATATTCTAATTAGGTTGATAGGCGTTTTAAACAGTTGTATGGCTTAATCGAGGCATTAGTTCACATAACCATACTTCTTTGATTTCGTTTCATTGCATTATGCGATAAGGTCTTAAAGTTTAAGATGTAGTGTTATATGTGTGAATTTTGTGTTAGACGCAATGCGAACGAGGAATCATATTAGCATTCCACTTTTTATATAATTTATATTGTCATTATTATTAGTTTGATAAGAAGACGCTGTGGCATAGCATGTCCTTCTTCAAATTGAGTTTACAAAACATTATGAAAAGGAAATATTACATTTGCCCATTATTTAACGACCCTTTTGAAATATGCATTGTACCGACAATATCTACAATAAACGGATTGTTGTTTATAGCATAACTGGCTTTGCTGTTTTGAGCGGAAATAACCAGGCAGGATTAGCAGTACTACGGATTCCATATTTAGCTGATCTAAAATGATACGGAATAGTTAGCTGCTAGTATCCGCGAAGCTTTATTAATACCTGATGAGCTTTACAAGAAGCGACGAAATGTTCCCGCACAAAAGTGAAAGATCATGTAGACGACAGTCGCGTTTGAAACGGTGGCATCGTGACACAGTTTTAATACAAAACATTAACTGTACAGTTAAATACGGAATAACTAAAAAAGCAATCGATCGTTCTTAAATGCATGAACCCTTTACCAAACGCAAAATATTTTACTGTCCCAAATTGAAAGAGTTTGCAGACGACTTTACAAATTTGTGATGTAAATGAAAAACACTCGTCTAATAGGGCAGAAAACATTGGGGGGAAAAGGAGAAATTGCTCGTTATGAGCAATTTCTCCTTTTCCCTCAATGTTTACGAGAGTCGTCTGCAACAAACTGGTCTAATGTCGTTATTACCTTTATCATTCACTCGATACTGTCGTCAGATAAAAACAATACGCCGTTTCCGACAGTTCCACCCTGGATGAGTCCTGACAAGTAAATTAGTCTACAAAAGATTAGTCGCTACTGCTATATGTATCCATCCGCGTAATATCGCGAAGAAACATAGAAGTGAAATTAGGCAATATATTAACGAACTTCGTTCTCTTTTGTCAGTGAAATTTTGATACATTTAGGAGAAACGTGTGTCCAAACAATCTTCTATTATAATCGAATTATATTATAATCTCCAATATACATGCTATTCCAATATATCAACCAGACGTGGTAACTTTTTACATGAAAGCAGACATTTTGAATGCTTTTCAAAAAATGATTTAATATACATTTTTATAAGATATATTTACATTGGAAATACCAACACTGAATTTATCAATCTACTTATAACTTATACTTTCACTCTTACGTATGGGTTATCGACCAAAGTTAATGGTTTGAAATGATGTTCAATTCTCTTATATACATTGAACTACTCAACGTGGAAGCTTATGGGAAATGTGTTATTAGCTGGGACGTTTACACAAAGTTTGTAGCCCTACACTTATATACGATGCGTACTTCTCAGGTCACGGAAATGCCCCAGTGGTTACGATTTCTTTAACATCAAGAACTTCCTTTAAAAACAACTATAGCTCCTTTGTTGTTTACTACCTCAATGCTGGAGGTTCGTGATATTCGCCGCGAAATACCGGTGGGTGGTTTATTGGGCTAAATTAACCATAAACTACTCCAAGTTTACCGGACTGTCATGATTTTAACGGGACATTTCCAGCACTGATTGTTTGATACTTCGACATTTAAGTGTAAACTCTCCACAGGACTAGAAGACCTCGCTCTGAACACAGCGTTTAATAACCATGATCAATAGAAGGTAACGGCGCTGAGTACTTTTTGAAGTCCTTAAAGCCCTTACTTCATAATACCTCACAATTTTGCATCAATTCAAGATGTCAAAATAAATTATTTTATAACAATTGGTTATTTTGACATCTGGAATTGATGCAAAATTGTGAGGTATTATGAAGTAAGGGCTTTAAGGACTTCAAAAATAATACATTCTTCCTTATGGTTAATTTATGTTCATGTCGCGATTATCGCAAATGACATAAAATGATATCTAAAGATAATGTTTTGTATGATGAAGTAATGTAGTCGCCTGTTATTGCCTTTGGTATTGAAGGGCCACAAAGTAACGTATTTGGGGGTTGGTAAGGAATATCTTGGTTAAGTGTTTTGATAAATGTTTTGGTCCGTACACGTAGCAGTCGGAACTACTCGGGTATTTCCGTGAGCTGAGAAATACACCTCGGATATAAGTGTAAGGTTACAACTATTCGGCTAAATCGGCCCCGGCGTATAACACATTTTCTAAGCGTGCACGTTTAGGAGTTCAATGTGTATGGAAGTGTTGGACATCCCTTTAAATCAATTTTTTATGGGCAACGCATACGAAATGGCGACATTATAAGTTGTCACATACATAGTTGTTTTCTCAATCAAATTAAACGACTTTTTCAGATTTCTCATTTAATATCTATTTTTGAAAACGAAAGTGAAAATTTCCAACCAAAAAGACTTATGAATGGAATTTCCCGACTAATCGACTAAGAGAAAGGGTGTAATTAATCCGCACGCGTGATTATCGGATATCGATTCCTTTGACTGGTAACTTATGTGCTTCCATGATCAAACGGTATACTGTAATACTAGCGCCTTGACCGCAGGCCATGGGATATGCATGGTGGTTACCATCGAATGAACAGCGCCTCTTATAACATACTCCGAGCCAAATGCCTAACATAAAGGGTGAGAGCTTTGTTGGGTTAGACAGAGACTTGTATGTTATCTATGTCTCTGGGTTGTAAAATATTTTGTTTTAAAAACTATTTTCGTACATAAGTAAACTAAAAGATTTACAATAACAATTAACACTATACTGTGGTCACACGTCGCCATACAATTATAGGAAATGAACCGATATAAATGTTTGATTGTTATCGAATGAGCAGCGCATCTTTTAACATACTTCGAGTAAAATAACAAACGAAAAAGGATGATTGATTGGTTGGCTTTTGAGCCTTCTTTTATATAAAAAATGATACTAGTCTAAAAGATTTATAATAACGATTAACACTAGACTTTGGTCCCGCATCGCCATATAATTACAGGTAGTGAACCGATAGTCATGTATGGTTTTTATCGAATAAGCAGCGCATCTTTTAACATACTCCGAGCCGAATTCCATACTGAAAGGGTGAGAGAAGAGAAAATGGCTGGTTCATAAGAGTTTTTTTAACAACAAAAATGAATACTATTTTCGTACAAAAGGGACTTAAAGATTTACGATTACAATGAACACTAGACTGTGGTCTTGCAAAGCCATACAATTTTTTTGGGAATGAACCGATATTCATGCATGAACGAGCAGCGCCTCTTAAATCATACTTTAGGCCAAATTCCATACGAAAAGGGTAAGAGATTAGTTGGGTTGAAAGAGGGTATTCTTATTTGCAAAATAAAATGAAACAATGTTCGTTTTAAAGGGAATCTTACAACAATACAAGAATTACAATAACAATTAACACTAGGCTATTGTCACGCAAAGCCATACACTTATACGACACTAACCGGTATTCATACATTAACGAA
Organism: Cerastoderma edule; assembly: GCA_947846245.1. Classification (NCBI taxonomy): domain Eukaryota; kingdom Metazoa; phylum Mollusca; class Bivalvia; order Cardiida; family Cardiidae; genus Cerastoderma; species Cerastoderma edule. The sequence continues at coordinate 19,405,489 of OX401417.1, forward strand.
CAGCGCCTCTTATAGTATACTTCGGGTCCAATTCCATTAAAAAAGGGTGAGAGATTGTTTGACTTATTATCTATATCTTTTTAATAAAGACTTTTAGCGTACATAGGGACACTTAATGATTTACAAAAAACAGTTAACACTAGACTCTTGCCATGTATAACCTTGTTATAATAGGAAATGAAACGATATTCATGCATGATTTTTTTTTCGTACACAGGGAAACTTGAAGAATTAAGATAACATTAACACTAGTCTATTGTCTCGCATAAGCCTTATTATAGTAGGAAATGAGCCGATATTCATGCATGATAAACTTTCGAAAGCCTATTACATGGATACAGATGTGTATGTGTGGTGCACAGGTGTTTGACACTATCTTCCATTATGGCCCAATATTCGTTCTTTGTGCTTTATAAGAGACGATGTTTACAGCGGCGATCTAGCAGGCACGTTATTAAATCACGCCAAATACCCTTAAAATCATAATCAGCCAGATATTTTACAAAATCCCGCGTAAAATAGACGAACGTCCATCAAGGTCATGTTGAAAAAAGATAGTAGAAAAGAATGCAGCCATCCGATTGGTCGAAACTAAATCAGATAGTTTTGTCTATCATATTTTCAACATGGCCTTTCCAAAGAAAGATAGATGAATGTGCATCGTGTATTATGTAAATAAGAGTTGTATGTAAGATAACAGAAGAAGGATCCGTACCATTCCGCTAAATAAATGGAATAGCTTCTGTTGAATTAATGATGTTTTTTTAATATATCTTTGGAGGAACTATTAACTACGGCTAAAAACCACTGGTTATGGGCTTATACCCTGGCCGTGGAATGACGAGGGTCAATTTAACGCGCATACTGTAAAACACTTTGCTGTTTCCGATTGCGATGATTGATTTTGATAAAATAAAAAGTGTTTTTGGAGAGAATAATCATATCTAGACCCCAAACGATAAGAGATTAATTTTGTGTTTTGTTGTTAATTTTACGGGACAATGGGTGATATATTAGAGCGACTGTCAGTTTGCTTTTGTAAACATTGTCTCTTATATAATGTATTTTGGTGAATACATAGAGAATAGATGGTTGATGTCGTGAATCGGAAATGTTATCGGGCAAGGCTTAGGAATATTATCCGGTGAGCCGAAGGCGAAACGGATGATAATCCCAAGCCGCGCCCAATAACTTTTCCAATTCAAAGACACCAACCATCTATTCTATTTATCCTGTTACCTTTATGTATTCTTTCAAACAAACAAGATGTAAATAAAACACGACAAAAAAGGTAAAAATAAGTAGATAATGATGTAAACATGACGTCATATCGTTTTTATGACGTCATGATTCGTCACGTGAATGTATTTTATGGTTAGTGCCGGATATCACAAATGTTATACGGCACCCAGTTATTTGTCCCAAAATGACACTAGTGACAGGATAAATGTATTTACATATGTTATTCGGTCATAATAGAAGATTGAACCAAGCGCCGGCTCAAAATAATGAAGAAAGGCTCCGATATTGACTGTCTATAAGTGCAGTTAAAGCTGGGTAGATCCATCGACATTAATAAAGATAACCCGGAGACCGCCTCTCAAGAAATCAAAATAATGTCATCAGGAGTTGAACGAACACAGAGAGGGAGAATTTGAATTAAAGTTCTGTACTCGAACCACTCGTCTAACAGTTCAATCGTCTCGAACAGATAATTATTTTATGATTTTGATCTACCCACACCTGGACAGATTTACGGAATGCTAATGGTTCTAACCGGCTTGACCAGCGGGGCAGTTGAATACGGGTCTTCCTCTATCATTAAGAGTCGGAACCGCTACATAACTGAAATAATTTTGATGTTATGTTAAACGCATATAGATAAATAAACTACCCGCGCCCGATATCTGAAAGGACACGTTCAACTTGCATGATAAAGACGGAGGACCGCTTTCGTAAAACGGGTATTTTATAAACCTTCAATAAGTGTTTATTGCACAATGTCGCGGTCTCATGTAATCCTGCATAATTCAATAAAGTTTGTTTTATTAGCCTATACAGTACCATGTACCCAACTGCACAAAAACAGAAAGTTTACAGTTTTCATTAAAACGAGCTTTACATCTTTTATACAGCTTTTTCTAAAATGTATAGACGAGGACCAGCCATTACAGACATTTCTGGTTGATCCGGAATTATCCATGAGGTAGATACCTTAATGTCGACATTCAGTATGAATAATGTATTTACGTTTTAAAAGCACATCGTGTATCGTTTGAAACTATACCTGAGATAAGACGTGAATGGAATATCGGATAAGATTTACGAGCGTTGCATTTATTAGTCTATACCACCTATTTGCAGTTATTTAACTCGGCCATATACTGCGTTGGACTTATACCATACCTCAAAAAAGGATGATTGGAATATCTGATCAAATTTACTTACCATTGCATTTTGCTTATATCACCTGTTGACGTTTTTTAACTCAGTTATATACTGAGTTGGACCTATATTAGTACAACTGTTTTCTTAAACCTTTTCTCCATGATTGTTTCTAACATCAATAGAGGCATCTTTATTTTCATACTTTAACATTTATCATCTGCTTTTGAGTGTTAACCCTGTACCAAGTAAAGTGCGATCATATAAACACTTGCATGGAGTAAAGGTTTTAAAGAACTTCATGCCTACATGTAACACGTCTCTCACCGCCGTTTAAGTGTGTGTATTTTGGGCCTCAGTCAGTGAATGTGTAAGAAAAGAAGAAATCAATACTACTGTACATGTCAGGAGTATGGATAGCTATACTGACCACTGTGATAGCTATACTGACCACTGTACAATAACAAGAATACTGTAATAACGTATGTTTGATTTCGCTCTTTTAGAATACAAATTACATAGAAATGATTATACAGTGTTAATGTCAAAAGATGCTGACCACTGTACAAATTACATAGAAATAGACAGTATTTAGGGTAAAGTGTTTTCTAGGTCTCAGTCGTAAGGGTATCGTTGTACCCTTTATCAAACACCAAATGTTCGACTGTTTCAAATTGAAACAGTGTGCAGACGACATTTCAAAATGTAATGAAATTGTAAAATAGTCCTCTGACAGGGCAGAAAACGTTGTGGGAAAAGGAAAAAATGCTCGTCACGAGCAATTTCTCCTTTTCCAACAATATTTTCCAAAGTTGTCTGCAACAAAGTGGTAAAATGTCGTTAATGCTTAATAAGGGGTAAAACGACACGTTACGAGATCACATGATATTCAGGGCTCCAGATAAGAAGCATGTTCTAAGTATTAACGTCTTTAATTCTTCTCTAAAACTATATCGTTGACTATAAACTAGTCTTTTTACTGACAAAACTCTACTAACGTCACAACAATGTAATTGTTGAAATGGAGTATTCGAAATCTTTCGTAAATTAAATTTGACATGAACGCTTATCTAGACACCCGATATCTAATATTACATGTAGTTTGAATCTACGAACGAACCCTTAACTTTATAGATATTTCCTGGCCTTATTTGAAGCAATTGGCGAATTGTGTATAGGTGAATTATATAGACTTTACTGATGGAAAATTATACTAACTTTCTTATCGGCACAAACATTGCAATACATGTTGCAGTGGTAAAGAATGATCGATTATATAACAAATCGTTGAAACGAATCGGGCACTGAAAGATTTACAGGGGTGGAATGGATTCTGTCATAAAGGTAGTTAAAGTTTGTTGTAGTAACGACCACTAGTTACAGCAAAGTGAACTGAACACTTGGACGTTATAATAGTTTGGAAGTAATACAAGTGTGTGATTTGACGTGAACCTGAATTGCTATGCAGGAAAAGGACGCCATATATAGATGAATGGAATCGGCTAGCGTCATGCCTGACTAAGAACGTTTAATGTTATTATTTACATAGAGGTGAGAATCTTTGTTAGTATTTTTAAAGCTGTAACTAGATCATTACATGGTTTTATATGTAAAACCGATTCGCTAATACAATAGTAGAATCGTGTTGGCTAGAATGAATGCTAAGTCTTTATATAAACTGGCTGTGTAACTCTGGGTCATAAAATCCAAGCTGAAGTGATACTGGCTGGGAATTTTATTCCTAGGAACATATAAGATAAGATAAGGGAAATGGATTTAAAAACCAGTTATGGAGCATTTTTGTGGAACAGCCACATTTATCGAATCATTTGAACTAGAACAACTAACTGTTGTTATGGAACATGACCATGGTCAAAGACTGACTTTAATGAATTTTAAAAATAGAACAGGACAGTATCACATCAAAACATGCCTGTTGTATAATAATGTAATTGAATATATTTGTGTTCACGACTGACTCATTAAAAAGTTTAATCTTATTCTAAAAATCCGATTTACAACTCGTTAATAATAACACGTGGCAGAATGTTGATTGTTTATACTCCAGTCATTTTCCATATACACTAGTAGTAAACGAGTATTCGTATTCCGTCCTTAATTACAGATTGAACTGAAACCTTGATCTAAAGGTTGTTTTAGGTTTATTTCACAACTTTCTCACATGTAAAGATAACATGGTTTTCCCATTCTAGTACTTTTCTGCCATCATGGAAGTCTCCGGAAGAAGGAAAATGAAGGCCAGTGGTGACAGTCACACTACAGGCATTCTGTGTGACCCATGTGGAAGGGTGAATGAAGAGGAAAACGCCGAATTCTACTGTACAGTGTGTAATGAGTTTCTGTGTGACGCTGATGCAAAGGCACACAGAAAAAATGCTATGTCTATGGACCATACGTTACTGGATCGTGACAGTATGCCAAAACAAAAGATTGTGAAGACAATCTTATGAAGACAATATATGCCCAATACACAAGGGAGAACTTCTCAAATATTTTTGTAATCCTCACAATACAAGTTGTTGCTCGATATGTGCTACCAAGGAACATATGCATTGCAAAGTTGAGTACATCGACGATATAGCAAAGGAATATGAAAAAAGCAGTGAATACAAATCCTTGATTAAAGATATTAACGATCTAACGCGGCGTCTGCACAGTGCAAAGCAACACTCAGTTGACAACAAGACAAATGCGCAACACATTCACGCCGAAATTGTTGCTGCCATCAAAAAGTTTAGGGATGAAATTAACAGTATTTTAGATTCTCTCGAAAATGTCACACTGAAAGAAGCAGAGATGGCAAAAGATGCCGAAAGCAACGCAGCTGAGTCAATAATGACAAACTGCGATGCATTAATGACCAATTTACAAGAGATGACGTCGACTGCGGAAAACCTAAGAAAGTTTAAGCAAGAGAGACAGTTGGTCATTCATTCAAAGAAAGCCCGGGTACAAGTCAAAGAAGTTAAAGATAAGGTGTTAAAATTATTGGACGGTAATAAAAGAAAAGATTACAAGTTCAATCCAGATAAGACTTTATCCCAGAGTCTCAGATCTTTGAAAAGTCTTGGACGATTGGAAATTACTGAAGAAAGCACAAAACCCAAACAAATCGATCAGAAAGCAAAAAAGGTGTCTGGTGCAGAAGTATCGGTACCGGTCGTTAATCAGCCCGTTACAGCGCGCCATGTCCGTGATATCAATATTCAACATTCGACAGACACTTCTACCCGCTGCTGGGTTACAGGTGGAGTCATGATAGACAAGAACACATTAGCTTTGACTGATTATGACAACAACAGCGTGAAGGTTGTTGACGTCATCAGTAACACCGTTATATCCTGTTTAAAACTACCATCAGCACCATTAGATATAACACGTGTAGAGCAGGGTCAGGTTGTAGTGAGTTGTGATGGGGGTAAACTGGTATTTCTGAAGGTCGGTAACACATTGTCTATCGTTAAACAACTGGATATCGGTGGTTATCTGCAGGGTATTGCCTTTACAAAAAACAAATTACTTGTTGCATTTGGGCCCCGCGATTCTTGTGTGAAAGTTATGGACTTGAGAGGGAAAACGTTGAAAACGTTTGAAACTGAAGCCGCCGGAAATAACCTCTTTAAGAACGCATGGTATATAGCTCTCAGCGAGGACCAGAACACGATATTCGTGTCGGACGAGGGCAATAAACGTGTCACAAGTCTACGTATGGATGGTACAGTACGAGGCGTATATACCCACGACAATCTGATATATCCAAGTGGTCTGGCTGTAGATAGAAATGATAATGTGTATGTTGCTGGGTGTGAATCTCACAACATTCACCAGCTCTCTACAGACTGTAAACCCACCAAGGTGCTACTGGATAGTACACATGGGATTATATACCCGTGGATGGTGACATATTGTAAGACAGAGAACAAACTGTATATTGGTTATCATTCTATATCAGGAAAAAATTACATATCCGTTTTCCAGTTATGTTAAATTAAGTAAATGAAACGGGAATATGAGTATGGAAATAACATCAGTCAACATCGGTTTGTTTCTAGTAAAGTAGCTTCAATACTATTAATACTATTTGGTCAAAGATATTTCATTTCAAAAATCAGAAATTGTTCAATTTTACTTCTATTCGTGTCAGACCAAGGCAATGGGCGTGTAGAAAGTCTACGTATGGATGGTACAGTACGAGGCGTATATACCGCCGGTAATCTGAGTCATCCAAGTGGCCTGGCTGTAGATAGAAATGATAATGTGTATGTTGCTGGGTGTGAGTCTCACAACATTCACCAGCTCTCTACAGACTGTAAACCCATAAAGGTACTACTGGATAGTACACATGAGATTAGATTCCCATGGATGGTGACATATTGTAAGACAGAGAACAAACTGTATATTGGTTATCATTTTGAATCAGGAAAAAATGTTATATCTGTTTTCCAGTTATAGTAAATTAAGTAAATGACACGGGAATATGAGTATGGGAATAACATCAGTCAACATCGGTTTGTTTCTAGTAAAGTAGCTTCAATACTATTAATACTTTTTGGTCAAAGATATTTCAATTCAAAAATCAGAAATTGTTCTATTTTACTTCTTTTTGAAAGAAAACATATGTTTTATCTTAAAGTTCTGAGGAACAATCAATACTGTACGATCCAGGTTGTGCATTGCGATCAGGGACATTTCGGTATAATCCTAGTGGGCTCAGGATGGATTAGAATAACACTAGGTGATCTGGAAAGATCCGAGACGATCCAAGATAAGTTACAAAAGTCGTGGATAATACAGGAAGATAGGGAACTGTTAGGAATAACCGAAGATCAAGATTGTATGAGACAATCCGTAATGGTTCTGGATGATCCAAGTACAGAAGTAGACGTGTGATATAGAATAAACGAACGAACCTGGTTAATGAATGTCGCTCCAGGATTATACAGCGCAACCAGGGAAAGGTCCGGGACGATCCAAAATAAGTAAGAGAAGTCGTGGATAATACAGGGATATAAGGTATGGTCTTGAATGACCCATGCTCAAGATTATACGATCAAGATCATAAAAGACGATCTATAATGGTCCTGGATGGTCCAAGTAGGTGTGTTATCTAAATAAAACGTATGAGCATGATTGATTAAAGGTGCTCCAGGATAAGACAGGACGACCGGGGGGATATGTGAGTTGCTAGCCATTTAACGTACGAAGTCATGTACAAAACCTCATAGACCACAAAACCAATTAAGTGTGCGTGGTTTACAAGCACGTAGTAGCTAGATACCCAAGCGGTTTCTATCGCTTTTAATATGATGACAGTTGTATGGTATTTTGATTGATCGTGTGTAATATTAACTCCTTAATGTTCAAACGTTTTCTCCAATGTTTCAATTGTAAATGGTTTTCTTTATCCAATACAATAATTCGCTTTATTTACCGATGTGCAGATCCTTCTTTTTAGTGGAAGGTTCCATTCAGACGATATGTATATTAATCTAATTATCAAGTAGATATTAGTGCATTACCTAGAATACACGTCGATTCACAATTTCAAAGCACATTTGACTTCGGCGTACATTCTATTTTCATTTGCTTCCTGAAATAAAAGTGCTAGTACTTGCTTTAAGTGCCTAAAGAAAGCTACGCCATGACTCTCTATCTAAACTTATTTATTTTACATCGAGTGTGAAACAAGTTCTTAAAACATAGATTAATCACTCTCGATTCCTGACTCTCTATCTAACAAAAAAACCTAATCGGCTTATCTCGGCCTGTATTGTATACATTGTATACGTTTCGAGTATTTCCTCCCTCGTTCATCGATACCTTATAACTGGACAAATAACTTGATGATAGGGATGTACGAAAGTACTCTTTATCTCCTACATGTATTATATGCTTTATTATTTCTGTGCTTATCAACATATATAAGTAATTATGTAGAGGGTATCAATAAACTGTGACTTTGTAACCAGAAAACAACACGTTGGATTGTGCTTTACCGTTGATCCGATGATAAAATCCGTAAACGGTCCGAATTAATAGCCGAAAAGTCATGGTACTTAGGAACTTAGGAAGAAAACTGTTGTAAAAATCTTTACTAGAAGTTACTCACGCACAGCGTTTCAACATATTGTAACATTGGTTCCTGAATGCTTCTACATAAAACATGCCAAGCTTATATATAAGCTTATATCTTATGGACTTAAGTCCCTACTCCAAGTACTTTCTCCTATCACATGTTGGTCGTATTAGTGAATGTTGCAAATCACAGCATCATCGGACGACAAAAAACAACTTCTACATCGCGTCGCCATAATTTTAGTTATGTTGCGATCCGAGGTTCATATTGAATGAAGATCCCAGACCCTCCTTCCAACGAGGGCTGGTCAACGCAGGAAGACCCATAGTCATTTCGTAAGTCCGGGAAACCACCTCCCATGAAAATACAAAATCTGCACTGGGTTGATTCGAACCCGGAGAAGGACCATATGTACTCTTACCAATAAGCGATGAAGCGATGCAGTTTAGATTGCAGTTAAATACAAACAGTAAAACTCAATTAGGAAATATTGCACGAAAGGGTGCAAATGCCCACTCTGTCCTTTATTCCTATGCAAAAGAATAGAATAAGAAGCAGACGACCTTTCGAAAGAAACAGTGTGTTTCACAATTGCAACAGACGTTGAGAAATAACACGTAGCCAGACTGGGACTCGAAACAAACACCTCCAAAACTGTGCGAATGCTCTACCGTTGGGCTATCTTAATAGTACCTGGTGAAAATGTATATCACTAACTAATTATTGAAGATCATATGGTTTGGCCTTGTGATACCCGCTTAGAAATGGAATTCCTGCGAACAATGACTGTGAACACATTGGCATATTAAATTTATGGTTTTGATGCTTTGACTCATACCACGGTAGTTTTATTTTTGAGCTGAAACGAAAACCTGGCACGCTAACTGAATGCCGATGAATCTACCCGTCTTACAGTGACACTTTTGGCAGTGAAGGAAAGGGGTGCCAATCATCGATTAAGAGCAAACTATTACGATATATATGAAGATATGTTAACGTGATGTAAACTCCAATAAAAAAAACACGTGAGCATTTTAGTTGATTGAGTCTTATTCATGTACATCATGTGAAGTTTATGAATCACAGCCTAGCAATGTGGTCCTACACAAAGTTATTCGATTGGAATCAATCATACTGTACCTAGCGATTTGAATGATAGTTTTATTCAATATCTTTCTCTTTGTAGTGTCTATGTTTCGTTCAGCAATGCCTTCAAGTGAAGTGAGCTGGTTTACGTGCCCTCTTCAATGATGTATGTTGATGTTCACATGGGCAGGTCCGTGATGAATATGTCTATGTTCACAACAGACGCAATCATACAAGATGTATGTAAGGGGCTTGAGTTTATTGAATGAGGTTTAACATGATATCGTTTATCAAGGCATTGGGAAATATCTTGCTTTTATCGCACGATTGCTTCGGCTTTCTTTCATGACCACTTGTGCGAATAGAAACTCATTTGGACGACTTTGAATAAATCCTGAATGATTTGTATGATTTGTCATTGAAGACGTTGTTCATAAAATAGCAACTTATATATGTACTATATATGACCTTGTTTTACTGTTATTTTAAGTTATCTATAAAATGTAATGTGAATGCTAAAAATAGCAACGGTATATAAATGAAATCTTCGTTGTCAGCACTTGAAGAGAGACCTCTTTGTTGATTTATATTGATACGGTTTCGTGTACTAGATGTCCTCGTATATAGAATGGTACTTGTATAATGTGTCTATAAACTGGTTCTAAAACATCTTTGAACCTTCCTATGTAAAGTTTCTTGAATCGTACATGAAAATTCACAAGCTTTATTAGCATATCCCATTCCTTTTTTAACCTTTATCCTGATCATTCCGACCCTTCGCTGAAAGCAGTTAAAGGGAATTAGTAAATTGACCATTATCCAAATAATCTTACCAACCTTATCGTTAATAAAAACCACACAATGATTTAATCACATTGATAAGTCGACCTGCGTGTTAATTATTGTGGCCTTGACAAACATGAATTGTCTCAATACAAGTTCAACGAAGTGGCCAAATTTGAAAAAAAAACCTGTTCACAGGAAATTTCATCTTTTGAAAAATGCAATGTGAAAAAAAGCCTTCAGTAAAAAGCAAGCAATGAGAATGATTTGATGTAAACACTGCAAGTACCAGTTTGTATCTCTTAATGTATAATATTCCTTCATCTTTATGACCTTACTTTTATTCTGTAATTATCTCGAACATTCAAATCGGAATTCCTCTTTACAAATGACAAAGTATTAATAGATTTAACCATTTTTTACTCATAATTATACCAATGAACTCTTCTAATGGTAAAACTATCGTACAAGTTCACACCTGGTTCGTTATTAATTCTAGATCCTAATTGGTCAATAATCGTCCAATAAGAAGCAAGCATCGCTATGTTTACCACGACGTTTAGTGCAGGAACTGTCAATTTTTCGATAGTTATCCCGATCATCTAATTGATATAGACGTAGGTTTTATAATTGATCTGTTACAAAGATCGGGGCGCTTTAAATTCTTGCGGTCGCATGGAATTCATTGTGAAAGGCGAAGTCTAATGTGACATGAGGCGTGCATTTTTACATCCCATATTTTAAGTTTCCAGATCTGTTGCAAATCAGATACGATAACCATCATAACTGAGTACTCTGCTATCAGTTTGTTATGCGGAAAGATCGGCCCATGAACCCGGGATAATGCCAAGTTCCCTATCAAACACGTGTTATCACACACATTGATCCCATGCATTTATTCAGTCGATCGCTGAACAACGAGCAATTTAAATACATTAAAATAACAGACAAACCCATCTTAGAGAGAAACATTCATGAGTTACCACACTACGATCATATAGAGATTGTGATGTCATTCCATTTGGCTTTAAATAAAGTGGAACTCAGGACGCGAGACGTAAAAATTGCTTAATTGTTTTCTTATGCAAATACTACACATTTAGTTTCCCTCTCTCGATATGTGAGACATTGCATGGGCTTGCTGTTGAAAGATCATATTGAAATAATGTTCATGGTCTATTTTCATTTTCATTGGAATATTGACCCGTTAATGGATCGTAAACAAGGTTCAAGCCTTTCATGGGACATGCATTTCGAACGATACCTTTTAGTTTGTAGCTTACTCAAATATGTGTGCAAACAGATAATGTTAATGTGGTATTGAGCATGTCTACCCTCTGTTTAAAACAGCAAATAGATAATGTTAATGTGGTATTGAGCATATTCAACCTCGCTATAATACATGGGTCATGATGACCGTTTGAGATTCTGATTATAGAAATCACATGATCCGCTTATCTGTGAATCATAGATGTCATGGCGATATCCCGATAGCGGCCAATAGCCACAAATGTCACGGCCATTCATAAGTGGCGCATGTTGCCTTTTATTTCAACACATTTGGTCATTAAAACAATGGCTTATAGCGGTGTCTCTTCTGTTTTAAATATTTTTGATGAGCGTACCACTCCAAAACAACATACATTTGGGATGATAATCTGTGATGTATATCATGCGTATTTGATATTCTAATTAGGTTGATAGACGTTTTAAACAGTTGTACGGCTTAACCAATGCATTAGTTCACATAACCATACTTCTTTGATTTCGTTTCATTGCATTATGCGATAAAGTCTTAAAGTTTAAAATGCAGTGTTACATGTGCGAATTTTGTATTAGACGCAATGTGAACGAGGAATCATATTAGCATTGCACTTTTTATTATCATTTATGTTGTCGTTATTGTTAGTTTGATAAGAAGACTGTTGCATAGCATGTCCTTCTTCAAATTGAGTTTACAAAACATTATTAAAAGGAAATATTACTAATACATTTGCCCATTATTTAACGACCCTTTTGTAATATACATAGTACCGGTAGTATTTACCATAAACGGATTGTTGTTTAAAGCATAACTGGCTTTTCTGTTTTGAGCGGAAATTACCAGGCAGGATTAGGAGTGCTACGTATTCCATATTCAGCTGATCTAGAATGATACGGAATAATTAGTTGCTGGCATCCGCGAGGCTTTAGTAAAACCTGATGAGCTTTACAAGAAGCGGCGAAATGTTCTTGCGCAAAAGTGAAAGATCATGTAGACGAAAGTCGCGTTTGAAACGGTGGCGTCGTGACACAGTTTTAATACAAAACAGAAACTGTACAGTCAAATGCCGAATAACTAAAATAACAATCGACCGTTCTTAAATGCATACACCCTTTACCACACGCAAAATCTTTGACCGTCCCGAAATGAAAGAGTTTGCAGACGACTTTTCAAATGTGTGATGAAATTGAAAAGCACTCGTCTAATAGGGCAGAAAACATTGGGGGAAAAGGAGAAATTGCCCGTTTAGAGCAATTTCTCCTTTTCTCTCAATGTTTTCGAGAGTCGTCTGCAACAAACTGGTCTAATGTCGTTATTACCTTTATCATTCACACGATACTGTCGTCAGATAAAAACAATACGCAGTTTCCGACAGTTCCACCCTGGATGAGTCCTGACAAGTAAATTAATCTACAAAAGATTAGTCGCGACTACTATATGTATCCCTCCGCGTGGTGACTGACAAGAAAATTAGGCCCTGGTAATATTGCGAAGAAACATAGAAGTGAAATTAGGCAATATATAAACGAACTTCGTTCTCTTTTGTCAGTGAAATTTTGATACATTAAGGAGAAACGTGTGTCCAAACAATCTTCTATTATAATCGAATTATATTCTAACCTCCAATATACATGCTATTCCAATATATCAACCAGACGTGGTAACTTTTGATATGGAAGCAGACATTTTGAATGTTTTTCAAAAAAGGATTCAATATACATTTTTATAAGATATATTTACATTGGAAATACCAACAGTGAACTTATCAATCTACTTATAACTTATACTTTCACTCTTACGTATGGGTTATCGACCAAAGGTAATGGTTTGAGATGATGTTAAATTCTCTTATAAACATTGAACTACTCAACGTGGTACCTAATGGGAAATGTGTTATCAGCTGGGACATTTACACAAAGTTTGTAGCCCTACACTTATATACGATGCGTACTTCTGCGGTCACGGAAATGCCCCAGTTGTTACGATTTCTTTAACACCAAGAACTTACTTTAAAAACAACTATAGCTCCTTTGTTGTTTACTACGTCAATGCTCGAGGTTCGTGATATTCTCCGCGAAATACCGGTGGGTGGTTTATTGGGCCATAATTAACCATAAACTACTACAAGTTTACCGGACTGTCATGATTTTAACGCGACATTTCCAGCACTAAGTGTTTGATACTTCGATCTGTAAGTGTAAACTCTCCACAGGACAAGAAGACCTCGCTCTGAACACAGCGTCTTATAACCATGATCAATAGAAGGTAATGGCGCTGGGTACTTTTTGAAGTCCTTAAAGCCCTTACTTCATAATACCTCACAATTTTGCATCAATTCCAGATGTCAAAATAACCAATTGTTACAAAATAATAATACATTCTTCCTTATGGTTAATTTATGTTCATGTCGCGATTATCGCAAATGACATAAAATGATATCTAAAAATAATGTTTTGTGTGATGAAGTAATGTAGCCGCCTGTTAATGCCTTTGGTATGGAAGGGCCACAAAGTTTCGTATTTTGGGGTTGGTAAGGAATATCTTGGTTAATTGTTGATAAATGTTTTGGTCCGTACATGTAGCAGTCGGAACTACTCGGGTATTTTCGTGAGCTGAGAAATACACCTCGGATATAAGTGTAAGGTTACAACTATTCGGCTAAATCGGGCCCGGCGTATAACACATTTTATAAGCGTGCACGTTTAGTAGTTCAATGTGTATGGAAATGTTGGACATCCCTTTAAATCATTTTTTTATCGGTAACGCATACGAAATGGCGACATTATAAGTTGTCACATACATAGTTGTTTTCTCAATTAAATTAAACGACTTTTTCAGATTTCTCATTTAAGATCTATTATTGAAAACGAAAGTGAAAATTTCCAACCAAAAAGACTTATGAATGGAATTTCTCGACTAATCGACTAAGAGAAAGGGTGTAATTAATCCGCACGCGTGATTATCGGATATCGATTCCATTGACTGGTAACTTATGTGCTTCCATGATCAAACGGTATACTGTAATACTAGCGCCTTGAACGCAGGCCATGGGATATGCATGGTGGTTACCATCGAATGAACAGCGCCTCTTATAACATACTCCGAGCCAAATGTCTAACAACAATGGCGAGAGCTTTGTTGGGTTATACAGAGACTTATATGTTATCTATGTCTCTGGGTTGTAAAATATTTTGTTTTAAAAACTATTTTCGTACATAAGTAAACTAAAAGATTTACAATAACGATTAACACTAGACTGTGGTCACGCGTCGCCATACAATTATAGGAAATGAACCGATATAAATGCCTAACAAAAAGGGTGAGAGCTTTGTTGGGTTATACAGAGACTTATTTGTTATCTATGTCTCTGGGTTGTAAAAGATTTTGTTTTAAAAACTATTTTCGTACATAAGTAAACTAAAAGATTTACAATAACGATTAACACTAGACTGTGGTCACGCGTCGCCATACAATTATAGGAAATGAACCGATATAAATGTATGATTGTTATCGAATGAGCAGTGCCTCTTATAACATACTCCGAGCTAACAAAAAGGGTGAGAGCTTTGTTGGGTTATACAGAGACTTATTTGTTATCTATGTCTCTGGGTTGTAAAAGATTTTGTTTTAAAAACTATTTTCGTACATAAGTAAACTAAAAGATTTACAATAACGATTAACACTAGACTGTGGTCACGCGTCGCCATACAATTATAGGAAATGAACCGATATAAATGTATGATTGTTATCGAATGAGCAGCGCATCTTTTAACATACTTCGAGCAAAATTACAAAAGAAAAAGGATGATCTATTGGTTGGCTTTTGAGCCTTCTTTTATATAAAAAATGATACTAGTCTAAAAGATTTACAATAACGATCAACACTAGACTTTGGTCACGCATCGCCATATAATTACAGGTAGTGAACCGATAGTCATGTATGGTTTTTATCGAATGAGCAGCGCATCTTTTAACATACTCCGAGCCGAATTCCATACTGAAAGGGTGAGAGAAGAGAAAATGGCTGGTTCATAAGAGTTTTTTTAACAACAAAAATAAATACTATTTTCGTACAAAAGGGACTTAAAGATTTACGATTTTTTTTTAACAACAGAAATAAATGCTATTTTCGTACAAAAGGGACTTAAAGATTTACGATTACAATGAACACTAGACTGTGGTCTCGCAAAGCCAAACAATTTTTGGGAATGAACCGATATTAATGCATGAACGAGCAGCGCCTCTAAAACCATACTTTAGGCCAAATTCCATACGAAAAGGGTAAGAGATGAGTTGGGTTGAAAGAGGGTATTCTTATTTGCAAAATAAAATGAAACACTGTTTGTTTTAAAGGGAATCTTACAACAAAACAAGAATTACAATAACAATTAACACTAGGCTATTGTCACGCAAAGCCATACACTTATACGACACTAACCGGTATTCATACATTAACAACCAGCGCCTCTTATAGTATACTTCGGGTCCAATTCCATTAGAAAAGGGTGAGAGATTGTTTGACTTATAATCTATATCTTTTTAATAAAGACTTTTAGCGTACATAGGGACACTTAATGATTTACAAAAACGGTTAACACTAGACTGTCGTCATGCATAACCTTATTATAATAGGAAATGAACCGATATTCATGCATATGTTTTTTTAGTACACAGGGAAACTTGAAGAACTTAGATAACGACTAACACTAGTCTATGGTTTCGCATAAGCCTGATTATAATAGGAAATGAACCGATATTCATGCATGATTTTCTTTTCGTACACATGGAAACTTGAAGAATAATGACAACTAGTCTATGGTCTGGCATAAACTTATTGTAATAGGAAATGAGCCGATATTCATGCATGATATACTTCCGAAAGCCTATTACATGGCTACAGTTGCGTATGTGTGGCAAACAGGTGTTTGACACAATCTTCCATAATGGCCCAATACTCGTTCTTTGTGCTTTATAATAGACGGAGTTTGAATCACGCCAAATGCCATTAAAATCAAAATCGGCCAAATATTTCACAAAATCCCGCGTAAAATTGACGAACGTCCTTGACGACGTCCATCAAGGCCATGTTGAAAAAAGATAGTAGAAAAGAATGCAGCCATCTGATTGGTCGAAACTAAATCAGATAGTTTCGTCTATCATGTTTTCACCATGGCCTTTCCAAAGAAAGATCGATGATTATGCATCGTGTTTTATGTTAATAAGAGTTGTATGTAAGATATCAGAAAAAGGATCCTTATCATTCCGCCAAATTAAAGGGAATAGTTTCTGTTGAATTTATGATGTTAATTAAATATATTTTGGGTGGAACTATTGATTACGGCTAAAAACACTTGTTACGGGCTCATACCCTGGCCGTGGAATGACGAGGGTCAATTTAACGCGTATACTGTAAAACACTTTGCTGTTTCCGATTGCGATGATTGATTTTGATAAAATAAAAAGTGGTTTTGAAAAGATTAATCATATCTATACATGAATCAATAAGAGTTTGGGTTTGTTTTGCTGATTTTACGGGACATAGTTTCATGAGAGGTAGTCTCCCGATGGGTCTACCCGCCTTAACCAGCCGTTGTGGGCAGTTGAGTGTGGGGTCTTCCTTCATCATCAAAAGTCGGGAACCTCTACATAACTGAACAAATGTTGATGTGATGTAAAACCATATAAAAAAGGGACATAGGGTGATATATTAGAGCGATTGTCAGTTTGCCGTTGTATACATTGTCTATTATATAATATATGTTGGTGAATACATGTATTTGCATATGTAATTCGATCCTTAAAGAAGATTGTACCAAGCGCCGGCTCAAATTATTGAAGAAAGGCTCCGATATTGACTGTCTATAAGTGCAGTTAAAGCCGGGTAGATCCATCGACATTAATCAAAATAACCAGAAGACGGCCTCTCAAGAAATCCAAATAATGTCATCAGGATTTAAACGAACACAGAGAGGGACACTTTGAATTAACGTTCTGTACTCGAACCACTCGTTTAAAAGTCTCATCGTCTCATCTGGCACGAATAGTTAGTTATCTTACTATTCAAATGCTAGTTTTATCTAACCGCGCCCGATATGTTAACGGACACGTTAAAGTTGCATGATAAAGACGGAGGACCGCTTTCGTAAAACGGGTATTCTATAAACCTTCAATAAGTGTTCAGTGCATAATCTCGAGGTCTCATGTGAGCCTGCATAATTTAATAACGTTGGTTTTATTAGGCTACACAGTACCATGTACTTACCTGCATTAAAACTGATAATTAAAGCTCTTCAACGAAACGGTCTTTACATCTTTGATACACCTTTTGTTAAATGTATAGATCAGGATCAGCCATTACTGATATCTCTGGTTGATCTGCAGCTATACATGAGGCAGATACCCCAATGTTGACATTTGATATGACTGGGTACGTACGTTTTAACAACATATGTTGTAGGCGTTAAGACCAATGTCTGCTACAGGCCAATCGGGCTCTCGTGCGATGTTAAAGTTTCAATCTTTCGATACCATACCTGAGAAAATGTGTGAATGGGATATCGGATCGGATTTACCTACCGTTGTTGCATGTATTTGTCTTTTACAACGATTTGTTTTTTTTTATGACTCGGCCATATACTGCGTTGGACATATACCATATCTGAGAAAAAGGGGCGATTCGAATATCTCATCAAAGTAACCTACCATTGCATTTTGCTTATATCACCTGTTGACGTTTTTTTAACTCAGTCATATACCGAGTTGGACCTATATTAGAACAACTGTTTTCTTAAACCTTTTCTTCATGTTTGATTCTAACATCAATAGAGGCATCTTTATTTTCATATTTTTTACATTTTTCATCTGCTTTTGAGTGTTAACCATGTACCAAGTAAAGTGCGATCATATAACTTGCATTGAGTAAAGGTTTTAAAGAACTTCAAGCTTACATGTAATACGTCTCATACCACCGTTTAAAGAAGTGTATTTTGGGCTGCTGTCAGTGAATGTGTAAGAAAAGAAGAAATCAACAATACTGTAAATGTCAGGAGTATGGATATCTATGCTGACTATTATAGTAACTGGAAAACTGTAATAACGTATGTTTAATTCCGATCTTTTACAATTCAAATAACATAGGAATAGACAGTATTTAGGGTAAAGCGTTTTTGGAGTCTCAGTCGTAAGGGTATCTTTAAACCTTTAACCAAAAACCAAATTTTCGACTGTTTCAAACTGAAAGGGTTTGCGGGACGCCATTTCAAAACGTAAGGGAATTGTAAAATTGTCTTCTGATAGGGCAGAAAACATTGTGGCAAAAGTACAAAAATTGCTCGTCAAAAGTAATTCCTCCTTTTTCCACAATGTTTTCCAAAGTTGTCTGCAACAAATTGGTTAAATGTCGTTACTGCTTAATAAGGGGTAAAACGATACTTTACGAGATCACATGATATTCAGGGCTCCAGATAAGAAGCATGTTCTAAGTATTAACGTTTTTAATTCTTCTCTAAAACTATATTGTTGACTATTAACTAGTCCTTTTACTGAAAAAACTCTACTGACGTCACAACAATGTAATAGTTGAAATGGAGTATTCGAAATTTTGCGTAAATTAAATTTGACATGAACGCTTATCTAAACACCCGATATCTAATATTACATGTAGTTTGAATCTACGAACGAACCCTTATCTTTATAGATATTTCCTTGCCTTATTTGAAGCAATTGGCGAATTGTGTATAGGTGAATTATATAGCCTTTACTGATGGAAAATTATATTAACTTTCTTATCGGCACAAACATTGCAACACATGTTGCAGTGGTAAAGAATGATCGATTACATAACAAATCGTTGAAACGAATCGGGCACTGAAAGATTTACAGGGGTGGAATGGATTCTGTCAAAAGGGTAGTTAAAATTTGTTGTAGTAACGACCACTAGTTACAGCAAAGTGAACTGAACACTTGGACGTTATAATAGTTTGGAAGTAATGCAAAAGTGTGACTTGATGTGAACCTGAATTGCTATGCAGGAAAAGGACGCCATATATAGATGAATGGAATCAGCTAGCGTCATGCCTGACTAAGAACGTTTAATGTTATTATTTACATAGAGGTGAGAATCTTTGTTAGTATTTTTTAAGCTGTAATTAGATCATTACATGGTTTATATGTAGAACCGATTCGCTAATACAATAGTAGAATCGTGTTGGCTAGAATGAATGCTAAGTCTTTATATAAGCTGGCTGTGTAACTCTGGGTCATAAAATCCAAGCTGAAGTGATACTGGCTGGGAATTTTATTCCTAGGAACATATAAGATAAGATAAGGGAAAGGGATTTAAAAACCAGTTATGGAGCATTTTTGTGGAACAGCCACATTTATCGAATCATTTGAACTAGAACAACTGACTGTTGTTATGGAACATGACCATGGTCAAAGACTGACTTTAATGAATTTTAAAAATAGAACAGGACAGTATCACATCAAAACATGCCTGTTGTATAATAATGTAATTGAATATATTTGTGTTCACGACTGACTCATTAAAAAGTTCAATCTTATTCTAAATCCGATTTACAACTCGTTAATAATAACACGTGGCAGCATGTTGATTGTTTATACTCCAGTCATTTTCCATATACACTAGTAGTAAACGAGTATTCGTATTCCGTCCTTAATTACAGATTAAACTGAAACCTTGATCTAAAGGTTGTTTTAGGTTTATTTCACAACTTTCTCACATGTAAAGATAACATGGTTTTCCCATTCTAGTACTATTCTGCCATCATGGAAGTCTCCGGAAGAAGGAAAGAGAAGGCCAGTGATGACAGTCACACTACAGGCATTCTGTGTGACCCATGTGGAAGGGTGAATGAAGAGGAAAACGCCGCATTCTACTGTACAGTGTGTAATGAGTTTCTCTGCCACGCTGATGCAAAGGCACACAGAAAAAATGCTATGTCTATGGACCATACGTTACTGGATCGTGACAGTATGCCAAAACAAAAGATAGGTTCTTATGAAGACAATATATGCCCAATACACAAGGGAGAACTTCTCAAATATTTTTGTAATCCTCACAGTACAAGTTGTTGCTCGATATGTGCTACCAAGGAACATATGCATTGCAAAGTTGAGTACATCGACGATATAGCAAAGGAATATGAAAAAAGCAGTGAATACAAATCCTTGATTAAAGACATTAACGATCTAACGCGGCGTCTGCACAGTGCAAAGCAACACTCAGTTGACAACAAGACAAATGCGCAACACATTCACGCCGAAATTGTTGCTGCCATCAAAAAGTTTAGGGATGAAATTAACAGTATTTTAGATTCTCTCGAAAATGTCACACTGAAAGAAGCAGAGATGGCAAAAGATGCCGAAAGCAACGCAGCTGAGTCAATAATGACAAACTGCGATACATTAATGACCAATTTACAAGAGATGACATCGACTGCGGAAAACCTAAGAAAGTTTAAGCAAGAGAGACAGTTGGTCATTCATTCAAAGAAAGCCCGGGTACAAGTCAAAGAAGTTGAACATAAGGTGTTAAAATTATTGGACGGTAATAAAAGAAAAGATTACAAGTTCAATCCAGATAAGACTTTATCCCAGAGTCTCAGATCTTTGAAAAGTCTTGGACGATTGGAAATTACTGAAGAAAGCACAAAACCCAAACAAATCGATCAGAAAGCAAAAAAGGTGTCTGGTGCAGAAGTATCGGTACCGGTCGTTTATCAGCCCGTTACAGCGCGCCATGTCCGTGATATCAATATCCAACATTCAACAGACACTTTTAGCCGCTGCTTGATTACAGGAGGAGTTATGATGGACAAGAACAGATTAGCTTTGACTGATTTTGACAACGCAAGCGTGAAGGTTGTTGACTTCATAAGTAACACCTTGACATCCTGTATAAAACTACCAAAACGACCATGGGGAATAACACGTGTAGAACAGGATCAGGTTGTAGTAAGTTGTGATAATGGTAAACTGGTGTTTCTGAAGGTCGGGAACACGTTGTCTATCGTTAATCAACTGGATATCGGTTGTAATCTGTCGGGTATTGCCTTTACAAAAAACAAATTACTTGTTGCATTTGGGTCCCCTGATTCTTGTGTGAAAGTTATGGACTTGACAGGGAAAACGTTGAAAACGTTTGAAACTGAAGCCGCCGGATATAACCTCTTTAAGAACGCATTGTGTATAGCTCTCAGCGAGGACCAGAACACGATATTCGTGTCGGACAAGGGCAATAATCGTGTCACAAGTCTACGTATGGATGGTACAGTACGAGGCGTATATTCCGACGTAAACCTGAGACATCCACATGGCCTGGCTGTAGATAAATATGATAATGTGTATGTTGCTGGGGGCTCGTCTCACAACATTCACCAGCTCTCTCCAGACTGTAAACCCATAAAGGTACTACTGGATAGTACACATGGGATTAGATACCCGTGGATGGTGACATATTGTAAGACAGAGAACAAACTGTATATTGGTTATCATTCTGTATCAGGAAAAAATTATATATCTGTATTCCAGTTATATTAAATTAACTAAATGAAACGGGAATATGAGGATGGGAATAACATCACTCAACATCGGTTTGTTTCTAGTAAAGTAGCTTCAATACTACAAATACTATTTGAAAATAGGAAATATTGCAAGAAAAGGGTGCAAATGCCCACTGTATTCTTTATTCCTGTGCATAAGAATAAAATAAGAAGCAGACGACATTTGGAAAGAAACATTGTGTTTCACAATTGCAACAAAGGTTGAGAAAAAACACGTTGCCAGACCGGGACTTGAAACTAACACCTCCAAAAACTGTTCGAATGCTCTACCGTTGGGCTTTCGTAATAGTACCTGGTGAAAATGTATATCACTTACTAATTATTGAAGATCATATGGTTTGGCCTTGTGATACCCGCTTAGAATTCCTGCGAACAATGAGTGTGAACACATTGGCATATTAAATTTATGGTTTTGATGCTTTGGCTCATACCACGGTGGTTTTATTTCTGAGCTGAAACGAAAACCTGGCACGCTAACTGAATGTCGATGAATCTACCCGTCTTACAGTGACACTTTTGGCAGTGAAGGAAAGGGGTGCCAATCATCGATTAAGAGCAAACTATTACGAAATATATGAAGATATGTTAACGTGATGTAAACTCCAATAAAACAAACACGTGAGCATTTTAGTTGATTGAGTCTTATTCATGTACATCATGTGAAGTTTATGAATCACAGCCTAGCAATGTGGTCCTACACACAGTTATTCGATTGGAATCAATCATCCTGTACGTAGCGATTTGAATGATACAGTTTTGTTTCAATATCTTTCTCCTTGTAGTGTCTATGTTTCGTTAAGCAATGCCTTCAAGTGAAGTGAGCTGGTTTGCGTGCCCTCTTCAATGATGTACGTTGATGTTCACACGGGCAGGTCAGTGATGAATATATCTATGTTCACAACAGACGCAATCATACAAGATGCATGTAAGGGGCTTGAGTTTATTGAATGAGGTTTAATATGATATCGTTTATCAAGGCATTGGGAAATATCTTACTTTTATCGCACGATTGCTTCGGTTTTCTTTCGTGACTACTCGTGCGAATAGAAGCTCATTTGGAAGACTTTGAATAAATCCTGAATGATTTGTATGATTTGTCATTGAAGACGTTGTTCATAAAATAGAAACTTATATATGTATTATATATGACCTTGTTTTACTGTAATTCTAAGTAACTATAAAATGTAATCTGAATGCTAAAAATAGCAACGGTATATAAAAGAAATCTTCGTTGTCAGCACTTGAAGAGAGACCTCTTTGTTGATTTATATTGATACGGTTTCGTGTACTAGATGTCCTCGTATATAGAATGGTATTTGTATAATATGTCTTTAAACTGGTTCTAAAACATCTTTGAACCTTCTTATGTAAAGTTTCTTGAATCGTACATGAAAATTCACAAGCTTTATTAGCATATCCCATTCCTTTTTTAACCTTTATCCTGATTATTCCGACCCTTCGCTGAAAGCAGTTAAAGGGAATTAGTAAATTGACCATTATCCAAATAATCTCACCAACCTCATCGTTAATAAACACCTTACAGGGATTTAGTCACATTGATAAGTCGACCTGCGAGTTAATTATTGTGGCCTTGACAAACATGAATTGTCTCAATACAAGTTTAGCGTAGTGGCAAAATTCGAAAAAAACTGTTCACAGGTAATTTCATTTTTTGAAAAATGCAATGTGAAAAAAGCCTTCAGTAAAAAGCAAGCAATGAGAATGATTTAATGTAAACACTTCAAGTACCAGTTTGTATCTCATAATGTGTAATATTCTTTCATCTTTATGACCTTACTTTTATTCGGTAATTATCTCGAACATTCAAATCGGAATTCCTCTTTACAAATGACAAAGTATTAATTGATTTAACCATTTTTTACTCATAAGTATACCAATGAACTCTTTTAATGGTAAAACTATCGTACAAGTTTAGACCTGGTTCGTTTTCAATTCTAGATCTTAATTGGTCAATAATCGACCAATAAGAAGCAAGCATCGCTATGTTTACCACGACGTTTAGTGCAGGAAAGGAACTGTTAATCTGTCCATAGTTATCCCGATCATCTAATTGATTGAGACGTAGGTTTTATAATTAATCTGTTACAAAGATCGGGCCGCTTTCAATTCTTGCGGTCGCATGGAATTCATTGTGAAAGGCGAAGTCTAATGTGACATGAGGCGTGCATTTTTACATCCCATATTTTAAGTTTCCAGATCTGTTGCAAATCAGATACGATAACCATCATAACTGAGTACTCTGCTATCAGTTTGTTATGCGGAAAGATCGGCCCTCGAACCCGGGATAATGCCAAGTTCCCTATTAAACACGTGTTATCACACACATTGATCCCATGCATTTATTCAGTCGATCGCTGAACAACGAGCAATTTAAATACATTAAAATAACAGACAAACCCTTCTTAGAGAGAAACATTCATGAGTTACCACACTACGATCATATAGAGATTGTGATGTCATTCCATTTGGCTTTAAGTAAAGTGGAACTCAGGACGCGAGACGTAAAAATTGCTTAATTGTTTTCCTATGCAAATACTACACATTTAATTTCCCTCTCTCGATATGTGAGACATTGCATGGGCTTTCTGTTGAAAGATCATATTGAAATAATGTTCATGGTGTATTTTCATTTTCATTGGAATATTGACCCGTTAATGGATCGTAAACAAGGTTCAAGCCTTTCATGGGACATGCATTTCGAACGATACCTTTTAGTTTGTAGCTTACTCAAATATGTGTGCAAACAGATAATGTTAATGTGGTATTGAGCATGTCTACCCTCTGTTTAAAACAGCAAATAGATAATGTTAATGTGCTATTGAGCATATTCAACCTCGGTATAATACATGGGTCATGATGACCGTTTGAGATTCTGATTATAGAAATCACATGATCCGCTTATCTGTGAATCATAGATGTCATAGCGATATCCCGGTAGCGGCCGATAGCCACAAATGCCACGGCCATTCATAAATGGCGCATGTTGCCTTTTATTTCAACACATGTGATCAATAAAACAATGGCTTATAGCGGTGTCTCTTCTATTTTAAATATCCTTGACGAGCGTACCACTCCAAAACAACATACATTTGGAAAGATACTCGGTGATGTATATCATGCGTATTTGATATTCTAATTAGGTTGATAGACGTTTTAAACAGTTGTATGGCTTAATCAATGCATTAGTTCACATAACCATACTTCTTTGATTTCGTTTCATTGCATTATGCGATAAGGTCTTAAAGTTTAAGATGTAGTGTTATATGTGTGAATTTTGTGTTAGACGCAATGCGAACGAGGAATCATATTAGCATTCGACTTTTTATATAATTTATATTGTCATTATTATTAGTTTGATAAGAAGACGCTGTGGCATAGCATGTCCTTCTTCAAATTGAGTTTACAAAACATTATGAAAAGGAAATATTACTTATACATTTGTCAATTATTTAACGACCCTTTTGAAATATGCATTGTACCGGCAATATCTACAATAAACGGATTGTTGTTTATAGCATAACTGGCTTTACTGTTTTAAGCGGAAATAACCAGGCAGGATTAGCAGTACTACGGATTCCATATTTAGCTGATCTAAAATGATACGGAAATAGTATCCGCGAAGCATTAGTAATACCTGATGAGCTTTACAAGAAGCGACGAAATGTTCCCGCACAAAAGTGAAAGATCATGTAGACGAAAGTCGCGTTTGAAACGGTGGCATCGTGACACAGTTTTAATACAAAACATTAACTGTACAGTCAAATACGGAATAACCAAAAAAAAACAATCGATCGTTCTTAAATGCATGAACCCTTTACCAAACGCAAAATTGTTTACTGTCCCAAATTGAAAGAGTTTGCAGACGACTTTACAAATTTGTGATGAAAATGAAAAACACTCGTCTAATAGGGCAGAAAACATTGGGGGAAAAGGAGAAATTGCTCGTTATGAGCAATTTCTCCTTTTCCCTCAATGTTTACGAGAGTCGTCTGCAACAAACTGGTCTAATGTCGTTATTACCTTTATCATTCACACGATACTGTCGTCAGATAAAAACAATACGCCGTTTCGGACAGTTCCACCCTGGATGAGTCCTGACAAGTAAATTGATCTACAAAAGATTAGTCGCGAGTGCTATATGTATCTCTCCGCGTGGTGACTGACAAGAAAATTAGGCCCTGGTAATATTGCGAAGAAACATAAAAGTGAAATTAGGCAATATATAAACGAACTTCGTTCTCTTTTGTCAGTGAAATTTTGATACATTAAGGAGAAACGTGTGTCCAAACAATCTTCTATTATAATCGAATTATATTCTAACCTCCAATATACATGCTATTCCAATATATCAACCAGACTTGGTAACTTTTGATATGGAAGCAGACATTTTGAATGTTTTTCAAAAAAGGATTCAATATACATTTTTATAAGATATATTTACATTGGAAATACCAACAGTGAACTTATCAATCTACTTATAACTTATACTTTCACTCTTACGTATGAGTTGTCGACCAAAGGTAATGGTTTGAGATGATGTTAAATTCTCTTATAAACATTGAACTACTCAACGTGGTACCTAATGGGAAATGTGTTATCAGC
Source organism: Cerastoderma edule (assembly GCA_947846245.1). NCBI lineage: Eukaryota > Metazoa > Mollusca > Bivalvia > Cardiida > Cardiidae > Cerastoderma > Cerastoderma edule. The sequence goes on from OX401417.1 coordinate 19,432,310, forward strand.
TTGGACATTTACACAGGGTTTGTAGCCCTACACTTATATACGATGCGTACTTCTCAGGTCACGGAAATGCCCCAGTGGTTACGATTTCTTTAACATCAAGAACTTCCTTTAAAAACAACTATAGCTCCTTTGTTGTTTACTACGTCAATGCTCGAGGTTCGTGATATTCTCCGCGAAATACCGGTGGGTGGTTTATTGGGCCATAATTAACCATAAACTACTCCAAGTTTACCGGACTGTCATGATTTTAACGCGACATTTCCAGCACTGATTGTTTGATCCTTCGATCTTTAAGTGTAAACTCTCCAAAGGACAAGAAGACCTCGCTCTGAACACAGCGTCTAATAACCATGATCAATAGAAGGTAATGGCGCTGGATACTTTTTGAAGTCCTTAAAGCCCTTACTTCATAATACCTCACAATTTTGCATCAATTCCAGATGTCAAAATAACAAATTGTTACAAAATAAAACATTCTTCCTTATGGTTAATTTATGTTCATGTCGCGATTAACGCAAATGGCATAAAATGATATCTAAAGATAATGTTTTGTATGATGAAGTAATGTAGTCGCCTGTAATTGCCTTTGGTATCGAAGGGCCACAAAGTTACGTTTTTGGGGTTGGTAAGGAATATCTTGGTTAATTGTTGATAAATGTTTTGTTTCGTACACGTAGCAGTCGGAACTACCCGGGTATTTCCGTGAGCTGAGAAATACACCTCGGATATAAGTGTAAGGTTACAACTATTCGGCTAAATCGGCCCCGGCGTATAACACATTTTCAAAGCGTGCACGTTTAGTAGTTCAATGTGTATGGAAGTGTTGGACATCCCTTTAAAACTTTTTTTTATCGGTAACGCATACGAAATGGCGACATTATAAGTTGTCACATACATAGTTGTTTTCTCAATCAAATTAAACGACTTTTCATTTTCTCATTTAAGATCTATTTTTGAAAACGAAAGTGAAGTGACGTCATTCCGCGGGAAACAAGATGGCGTCATCCATATTATTTCAGAGGTGTTTCCATTGGATAAACCAGATGTGTTCAGATTGTACACGTAGGCGACTTTTAATTGGGGTTGTACTATGGCAGTTTTTTTTACAGGTAATTTAAAGGATAAGTCAATGTATATTTGGAGTCGTGGAGATTGGAACTGTCCTTTTGATGATTCTGTTAAATGATATATTTAAAGCCACGTGAAAAAACTCAATCAATTAGGCGTAGGAAAAACAAGGTGGTAAATAGATAGAGTAATGAAATAATAAAGATAATGAGATCAATTCTTGATTTGACGTTTTATGCATAGTATTCATTAGAAAGATGACTGTAAATGTCCGATGGTTAGTCTGTTTGAACCGGTGGTCAATGTGCTTGACTTGCTACTCAGCTGTTCCATAATTGAGCCCCAGCGGCGCAACAGGTTTTTATAATTGTTTCACTTGGTAAAAACATCTCAGAGCCCAAGACTGGTATTGTTTAATCAAAGTAAAGTCGTAACGTAACCGACACTATGCGTTAGAACCTATCACAAAACAATCCTTTCTTATGGTCTCGGGTTTGAGACTGTAATATGCTGCGTCAAAACTGATTCCTTGATGGCATATCTTAGTAAGCTAGTTTTGTGTACCACGTCACTAGAGGGTGGTGCTGTTAGGCAACTGTGACTGTTACAATATAACTATATTTCATATTTGTTTATATCTTTGATGATATTGTTAAACCACAGAAAGATATTCTTGAAAGCGAAAATTTCCAACCAAAAAGAATTTCCCGACTAATCGACTAAGAGAAAGGGTGCAATTAATCCGCACGCGTGATTATCGGATATCGATTCCTTTGACTGGTAACTTATGTGCTTCCATGATCAAACGGTATACTGTAATACTAGCGCCTTGACCTCAGGCCATGGGATATGCATGGTGGTAACCATCGAATGAACAGCGCCTCTTATAACATACTCCGAGCCAAATGCCTAACAAAAAGGGTGAGAGCTTTGTTGGGTTATACAGAGACTTAGATGTTATCTATGTCTCTGGGTTGTAAAAGACTTTGTTTTAAAAACTATTTTCGTACATAAGGAAACTAAAAGATTTACAATAACGATTAACACTAGACTGTGGTCACGCGTCGCCATACAATTAAAGTAAACGAACCTATATAAATGTATGATTGTTATCGAATGAGCAGCGCATCTTTTAACAAACTTCGAGCAAAATTACAAACGAAAAAGGATGATTGATTGGTTGGCTCTTGAGCCTTCTTTTATATAAAAAATAATACTAATTTCGTACATAGGAAACTAAAAGATTTAAAATAACGATTTACCCTATACTTTGGTCCCGCATCGCCATATTATTACAGGAAATGAACCGATAGTCATGTATGGTTGTTATCGAATAAGCAGCGCATCTTTTAACATACTCCGAGCCGAATTCCATACTAAAAGGTTGAGAGAAGAGAGAATGGCTGGTTCATAAGAGTTTTTTAACAACAAAAATAAATACTATTTTCGTACATAGGATACTTAAAGATTTACGATTACAATTACCACTAGACTGTGGTCTCGTAAAGCCAAACAATTATTGGAAATAAACCGATATTCATGTATGAACGAGCAGCGCCTCTAAAACCATACTTTCGGCGAAATTCCATTCGAAAAGGGTAAAAGATTAGTTGGGTTGAGAGAGAATATTCTTATTTTCAAAATAAAATGAAAACAATGTTCGTCTAAAGGGAAACGTACAACAATACAAGACTTACAATAACGATTAACACTAGACTATTGTCACGCAAAGCCATACTCTTATACGACATTAACCGGTATTCATACATTAACGAGCAGCACCTCTAATAGCATACTTCGGGTCCAATTCCATTAGAAAAGGGTGAGTGATTGGTTGACTAATAATCTATATTACTTCATGATTTACAAAAACGGTTAACACTAGACTGTCGTCATGCATAACCTTATTATAATAGGAAATGAACCGATATTCAGGCATGATTTTTTATAACATTGACCTAATACTATTGTCTCGCATAAGCCTTATTATAATATGAAATGAGCCGATTTTTATGCATGATATACTTCAGAAAGCCTATTACATGGCTACAGTTGTGTATGTGTGGCGAACAGGTGTTTGACACAATCTTCCATAATGGCCCATTATACGTTCCACATGCTATATAAGAGACGATGTTCACAGCGGCGATCATGCAGGTACGTTGTTAAATCACGCCAAATAGCCTTTAAATCAAAATCATCCAAATATTTCACAAAATCCAGCGTAAAAAAGACGAACGTCCTTGACGACGTCCATCAAGGCCATGTTGAAAAAAAGATAGTAGAAAAAAATGCAGCCATCTGATTGGTCGAAACTAAATCAGATAGTTTCGTCTATCATATTTTCACCATGGCCTTTCCAAAGAAAGATCGATGATTATGCATCGTGTTTTATGTTAATAATAGTTTTATGTAAGATATCAGAGGAAGGATCCGTATCATTCCGCTAAATATATGGAATAGCTTCTGTTGAATTTATGGTGGTTATTAAATATATTTTGGGTGGAACTATTGATATACGGCTAAAAACCACTGATCATGGGCTCATACCCTGGCCGTGGAATGACGATGGTCATTTTTTTTTTTAAATATTACTCATATCTAGACCCAAATCATTAAGAGTTTGGGTATTGTTGTTGATTTAACGGGACATAGTTTCATGAGAGGTAGTCTCCCAACTGACTTAAGGGTTGCATTTGGTTCTACCCGCCTTGACCAGCCCTTGTGGGAAGTTGAGTATGGGGTCTTCTTCCACCATTAATAATCGGACACCGCTATATAACTGAACTAATGTTGATGTGATGTAAAACCATATAAAAAAAGGGACATGGGGTGATAAATTAGAGCGACTGTAAGTTTGCTGTTGTAAAGATTGTCTCTTATATAATATATTTTGGTGAATACATGTATATACATATGTAATTTGATCATTATAGAAGATTGTACCAAACGCCGGCTCAAAATAATGAAGAAGGGCTACGATATTGACTGTCTTTAAGTGCAGTTAAAGCCGTATAGATCCATCGACATTAATAACGATAACCAGGAGACGGCTCTCAAGAAATCCAAATAATATCATCAGGAGTTGAACGAACACAGAGAGGGACCATTTGAATTAAGGTTCTGTACTCGAAACAAAAGTCTTAAAGATCCATCGTCTCATCTAGCACGAATAGTTATTTTATTATTTGGTTGCTAGTTTTATCTACCCGCGCCTGCTATGATAACGGACGCGTTAAATTTGCATGTGAAGACAGAGGACCGTCTATAAATGCAGGTCAAGCCGGAAAGATATATCGGAATTAAGTAAGATAACCCGGTGACAGCTTCTCAAGAAATCCAAATACCGTCATCGGGAGTTGAACCAACACAGAGAGGGACAATTTGAATTAAAGTTCTGCACACTTACCACTCGTCTAAAAGTTCAATCGTCTCGAACGAATAATTATTTTATCATTTTAATCTACCCATACCTGGACAGATTTACGGAATGCCGATGGTTCTACCCGGCTTGACCAGCGGGGCAGTCTTATGGGATCTTCCTCTATCATTGAGAGTAGGAACCGCTACATAACTGAAATAATATTGATGTTATGTTAAACTCATATAGATAAATAATTTCTCCCAAAAATATTATGCAACTCCATGTGAAAAATTAACATTGTATTCCAAGGAGGAAGCCGCTTCTTGCGGCTTCCTAATAAACTACCCGCGCCCGATATCTTAAAGGACACGTTCCACTTGCATGATAAAAACGGAGGACCGCTTTCGTAAAACGGGTATTCTATAAACCTCCAAAAAGTGATTAGTGCTTAATGTCGAGGTCTCATGTAATCCTACATAATTCAATAACGTTGATTTTATTAGTGTATACAGTACTATGTTCTCAAATTCACAAAAACAGAAAGATAAAATTCTTCATTCATACGAGCTTTACATATTTGATACACCTTTTGTTATATGTATAAATGAGGATCAGCCATTACTGACATCTCTGTAAATGTCAGGAGTATGGATAGGTATACTGACTATATAGTAACTAGAAAACTGTAATAACGTATGTTAAATTCCGATCTTTTACAATACAAATAACATAGAAGTATACAGTATTTAGAGTAAAGTGTTTTTTTGGGTCTCAGTCGTAAGGGTATATTTTAACCCTTTACCAAACACCAACTGTTCGACTGTTTCAAATTGAAAGAGTTTGCGGGACGCCATTTCAAAATGTAAGGAAATTTTGAAATTGTGTTCTGATAGGGCAGAAAACATTGTGGCAAAAGAACAAAATTGCTCGTCACTAGTAATTTCTCCTTTCCTCACAATGTTTTCCAAAGTTGTCTGCAACAAAGTGGTTAAATGTCGTTACTGTTTGGTAAGGGGTAAAACGACACTTTACGAGATCACATGATATTCAGGACTCCAGATAAGGAGCATGTTCTACGTATTAACGTCTTTAATTCATCTCTGAAACTATATTGTTGATACTCAAAAATGTTTCACACTGACAAAACCCTTCTGCCGATACAACAGTGTATCCGTTAAAATGGGGAATTAGAAATCCTGCATTAATTAAATTTGACATGAACGCTTATCTAGATACCCGCTATCTAATATTACATGTAGTTTGAATCTACAAACGAACCCTTATCTTTATAGATATTTCCTTGCCTTATTTGAAGCAATTGGCGAATTGTGTATAGGTGAATTATATAGACTTTACTGATGGAAAATCATATTAACTTTTTTATCGGCACAAACATTGCAACACATGTTGCAGTGGTAAAGAATGATTGATTAAATAACAAATCGTTGAAACGAATCGGGCATTGAAAGATTTACAGGTGTGGGGGAGGATTCAGTCAAAAAGGAAGTTAAAGTTTGTTGTAGTAACGACCACTTGTTACAGCAAGGTGAACTGAACACTTGGACGTTATATAAGATTGGAAGTAATGCAAGTGTGTGATTTTCCGTAAACCTGAATTCACATGCAGGAAAAGGACGCTCTATATAGATGAATGGAAGCGTCATGCCTGACTAAGAAGGATTAATGTTATTATTGACATAGAGGTGAGCATCTTTGTTAATATTTTTAAAGTTGTAATTAGAACAATTTATGGTTTATATGTAAAACCGATTCGCTAATACAATAGTAGAATCGTGTTGGATAGAAATGAATGCAAAATTTTTATATAAGTTGGCTTTGAAACTCTGGGTCATAGAATCCAAGCTGAAGTGATACTCGCTGGGAAAATTTATTCCTAGGAATATGTAAGATAAAATAAGGGACAGGGATTTAAAAACCAGTTATGGGGCATTTTTATGGAACAGCCACATTTATCGAACCATTTGAACTAGAACAACTGACTGGTGTTATGGTACATGAGCATTGTCAAATACTGACTTAAATGAATTTTAGTAATAGAAGAGGACAGTATTAAACCAAAACATACCTGTTGTATAATTATGTAATAGAATACATATGTGTTCACGACTGACTCATGAAAAAACTTAATCTTATTCTAAATTCGATTTACAACTCGTTAATAATAACACGTGGCAGCATATTGATTGTTTATACTCCAGTCATTTTCCATATACACTAATGGTAAACGAGTATTCGTATTCCGTCCTTAATTAGAGATTAAACTGAAACCTTGATTTAAAGGTTGTTTAAGGTTTATTTCACAACTTTCTCACATGTTAAGACAACATGGTTTTCCCATTCTAGTACTATTCTGCATAATGGAAGTCTCCGGAAGAAGGAAAGAGAAGGACAGTGATGACAGTCATTCTACAGGCATTCTGTGTGACCCATGTGGAAGGGTGAATGAAGAGGAAAACGCCGTATTCTACTGTACAGTGTGTAATGAGTTTCTCTGCCACGCTGATGCAAAGGCACACAGAAAAGCTGCTATGTCTATGGACCATACGTTACTGGATCGTGACAGTATGCCAAAACAAAAGATAGGTTCCTATGAAGACAATATATGCCCAATACACAAGGGAGAACTTCTCAAACATTTTTGTAATCCTCACAGTACAAGTTGTTGCTCGATATGTGCTACCAAGGAACATATGCATTGCAAAGTTGAGTACATCGACGATATAGCAAAAGAATATGAAAAAAGCAGTGAATACAAATCCTTGATTAAAGGCATGAACGATCTAACGCGGCGTCTGCACAGTGCAAAGCAACACGCAGTTGACAACAAGAAAAAAGCGCAACACATTCACGCCGAAATTGTTGTCGCCATTAGAAAGTTTAGGGATGAAAGTAACAGTATTTTAGATTCTCTCGAAAATGCCACACTAAAAGAAGCAAAGATGGTAATAGATGCCGATTGCAACGCAGCTGAGTCAATAATGACCAACTGCGATACATTAATAAGCGATTTACAAGAGATGACCTCAACTTTGGAAAACCTAAGAAAGTTTATGCAAAAAAAACAGTTGGTTATTCATTCAAAGAAAGCCCGGGTACAAGTCAAAGAAAGTGAAGATAAGGTGTTAAAATTATTGGACGGTAATAAAAGAAAAGATTACAAGTTCAATCCAGATAAGACTTTATCCCAGAGTCTCAGATCTTTGAAAAGTCTTGGACGATTGGAAATTACTGAAGAAAGCACAAAACCCAAACAAATCGATCAGAAAGCAAAAAAGGTGTCTGGTGCAGAAGTATCGGTACCGGTCGTTAATCAGCCCGTTACAGCGCGCCATGTCCGTGATATCAATATCCAACATTCGACAGACACTTCTACCAGCTGCTGGGTTACAGGTGGAGTCATGATAGACAAGAACACATTAGCTTTGACTGATTATAGCAACGTCAGCGTGAAGGTTGTTGACGTCATCAGTAACACCTTGACATCCTGTATAAAACTACCATCAGGGCCAAAGGATATAACACGTGTAGAACAGGATCAGGTTGTAGTGAGTTGTGATTATGGTAAACTGGTGTTTCTGAAGGTCGGGAACACGTTGTCTATCGTTAATCAACTGGATATCGGTGGTAAGCTGCGGGGTATTGCCTTTACAAAAAACAAATTACTTGTTGCATTTGGGTCCCCCGATTCTTGTGTGAAAGTTATGGACTTGAGAGGGAAAACGTTGAAAACGTTTGAAACTGAAGCCGCCGGAAATAACCTCTTTAAGAACGCATGGTATATAGCTCTCAGCGAGGACCAGAACACGATATTCGTGTCGGACGAGGGCAATAATCGTGTCACAAGTCTACGTATGGATGGTACAGTACGAGGCGTATATACCCACGACAATCTGATATATCCAAGTGGTCTGGCTGTAGATAGAAATGATAATGTGTATGTTGCTGGGTGTGACTCTCACAACATTCACCAGCTCTCTACAGACTGTAAACCCATAAAGGTACTACTGGATAGTACACATAGGATGAGATACCCATGGATGGTGACATATTGTAAGACAGAGAACAAACTGTATATTGGTTATGATTTTGTATCAGAGAAGAAATACATATCCGTTTTCCAGTTATATTAAATTAAGTAAATGGAACGGGAATATGAGTATGGAAATAACAACAGTCTACATAGGTTTGTTTCTAGTAAAGTAGCTTCAATGCTACAAATACTATTTGAAAATAGGAAATATTGCAAGAAAAGGGTGCAAATGCCCACTCTATTCTTTATTCCTATGCATAAGAATAAGATAAGAAGCAGACGACATTTGGAAAGAAACATTGTGTTTCACAATTGCAACAAAGGTTGAGAAATAACACATAGCCAGTCTGGGACTCGAAACTAACATCTCCAAAAACTGTGCGAATGCTCTACCGTTGGGCTTCCGTAATAGTACCTGGGTGAAAATGTATATCACTAGCTAATTATTGAAGATCATATGGTTTGGCCTTGTGATACCCGCTTAAATGGAATTCCTGCGAACAATGACTGTGAACACATTGGCATATTAAATTTATGGTTTTGATGCTTTGGCTCATACCACGGTAGTTTTATTTCTGAGCTGAAACGAAAACCTGGCACGCTAACTGAATGCCGATGAATCTACCCGTCTTACAGTGACACTTTTGGCAGTGAAGGAAAGGGGTGCCAATCATCGATTAAGAGCAAACTATTACGATATATATGAAGATATGTTAACGTGATGTAAACTCCAATAAAACAAACACGTGAGCATTTTAGTTGATTGACTCTTTTTCATGTACATCATGTGAAGTTTATGAATCACAGCCTAGCAATGTGGTCTTACACACAGTTATTCGATTGGAATCAATCATACTGTACGTAGCGATTTGAATGATACAGGTTTTTTTCAATATCTTTCTCTTTGTAGTGTCTATGTTTCGTTAAGCAATGCCTTCAAGTGAAGTGAGCTGGTTTGCGTGCCCTCTTCAATGATGTACGTTGATGTTCACATGGGCAGGTCCTTGATGAATATGTCTATGTTCACATCAGACACAATCATAAAAGATGTATGTAAGGGGCTTGAGTTTATTGAATGAGGTTTAACATGATATCGTTTATCAAGGCATTGGGAAATATCTTGCTTTTATCGCACGATTGCTTCGGTTTTCTTTCGTGACTACTCGTGCGAATAGAAACTCATTTGGAAGACTTTGAATAAATCCTGAATGATTTGTATGATTTGTCATTGAAGGCGTTGTTCAAAGCAACTTATATATGTACTATATATGACCTTGTTTTACTGTTATTTTAAGTTATCTATAAAATGTTATGTGAATGCTGAAAATAGCAACGGTAAATAAATGAAATCTTCGTTGTCAGCACTTGAAGAGAGACCTCTTTGTTGATTTATATTGATACGGTTTCGTGTACTAGATGTCCTCGTACATAGAATGGTACTTGTATAATGTGTCTATAAACTGGTTCTAAAACATCTTTGAACCTTCCTATGTAAAGTTTCTTGAATCATACATGAAAGTTCACAAGCTTTATTAGCATAATTATATCATTCTTTTTTTAACCTTTATCCTGATCATTCCGACCCTTCGCTGAAAGCAGTTAAAGGGAATTAGTAAATTGACCATTATCCAATTAATCTTACCAACCTTGTCGTTAATAAAAACCACACAATTATTTAATCACATTGATAAGTCGACCTGTGTGTTAATTATTGTAGCCTAGACAAACATGAGTTGTCTTGATACAAGTCAACGTAGTGGCCAAATTTTAAAAAAAACCTGTTCACAGGAAATTTCATTTTTTGAAAAATGCAATGTGAAAAAAAGCCTTCAGTAAAAAGCAAGAAATGAGAATGATTTGATGTAAACACTTCAAGTACCAGTTTGTATCTCTTAATGTATAATATTCTTTCATCTTTATGACCTTACTTTTATTCTGTAATTATCTCGAACATTCAAATCGGAATTCCTCTTTACAAATGACAAAGTATTAATAGATTTAACCATTTTTTACTCATGATTATACCAATAAACTCTTCTAATGGTAAAACTATCGTACAAGTTCACACCTGGTTCGTTATTAATTCTAGATCCTAATTGGTCAATAATCGTCCAATAAGAAGCAAGCATCGCTATGTTTACCACGACGTTTAGTGCAGGAACTGTGAATTTTTCGATAGTTATCCCGATCATCCAATTGATTGAGACGTAGGTTTTATAATTGATCTGTTACAAAGATCGGGGCGCTTTAAATTCTTGCGGTCGCATGAAATTCATTGTGAAAGGCGAAGTCTAATGTGACATGAGGCGTGCATTTTTACATCCCATATTTTAAGTTTCCAGATCTGTTGCAAATCAGATACGATAACCATCATAACTGAGTACTCTGCTATCAGTTTGTTATGCGGAAAGATCGGCCCATGAACCCGGGATAATGCCAAGTTCCCTATCAAACACGTGTTATCACACACATTGATCCCATGCATTTATTCAGTCGATCGCTGAACAACGAGCAATTTAAATACATTAAAATAACAGACAAACCCATCTTAGAGAGAAACATTCATGAGTTACCACACTACGATCATATAGAGATTGTGATGTCATTCCATTTGGCTTTAAATAAAGTGGAACTCAGGACGCGAGACGTAAAAATTGCTTAATTGTTTTCTTATGCAAATACTACACATTTAATTTCCCTCTCTCGATATGTGAGACATTGCATGGGCTTGCTGTTGAAAGATCATATTGAAATAATGTTCATGGTGTATTTTCATTTTCATTGGAATATTGACCCGTTAATGGATCGTAAACAAGGTTCAAGCCTTTCATGGGACATGCATTTCGAACGATACCTTTTAGTTTGTAGCTTACTCAAATATGTGTGCAAACAGATAATGTTAATGTGGTATTGAGCATGTCTACCCTCTGTTTAAAACAGCAAATAGATAATGTTAATGTGGTATTGAGCATATTCAACCTCGGTATAATACATGGGTCATGATGACCGTTTGAGATTCTGATTATAGAAATCACATGATCCGCTTATCTGTGAATCATAGATGTCATGACGATATCCCGGTAGCGGCCGATAGCCTCAAATGCCACGGCCATTCATAAATGGCGCATGTTGCCTTTTATTTCAACACATGTGATCATTAAAACAATGGCTTATAGCGGTGTCTCTTCTATTTCAAATATTCTTGACGAGCGTACCACTCCAAAACAACATACATTTTGGATGATAATATGTGATGTATATCATGTGTATTTGATATTCTAATTAGGTTGATAGACGTTTTAAACAGTTGTATGGCTTAATCGAGGCATTAGTTCACATAACTATACTTCTTTTATGTCGTTTCATTGCATTATGCGATAAGGTCTTAAAGTTTAAGATGTAGTGTTATATGTGTGAATTTTGTGTTATACGCAATGCGAACGAGGAATCATACTAGCATTCCACTTTTTATATAATTTATATTGTCATTATTATTAGTTTGATAAGAAGACGCTGTGGAATAGCATGTCCTTCTTCAAATTGAGTTTACAAAACATTATTAAAAGGAAATATTACTTATACATTTGTCAATTATTTAACGACCCTTTTGAAATATGCATTGTACCGGCAATATCTACAATAAACGGATTGTTGTTTATAGCATAACTGGCTTTACTGTTTCGAGCGGAAATAACCAGGCAGGATTAGCAGTACTACGGATTCCATATTTAGCTGATCTAAAATGATACGGAATAGTTAGCTGCTAGTATCCGCGAAGCTTTAGTAATACCTGATGAGTCTTACAAGAAGCGACGAAGTGTTCCCGCACAAAAGAGAAAGATCATGTAGACGAAAGTCGCGTTTGAAACGGTGGCATCGTGACACAGTTTTAATACAAAACATTAACTGTACAGTCAAATACGGAATAACTAAAAAACAATCGATCGTTCTTAAATGCATGAACCCTTTACCAAACGCAAATTTTTTTACTGTCCCAAATTGAAAGAGTTTGCAGACGACTTTACAAATTTGTGATGAAAAGGAAAAACACTCGTCTAATAGGGCAGAAAACATTTGGGGGAACAGGAGAAATTGCTCGTTATGAGCAATTTCTCCTTTTCCCTCAATGTTTACGAGAGTCGTCTGCAACAAACTGGTCTAATGTCGTTATTACCTTTATCATTCACTCGATACTGTCGTCAGATAAAAACAATACGCCGTTTCCGACAGTTCCACCCTGGATGAGTCCTGACAAGTAAATTAGTCTACAAAAGATTAGTCGCGACTGCTATATGTATCCATCCGCGTGGCGACTGACAAGAAAAATAGGCCCTGGTAATATCGCGAAGAAACATAGAAGTGAAATTAGGCAATATATAAACGAACTTCGTTCTCTTTTGTAAGTGAAATTTTGATACATTTAGGAGAAACGTGTGTCCAAACAATCTTCTATTATAATCGAATTATATTCTAATCTCCAATATACATGCTATTCCAATATATCAACCAGACGTGGTAACTTTTTACATGAAAGCAGACATTTTGAATGCTTTTCAAAAAATGATTTAATATACATTTTTATAAGATATATTTACATTGGAAATACCAACAGTGAATTTATCAATCTACTTATAACTTATACTTTCACTCTTACGTATGGGTTATCGACCAAAGGTAATGGTTTGAAATGATGTTCAATTCTCTTATATACATTGAACTACTCAACGTGGTACCTAATGGGAAATGTGTTATTAGCTGAGACGTTTACACAAAGTTTGTAGCCCTACACTTATATACGATGCGTACTTCTCAGGTCACGGAAATGCCCCAGTGGTTACGATTTCTTTAACATCAAGAACTTCCTTTAAAAACAACAATAGCTCCTTTGTTGTTTACTACCTCAATGCTGGAGGTTCGTGATATTCTCCGCGAAATACCGGTGGGTGGTTTATTGGGCCATAATTAACCATAAACTACTCCAAGTTTACCGGACTGTCATGATTTTAACGCTACATTTCCAGCACTGATTGTTTGATACTTCGATCTTTAAGTGTAAACTCTCCACAGGACTAGAAGACCTCGCTCTGAACACAGCGTTTAATAACCATGATCAATAGAAGGTAATGGCGTTGGGTACTTTTTGAAGTCCTTAAAGCCCTTACTTCATAATACCTCACAATTTTGCATCAATTCAAGATGTCAAAATAACCAATTGTTACAAAATAATTTATTTTGTAACAATTGGTTATTTTACATAATAATACATTCTTCCTTATGGTTAATTTATGTTCATGTCGCGATTATCGCAAATGACATAAAATGATATCTAAAGATAATGTTTTGTATGATGAAGTAATGTAGTCACCTGTTATTGCCTTTGGTATTGAAGGGCCACAAAGTTACGTATTTGGGGGTTGGTAAGGAATATCTTGGTTAAGTGTTTTGATAAATGTTTTGGTCCGTACACGTAGCAGTCGGAACTACTCGGGTATTTCCGTGAGCTGAGAAATACACCTCGGATATAAGTGTAAGGTTACAACTATTCGGCTAAATCGGCCCCGGCCTATAACACATTTTATAAGCGTGCACGTTTAGGAGTTCAATGTGTATGGAAGTGTTGGACATCCCTTTAAATCAATTTTTTATGGGCAACGCATACGAAATGGCGACATTATAAGTTGTCACATACATAGTTGTTTTCTCAATCAAATTAAACGACTTTTCATTTTCTCATTTAAGATCTATTTTTGAAAACGAAAGTGAAAATTTCCAACCAAAATGACTTATGAATGGAATTTCCCGACTAATCGACTAAGAGAAAGGGTGCAATTAATCCGCAGGTTTATCGGATATCGATTCCTTTGACTGGTAACTTATGTGCTTCCATGATCAAATGGTATACTGTAATACTAGCGCCTTGACCGCAGACCATGGGATATGCATGGTGGTTACCATCGAATGAACAGCGCCTCTTATAACATACTCCGAGCCAAACGCCTAACAAAAAGGGTGGGAGCTTTGTTGGGTTATACAGAGACTTATATGTTATCTATGTCTCTGGGTTGTAAAAGATTTTGTTTTAAAAACTATTTTCGTACATAAGTAAACTAAAAGATTTACAATAACAATTAACACTATACTGTGGTCACACGTCGCCATACAATTATAGGAAATGAACCGATATAAATGTATGATTGTTATCGAATGAGCAGCGCATCTTTTAACATACTTCGAGTAAAATAACAAACGAAAAAGGATGATTGATTGGTTGGCTTTTGAGCCTTCTTTTATATAAAAAATGATACTAGTCTAAAAGATTTACAATAACGATTAACACTAGACTTTGGTCCCGCATCGCCATATAATTACAGGTAGTGAACCGATAGTCATGTATGGTTTTTATCGAATAAGCAGCGCATCTTTTAACATACTCCGAGCCGAATTCCATACTGAAAGGGTGAGAGAAGAGAAAATGGCTGGTTCATAAGAGTTTTTTTAACAACAAAAATAAATACTATTTTCGTACAAAAGGGACTTAAAGATTTACGATTACAATGAACACTAGACTGTGGTCTCACAAAGCCATACAATTTTTTTGGGAATGAACCGATATTCATGCATGAACGAGGAGCGCCTCTTAAATCATACTTTAGGCCAAATTCCATACGAAAAGGGTAAGAGATTAGTTGGGTTGAAAGAGGGTATTCTTATTTGCAAAATAAAATGAAACAATGTTCGTTTTAAAGGGAATCTTACAACAATACAAGAATTACAATAACAATTAACACTAGGCTATTGTCACGCAAAGCCATACACTTATACGACACTAACCGGTATTCATACATTAACGAACAGCGCCTCTTATAGTATACTTCGGGTCCAATTCCATTAAAAAAGGGTGAGAGATTGTTTGACTTATTATCTATATCTTTTTAATAAAGACTTTTAGCGTACATAGGGACACTTAATGATTTACAAAAAACATTTAACACTAGACTCTTGCCATGTATAACCTTGTTATAATAGGAAATGAAACGATATTCATGCATGATTTTTTTTTCGTACACAGGGAAACTTGAAGAATTAAGATAACATTAACACTAGTCTATTGTCTCGCATAAGCCTTATTATAATAGGAAATTAGCCGATATTCATGCATGATAAACTTCCGAAAGCCTATTACATGGATACAGATGTGTATGTGTGGTGCACAGGTGTTTGACACTATCTTCCATAATGGCCCAATATTCGTTCTTTGTGCTTTATAAGAGACGATGTTTACAGCGGCGATCTAGCAGGCACGTTATTAAATCACGCCAAATACCCTTAAAATCATAATCAGCCAGATATTTTACAAATCCCGCGTAAAATAGACGAACGTCAATGACGACGTCCATCAAGGTCATGTTGAAAAAAGATAGTAGAAAAGAATGCAGCCATCCGATTGGTCGAAACTAAATCAGATAGTTTCGTCTATCATATTTTCAACATGGCCTTTCCATAGAAAGATAGATGAATATGCATCGTGTATTATGTTAATAAGAGTTGTATGTAAGATATCAGAAGAAGGATCCGTATAATTCCGCTAAATAAATGGAATAGCTTCTATTTAATTTATGGTGTTTATTAAATATATCTTTGGAGGAACTATTAACTACGGCTAAAAACCACTGGTTATGGGCTTATACCCTGGCCGTGGACTGACGAGGGTCAATTTAAAACGCATACGGTATGCTGTTTCCGATTGCCATGATTGATTTTGATAAAATAAAAAGTGTTTTTGAAACGAATAATCATATCTAGACCCGAATCAGAAAGAGATTGGGTTTGTTTTGCTGGTTTTACGGGACATAGGGTGATATATTAGAGCGACTGTCAGTTTGCCGTTGTATACATTGTCCCTTATATAATATATTTCGGTGAATACACGTATTTGCATATGTAATTTGATCATTAAAGAAGATTGTACCAAGCGCTGGCTCAAAATGATGCCCCGATATTGACTGTCTATAAGTGCAGTTAAAGTCGGGTAGATCCATCGACATTGATTAAGATAACCAGGAGACCGCCTCTCAAGAAATCCAAATAATGTCATCAGGAGTTGAACGAACACAGAGCAGAGTCATGTGAATAAAAGTTCTGTACTCGAACCACTCGTTTAAAAGTGTCATCGTCTCATCTGGCACGAATAATTAATTATCTTACTATTCAAATGCTAGTTTTATCTACCCGCGCCCGTTATGTTAACGGACGCGTTAAAGTTGCACGATAAAGACGGAGGACCGCTTTCGTAAAACGGGTATTCTTTAAACCTCCAATAAGTGTTTAGTGCATAATCTCGAGGTCTCATGTTAGCCTTCATAATTCAATAACGTTTGTTTTATTACTCTATACAGTACCATGTACTCAACTGCACAAAATAAAAAAGTTAACGTTCTATACCAATACGGTCATTACATCTTTGATACACCTTTTGTTAAATGTATAGATCAGGATCAGTCATTACTGATATCTCTGGTTGATCCGGGATTATCCTTGAGGCATATACCTTAATGTCGACATTCAGTATGAATAACGTATTTACGTTTTAAAAGCACATCGTGTATGCCGTAAAGACCACTATAAGTTTCAATCGTTTGAAATTATACCTGAGACGTGAATAGAATATCGGATAAGATTCATGAGCGTTGCATTTATTAGTCTATATCACCTATTTGCAGTTATTTAACTCGGCCATATACTGCGTTGGACTTTTACCATACCTCAAAAAAGGATGATTGGAATATCTGATCAAATTTACTTACCATTGCATTTTGCTTATATCACCTGTTGACGTTTTTTAACTCAGTTATATACTGAGTTGGACCTATATTAGTACAACTGTTTTCTTAAACCTTTTCTCCATGATTGTTTCTAACATCAATAGAGGCATTTTTATTTTCATACTTTAACATTTATCATCTGCTTTTGAGTGTTAACCCTGTACCAAGTAAAGTGCGATCATATACACTTGCATGGAGTAAAGGTTTTAAAGAACTTTATGCCTACATGTAACACATCTCTCACCGCCGTTTAAGTGCGTGTTTTTTGGGCCTCAGTCAGTGAATGTGTAAGAAAAGAAGAAATCAATACTACTGTACATGTCAGGAGTATGGATAGCTATACTGACCACTGTACAATAACAAGAATACTGTAATAACGTATGTTTGATTTCGCTCTTTTCCAATACACATAGAAATGATTATACAGTGTTAATGTCAGAAGATGCTGACCACTGTACAAATAACATAGAAATAGACAGTATTTAGGGTAAAGTGTTTTCTGGGTCTCAGTCGTAAGGGTATCTTTTAATCCTTTATCAAACACCAAATGTTCGACTGTTTCAAATTGAAACAGTGTGCAGACGACATTTCAAAATGTAATGAAATTGTAAAATAGTCCTCTGACAGGGCAGAAAACGTTGTGGGAAAAGGAAAAAATGCACGTCACGAGCTATTTCTCCTTTTCAACAATATTTTCCAAAGTTGTCTGCAACAAAGTGGTAAAATGTCGTTAATGCTTAATAAGGGGTAAAACGACACGTTATGAGATCACATGATATTCAGGGCTCCAGATAAGAAGCATGTTCTAAGTATTAACGTCTTTAATTCTTCTCTAAAACTACATCGTTGACTATAAACTAGTCCTTTTACTGACAAAACTCTACTGACGTCACAACAATGTAATAGTTGAAATGGAGTATTCAAAATCTTGCGTAAATTAAATTTGACATGAACGCTTATCTAGACACCCGATATCTAATATTACATGTAGTTTGAATCTACGAACGAACCCTTAACTTTATAGATATTTCCTTGCCTTATTTGAAGCAATTGGCGAATTGTGTATAGGTGAATTATATAGATTTTACTGATGGAAATTATATTAACTTTCTTATCGGCACAAACATTGCAACACATGTTGCAGTGGTAAAGAATGATCGATTAAATAACAAATCGTTGAAACGAATCGGGCACTGAAAGATTTACAGGGGTGGAATGGATTCTGTCAAAAAGGTAGTTAAAGTTTGTTGTAGTAACGACCACTAGTTACAGCAAAGTGAACTGAACACTTGGACGTTATAAAAGTTTGGAAGTAATGCAAGTGTGTGATTTAACGTGAACCTGAATTGCTATGCAGGAAAAGGACACCCTATATAGATGAATGGAATCCGCTAGCGTCATGCCTGACTAAGAACGTTTAATGTTATTATTTACATAGAGGTGAGAATCTTTGTTAGTATTTTTAAAGTTGTAATTAGATCATTACATGGTTTATATGTAAAACCGATTCGCTAATACAATAGTAGAATCGTGTTGGCTAGAATGAATGCTAAATCTTTATATAAGCTGGCTGTGTAACTCTGGGTCATAAAATCCAAGCTGAAATGATACCGGCTGGGAATTTTATTCCTAGGAACATATAAGATAAGATAAGGGAAAGGGATTTAAAAACCAGTTATGGAGCATTTTTGTGGAACAACCACATTTATTGAATCATTTGAACTAGAACAACTGACTGTTGCTATGGAACATGAGCATGGTCAAAGACTGACTTTAATGAATTTTAAAAATAGAACAGGACAGTATCACATCAAAACATGCCTGTTGTATAATAATGTAATTGAATATATTTGTGTTCACGACTGACTCATTAAAAAGTTTAATCTTATTCTAAAAATCCGATTTACAACTCGTTAATAATAACACGTGGCAGAATGTTGATTGTTTATACTCCAGTCATTTTCCATATACACTAGTAGTAAACGAGTATTCGTATTCCGTCCTTAATTACAGATTGAACTGAAACCTTGATCTAAAGGTTGTTTATTTCACAACTTTCTCACATGTAAAGATAACATGGTTTTCCCATTCTAGTACTTTTCTGCCATCATGGAAGTCTCCGGAAGAAGGAAAATGAAGGCCAGTGGTGACAGTCACACTACAGGCATTCTGTGTGACCCATGTGGAAGGGTGAATGAAGAGGAAAACGCCGAATTCTACTGTACAGTGTGTAATGAGTTTCTGTGTGACGCTGATGCAAAGGCACACAGAAAAAATGCTATGTCTATGGACCATACGTTACTGGATCGTGACAGTATGCCAAAACAAAAGATAGGTTCTTATGAAGACAATATATGCCCAATACACAAGGGAGAACTTCTCAAATATTTTTGTAATCCTCACAATACAAGTTGTTGCTCGATATGTGCTACCAAGGAACATATGCATTGCAAAGTTGAGTACATCGACGATATAGCAAAGGAATATGAAAAAAGCAGTGAATACAAATCCTTGATTAAAGATATTAACGATCTAACGCGGCGTCTGCACAGTGCAAAGCAACACTCAGTTGACAACAAGACAAATGCGCAACACATTCACGCCGAAATTGTTGCTGCCATCAAAAAGTTTAGGGATGAAATTAACAGTATTTTAGATTCTCTCGAAAATGTCACACTGAAAGAAGCAGAGATGGCAAAAGATGCCGAAAGCAACGCAGCTGAGTCAATAATGACAAACTGCGATGCATTAATGACCAATTTACAAGAGATGACGTCGACTGCGGAAAACCTAAGAAAGTTTAAGCAAGAGAGACAGTTGGTCATTCATTCAAAGAAAGCCCGGGTACAAGTCAAAGAAGTTAAAGATAAGGTGTTAAAATTATTGGACGGTAATAAAAGAAAAGATTACAAGTTCAATCCAGATAAGACTTTATCCCAGAGTCTCAGATCTTTGAAAAGTCTTGGACGATTGGAAATTACTGAAGAAAGCACAAAACCCAAACAAATCGATCAGAAAGCAAAAAAGGTGTCTGGTGCAGAAGTATCGGTACCGGTCGTTAATCAGCCCGTTACAGCGAGCCATGTCCGTGATATCAATATCCAAAATTCGACAGACACTAAAACAAGCTGCTGCATTACAGGTGGAGTCATGATAGACAAGAACACATTAGCTTTGACTGATTATGCCAACGGAAGCGTGAAGGTTGTTGACGTCATCAGTAACACCGTTACATCCTGTATAAAACTAACACAACGACCATGTGGAATAACACTCGTAGAACAGGATCAGGTTGTAGTGAGTTGTGATAAAGGTAAACTGGTGTTTCTGAAGGTCGGGAACACGTTGTCTATCGTTAATCAACTGGATATCGGTGGTTATCTGCGGGGTATTGCCTTTACAAAAAACAAATTACTTGTTGCATTTGGGTCCCCCGATTCTTGTGTGAAAGTTATGGACTTGAGAGGGAAAACGTTGAAAACGTTTGAAACTGAAGCCGCCGGAAATAACCTCTTTAAGAGCGCATTGTATATTGCTCTCAGCGAGGACCAGAACACGATGTTCGTGTCGGACGAGGGCAATAATCGTGTCACAAGTCTACGTATGGATGGTACAGTACGAGGCGTATATACCGCCGGTAATCTTAGTCATCCAGGTGACCTGGTTGTAGACAGAAATGATAATGTGTATGTTGCTGGGTGCTCGTCTCACAACAGTCACCAGCTCTCTACAGACTGTAAACCAATAAAGGTACTACTGGATAGTACACATGGGATTAGATTCCCATGGATGGTGACATATTGTAAGATAGAGAACAAACTGTATATTGGTTGTCATTCAGGAAAAAAAGTTATATCCGTTTTCCAGTTATGTTGAATTAAGTAAATGAAACAGGAATATGAGTATGGAAATAACAACAGTCTACATCGGTTTGATTCTAGTAAAGTAGCTTCAATACTACAAATACTATTTGAAAATAGGAAATATTGCAAGAAAAGGGTGCTAATGCCCACTCTATTCTTTATTCCTATGCATAAGAATAAGATAAAAAGCAGACGACATTTGGAAAGAAACATTGTGTTTCACAATTGCAACAAAGGTTGAGAAAAAACACGTGGCCAGACCGGGACTCGAAACTAACACCTCCAAAAACTGTTCGAATGCTCTACCGTTGGGCTTTCGTAATAGTACCTGGTGAAAATGTATATCACTAACTAATTATTGAAGATCATATGGTTTGGCCTTGTGATACCCGCTTAGAAATGGAATTCCTGCGAACAATGACTGTGAACACATTGTCATATTAAATTTATGGTTTTGATACTTTGGCTCATACCACGGTGGTTTTATTTCTGAGCTGAAACGAAAACCTGGCACGCTAACTGAATGCCGATGAATCTACCCGTCTTACAGTGACACTTTTGGCAGTGAAGGAAAGGGGTGCCAATCATCGATTAAGAGCAAACTATTACGATATATATGAAGATATGTTAACGTGATGTAAACTCCAATAAAAAAAACACGTGAGCATTTTAGTTGATTGAGTCTTATTCATGTACATCATGTGAAGTTTATGAATCACAGCCTAGCAATGTGGTCCTACACAAAGTTATTCGATTGGAATCAATCATACTGTACCTAGCGATTTGAATGATAGTTTTATTCAATATCTTTCTCTTTGTAGTGTCTATGTTTCGTTCAGCAATGCCTTCAAGTGAAGTGAGCTGGTTTACGTGCCCTCTTCAATGATGTATGTTGATGTTCACATGGGCAGGTCCGTGATGAATATGTCTATGTTCACAACAGACGCAATCATACAAGATGTATGTAAGGGGCTTGAGTTTATTGAATGAGGTTTAACATGATATCGTTTATCAAGGCATTGGGAAATATCTTGCTTTTATCGCACGATTGCTTCGGCTTTCTTTCATGACCACTTGTGCGAATAGAAACTCATTTGGACGACTTTGAATAAATCCTGAATGATTTGTATGATTTGTCATTGAAGACGTTGTTCATAAAATAGCAACTTATATATGTACTATATATGACCTTGTTTTACTGTTATTTTAAGTTATCTATAAAATGTAATGTGAATGCTAAAAATAGCAACGGTAAATAAATGAAATCTTCGTTGTCAGCACTTGAAGAGACCTTTTTGTTGATTTATATTGATACGGTTTCGTGTACTAGATGTCCTCGTATATAGAATGGTATTTGTATAATGTGTCTATAAACTGGTTCTAAAACATCTTTGAACCTTCCTATGTAAAGTTTCTTGAATCGTACATGAAAATTCACAAGCTTTATTAGCATATCCCATTCCTTTTTTAACCTTTATCCTGATCATTCCGACCCTTCGCTGAAAGCAGTTAAAGGGAATTAGTAAATTGACCATTATCCAAATAATCTTACCAACCTTATCGTTAATAAAAACCACCCAATGATTTAATCACATTGATAAGTCGACCTGCGAGTTAATTATTGGGGCCTTGACAAACATGAATTGTTTCAATACAAGTTCAACGTAGTGGCCAAATTTTAAAAAAAACCTGTTCACAGGAAATTTCATTTTTTGAAAAATGCAATGTGAAAAAAAGCCTTCAGTAAAAAGCTAGCAATGAGAATGATTTAATGTAAACACTTCAAGTACCAGTTAGTATCTCATAATGTATAGTATTCCTTCATCTTTATCACCTTACTTTTATTCTGTAATTATCTCGAACATTGAAATCGGAATTCCTCTTTACAAATGACAAAGTATTAATTGATTTAACCATGTTTTACTCATAATTGTACCAATGAACTCTTCTGATTGTAAAACTATTGTACAAGTTCAGACCTGGTTCGTTATTAATTCTAGATCCTAATTGGTCAATAATCGTCCAATAAGAAGCAAGCATTGCTATACTTACCACGATGTTTAGTGCAGGAACTGTCAATCTTTCCATAGTTATCCCAATCATCTAATTGATTGAGACGTAGGTTTTATAATTAATCTGTTACAAAGATCGGGCGCTTTGAAATCTTGCGGTCGCATGGAATTCATTGTCAAAGGCGAAATCTAATGTGACATGAGGCGTGCATTTATACATCCCATATTTTAAGTTTCCAGATTTGTTGCAAATCAGATACGAGAACCATCATAACTGAGTACTCTGCTATCAGTTTGTTATGCGGAAAGATCGGCCCATGAACCCGCGATAATGCCAAGTTCCCCATTAAACAGGTGTTATCACACACATTGATCCCATGCATTTATTCAGTCGATCGCTGAACAGCGGGCAATTTAAATACATTAAAATAAAAGACGAACCCATCTTAGAGAGAAACATTCATGAGTTACCACACTACGATCATATAGAGATTGTGATGTTATTCCATTTGGTTTTAAGTAAAGTGGAACTCAGGACGCGAGACGTAAACATTGCTAAACTGTTTTCTCATGCAAATAATACACATTTTATTTCCCTCTCTCGATATGAGAAACATTGCGTGGGCTTGCTGTTGAAAGATCATGTTGAAATAATGTTCATGGTGTATTTTCATTTTCATTGGAATATTGACCCGTTAATGGATTGTAAACAAGGTTCAGTGCCTTTCATGGGACATGTATTACGAACGATACATTTTAGTGTGTAGCTTACTCAAAAATGTGTGCAAACAGATAACGTTAATGTGGTATTGATCATATTCACATTTGTATAAAACAGCAAATAGATAACTTAAATGCGGTATTGAGCATATACATATTTGTATAAAACAGCAAATAGAAAACTTTAATGCGGTATTTAGCATATTCACATTTGTATAAACAGCAAATAGAAAACTTTAATGCGGTATTGAGCATATTCACATTTGAATAAATGAGCGAATAAAAAACTTTAATGCGGTATTGAGCATATTCACATTTGTATAAAACAGCAAATAGAAAACTTTAATGCAGTATTGAGCATATTCACATTTGAATTAATGAGCGAATAAAAAACTTTAATGCGGTATTTAGCATATTCACATTTGTATAAACAGCAAATAGAAAACTTTAAAGCGGTATTGAGTATATTCACATTTGAATAAATGAGCGAATAAAGATTTTTAATGCGGTATTTAGCATATTCACATTTGTATAAACAGCAAATAGAAAACTTTAATGCGGTATTGAGCATATTCACATTTGAATAAATGAGCGAATAAAAAAAATTAATGCGGTATTTAGCATATTCACATTTGTATAAAACAGCAAATAGAAAACATTAATGCGGTATTGAGCATATTCACATTTGTATAAAACAGCAAATAGAACACTTTAATGTTGTATTGAGCATATTCACATTTGTATAAAACAGCAAATAGAAAACTTTAATGCGGTATTGAGCTTATTCACATTTGTATAAACAGCAAATAGAAAACTTTAATGCGGTATTGAGCATATTCACATTTGTATAAAACAGCAAATAGAAAACTTTAATGTTGTATTGAGCATATTCACATTTGCATAAAACAGCAAATAGAAAACTTTAATGCGGTATTGAGCATATTCACATTTGAATAAATGAGCGAATAAAAAATGTTAATGCGGTATTTAGCATATTCACATTTGTATAAACAGCAAATAGAAAAATTTAATGCGGTATTGAGCATATTCACATTTGCATAAAACAGCAAATAGAAAACATTAATGCGGTATTGAGCATATTCACATTTGTATAAAACAGCAAATAGAAAACATTAATGCGGTATTGAGCATATTCACATTTGTATAAAACAGCAAGTAGAAAACATTAATGCGGTATTGAGCATATTCACATTTATATAAAACAGCAAGTAGAAAACATTAATGCGGTATTGAGCATATTCACATTTGTATAAAACAGCAAATAGAAAACTTTAATGCGGTATTGAGCTTATTCACATTTGTATAAACAGCAAATAGAAAACTTTAATGCGGTATTGAGCATATTCACATTTGTATAAAACAGCAAATAGAAAACTTTAATGTTGTATTGAGCATATTCACATTTGCATAAAACAGCAAATAGAAAACTCTAATGCGGTATTGAGCATATTCACTTTTGTATAAAACAGCAAATAGATAACTTAAATGCGGTATTGAGCATATTCACATTTGTATAAAACAGCAAATAGAAAACATTAATGCGGTATTGAGCATATTCACATTTGTATAAAACAGCAAGTAGAAAACATTAATGCGGTATTGAGCATATTCACATTTGTATAAAACAGCAAATAGAACACTTTAATGTTGTATTGAGCATATTCACATTTGTATAATACAGCAAATAGAAAACTTTAATGCGGTATTGAGCATGTTCACCCTCGGTATAATACATGGGTCATGATGACCGTTTGAGATTCTGATTATAGAAATCACATGATCCGCTTATCTGTGAATCATAGATGTCATGGCGATATCCCGATAGCGGCCAATAGCCACAAATGTCACGGCCATTCATAAATGGCGCATGTTGCCTTTTATTTCAACACATGTGATCAATAAAACAATGGCTTATAGCGGTGTCTCTTCTAATTTAAATATCCTTGACGAGCGTACCACTCCAAAACAACATACATTTGGAAAGATACTCGGTGGTGTATATCATGCGTATTTGATATTCTAATTAGGTTGATAGACGTTTTAAACAGTTGTATGGCTTAATCGAGGCATTAGTTCACATAACCATACTTCTTTGATTTCGTTTCATTGCATCATGTGATAAGGTCTTAAAGTTTAAGATGTAGTGTGTGAATTTTGTGTTAGACGCAATGCGAACGAGGAATCATATTAGCATTCGACTTTTTATATAATTTATATTGTCATTATTATTAGTTTGATAAGAAGACGCTGTGGCATAGCATGTCCTTCTTCAAATTGAGTTTACAAAACATTATGAAAAGGAAATATTACTTATACATTTGTCAATTATTTAACGACCCTTTTGAAATATGCATTGTACCGGCAATATCTACAATAAACGGATTGTTGTTTATAGCATAACTGGCTTTACTGTTTTGAGCGGAAATAACCAGGCAGGATTAGCAGTACTACGGATTCCATATTTAGCTGATCTAAAATGATACGGAATAGTTAGCTGCTAGTATCCGCGAAGCTTTAGTAATACCTGATGAGCTTGACAAGAAGCGACGAAGTGTTCCCGCACAAAAGAGAAAGATCATGTAGACGAAAGTCGCGTTTGAAACGGTGGCATCGTGACACAGTTTTAATACAAAACATTAACTGTACAGTCAAATACGGAATAACTAAAAAAACAATCGATCGTTCTTAAATGCATGAACCCTTTACCAAACGCAAACTTTTTTACTGTCCCAAATTGAAAGAGTTTGCAGACGACTTTACAAATTTGTGATGAAAATGAAAAACACTCGTCTAATAGGGCAGAAAACATTGGGGGGAAAAGGAGAAATTGCTCGTTATGAGCAATTTCTCCTTTTCCCTCAATGTTTACGAGAGTCGTCTGCAACAAACTTGTCTAATGTCGTTATTACCTTTATCATTCACTCGATACTGTCGTCAGATAAAAACAATACGCCGCTTCCGACAGTTCCACCCTGGATGAGTCCTGACAAGTAAATTAGTCTACAAAAGATTAGTCGCGACTGCTATATGTATCCATCCGCGTGGCGACTGACAAGAAAAATAGGCCCTGGTAATATCGCGAAGAAACATAGAAGTGAAATTAGGCAATATATAAACGAACTTCGTTCTCTTTTGTCAGTGAAATTTTGATACATTAAGGAGAAACGTGTGTCCAAACAATCTTCTTTTATAATCGAATTATATTCTAATCTCCAATATACATGCTATTCCAATATATCAACCAGACGTGGTAACTTTTTATATGGAAGCAGACATTTTGAATGCTTTTCAAAAGAGGATTTAATATACATTTTTATAAGATATATTTACATTGGAAATACCAACAGTGAACTTATCAATCTACTTATAACTTATACTTTCACTCTTACGTATGGGTTATCGACCAAAGGTAATGGTTTGAGATGATGTTAAATTCTCTTATAAACATTGAAATACTCAACATGGTACCTAATGGGAAATGTGTTATCAGCTGAGACATTTACACAAAGTTTGTAGCCCCAAACTTATATACGATGCGTACTTCTCAGGTCACGGAAATCCCCCAGTGGTTACGATTTCTTTAACATCAAGAACTTCCTTTAAAAACAACTATAACTTCTTTGTTGTTTACTACCTCAATGCTCGAGGTTCTTGATATTCTCCGCGAAATACCGGTGGGTGGTTTATTGGGCCATAATTAATCATTAACTACTCCAAGTTTACCGGACTGTCATGATTTTAAGACGAAATTTCCAGCACTGATTGTTTGATACTTCGATCTTTAAGTGTAAACTCTCCAAAGGACCAGAAGACCTCGCTCTGAACACAGCGCCTAATAACCATGATCAATAGAAGGTCATGGCGCTGGGTACTTTTTGAAGTCCTTAAAGCCCTTACTTCATAATACCTCACAATTTTGCATCAATTCCAGATGTCAAAATAACAAATTGTTACAAAATAAAACATTCTTCCTTATGGTTAATTTATGTTCATGTCGCGATTAACGCAAATGGCATAAAATGATATCTAAAGATAATGTTTTGTATGATGAAGTAATGTAGTCGCCTGTAATTGCCTTTGGTATCGAAGGGCCACAAAGTTACGTTTTGGGGGTTGGTAAGGAATATCTTGGTTAATTGTTGATAAATGTTTTGTTTCGTACATGTAGCAGTCGGAACTACCCGGGTATTTCCGTGAGCTGAGAAATACACCTCGGATATAAGTGTAAGGTTACAACTATTCGGCTAAATCGGCCCCGGCGTATAACACATTTTCAAAGCGTGCACGTTTAGTAGTTCAATGTGTATGGAAGTGTTGGACATCCCTTTAAATCATTTTTTTATCGGTAACGCATATGAAATGGCAACATTATAAGTTGTCACATACATAGTTGTTTTCTCAATTAAATTAAACGACTTTTCATTTTCTCATTTAAGATCCATTTTTGAAAACGAAAGTGAAGTGACGTCATTCCTCGGGAAACAAGATGGCGTCATCCATATTATTTCAGAGGTGTTTTCATTGGATAAACCTGATGTGTTCAGATTGTACACGTAGGCGACTTTTAATTGGGGTCGTACTATGGCAGTTTTTTACGGGTAATTTAAAGGATAAGTCAATGTATATTTGGAGTCGTGGAGATTGGAACTGTCCTTTTGATGATTCTGTTAAATGATATATTTAAAGCCACGTGAAAAAACTCAATCAATTAGGCGTAGGAAAAACAAGGTGGTAAATAGATAGAGTAATGAAATAATAAAGATAATGAGATCAATTCTTGATTTGACGTTTTATGCATAGTATTCATTAGAAAGATGACTGTAAACGTCCGATGGTTAGTCTGTTTGAACCGGTGGTCAATGTGCTTGACTTGCTACTCAGCTGTTCCACAATTGAGCCCCAGCGGCGCAACAAGTTTTTATAATTGTTTCACTTGGTAAAACATCTCAGAGCCCAAGACTGGTATTGTTGAATCAAAGTAAAGTCGTAACGTAACCGACACTATGCGTTAGAACCTATCACAAAACTATCCTTTCTTATGGTCTCGGGTTTGAGACTGTAATATGCTGCGTCAAAACTGATTCCTTGATGGCATATCTTAGTAAGCTAGTTTTGTGTACCACGTCACTAGAGAGTGGTGCTGTTAGGCAACTGTGACTGTTACAATATGACTATATTTCATATTTGTTTATATCTTTGATGATATTGTTAAACCACAGAAAGATATTCTTGAAAGCGAAAATTTCCAACCAAAAAGAATTTCCCGACTAATCGACTAAGAGAAAGGGTGTAATTAATCCGCACGCGTGATTATCGGATATCGATTCCTTTACCTGGTAACGTATGTGCTTCCAGGATCAAACGGTATACTGTAATACTAGCGCCTTGACCTCAGGCCATGGGATATGCATGGTGGTTACCATCGAATGAACAGCGCCTCTTATAACATACTCCGAGCCAAATGCCTAACAAAAAGGGTGAGAGCTTTGTTGGGTTATACAGAGACTTAGATGTTATCTATGTCTCTGGGTTGTAAAAGACTTTGTTTTAAAAACTATTTTCGTACATAAGGAAACTAAAAGATTTACAATAACGATTAACACTAGACTGTGGTCACGCGTCGCCATACAATTATAGGAAACGAACCGATATAAATGTATGATTGTTATCGAATGAGCAGCGCATCTTTTAACAAACTTCGAGCAAAATTACAAACGAAAAAGGATGATTGATTGGTTGGCTCTTGAGCCTTCTTTTATATAAAAAATAATACTAGTTTCGTACATAGGAAACAAAAAGATTTAAAATAACGATTTACCCTAGACTTTGGTACCGCATCGCCATATTATTACAGGAAATGAACCGATAGTCATGTATGGTTGTTATCGAATAAGCAGCGCATCTTTTAACATACTCCGAGCCGAATTCCATACTTAAAGGTTGAGAGAAGAGAGAATGGCTGGTTCATAAGAGTTTTTTAACAACAAAAATAAATACTATTTTCGTACATAGGATACTTAAAGATTTACGATTACGATTAACACTAGACTGTGGTCTCGTAAAGCCAAACAATTATTGGAAATAAACCGATATTCATGTATGAACGAGCAGCGCCTCTAAAACCATACTTTCGGCGAAATTCCATTCGAAAAGGGTAAAAGATTAGTTGGGTTGAGAGAGAATATTCTTATTTTCAAAATAAAATGAAAACAATGTTCGTCTAAAGGGAAACGTACAACAATACAAGACTTACAATAACGATTAACACTAGACTATTGTCACGCAAAGCCATACACTTATACGACATTAACCGGTATTCATACATTAACGAGCAGCGCCTCTAATAGCATACTTCGGGTCCAATTCCATTAGAAAAGGGTGAGTGATTGGTTGACTAATAATCTATATTTTTTAATAAAGACTTTTAGCGTACATAGGGACACTTCATGATTTACAAAAACGGTTAACACTAGACTGTCGTCATGCATAACCTTATTATAATAGGAAATGAACCGATATTCATGCATGATTTTTTATAACATTGACCTAATACTATTGTCTCGCATAAGCCTTATTATAATATGAAATAAGCCGATTTTTGTGCATGATATACTTCCGAAAGCCTATTACATGGCTACAGTTGTGTATGGGTGGCGCACAGGTGTTTGACACTATCTTCCATAATGGACCAATATTCGTTCTTTGTACTTTATAAGAGACGATGTTTACAGCGGCGATCTAGCAGGCACGTTATTAAATCACGCCAAATACCCTTAAAATCATAATCAGCCAGATATTTTACAAATCCCGCGTAAAATAGACGAACGTCCATGACGACGTCCATCAAGGTCATGTTGAAAAAATGAAGTAGAAAAGAATGCAGCCATCCGATTGGTCGAAACTAAATCAGATAGTTTCGTCTATCATATTTTCAACATGGCCTTTCCAAAGAAAGATAGATGAATATGCATCGTGTATTATGTTAATAAGAGTTGTTTGTAAGATATCAGAAGAAGGATCCGTATAATTCCGCTAAATAAATGGAATAGCTTCTATTTAATGTATGGTGTTTATTAAATATATCTTTGGAGGAACTATTAACTACGGCTAAAAACCACTGATTATGGGCTTATACCCTGGCCGTGGAATGACGAGGGTCAATTTAAAACGCATACTGTATGCTGTTTCCGATTGCCATGATTGATTTTGATAAAATAAAAAGTGTTTTTGAAACGAATAATCATATCTAGACCCGAATCAGAAAGAGATTGGGTTTGTTTTGCTGATTTTATGGGACATAGGGTGATATATTAGAGCGACTGTCAGTTTGCCGTTGTATACATTGTCTCTTATATAATATATTTCGGTGAATACACGTATTTGCATATGTAATTTGATCATTAAAGAAGATTGTACCAAGCGCCGGCTCAAAATGATGCCCCGATATTGACTGTCTATAAGTGCAGTTAAAGTCGGGTAGATCCATCGACATTGATTAAGATAACCAGGAGACCGCCTCTCAAGAAATCCAAATAATGTCATCAGGAGTTGAACGAACACAGAGCAGAGTCATGTGAATAAAAGTTCTGTACTCGAACCACTCGTTTAAAAGTGTCATCGTCTCATCTGGCACGAATAATTAATTATCTTACTATTCAAATGCTAGTTTTATCTACCCGCGCCCGTTATGTTAACGGACGCGTTAAAGTTGCACGATAAAGACGGAGGACCGCTTTCGTAAAACGGGTATTCTTTAAACCTCCAATAAGTGTTTAGTGCATAATCTCGAGGTCTCATGTTAGCCTTCATAATTCAATAACGTTTGTTTTATTACTCTATACAGTACCATGTACTCAACTGCACAAAATAAAAAAGTTAACGTTCTATACCAATACGGTCATTATATCTTTGATACACCTTTTGTTAAATGTATAGATCAGGATCAGTCATTACTGATATCTCTGGTTGATCCGGGATTATCCTTGAGGCATATACCTTAATGTCGACATTCAGTATGAATAATGTATTTACGTTTTAAAAGCACATCGTGTATGCCGTAAAGACCACTATAAGTTTCAATCGTTTGAAACTATACCTGAGATAAGACGTGAATGGAATATCGGATAAGATTTATGAGCGTTGTATTTATTTGTCTATACCGCCTTTTTGCAGTTATTTAACTCGGCCATATACTGCGTTGGACTTATACCATACCTCCAAAAAGGATGATTGGAATATCTGATCAAATTTACTTACCATTGCATTTTGCTTATATCACCTGTTGACGTTTTTAACACAGTCATGTACTGAGTTGGACCTATATTAGTACAACTGTTTTCTTAAACCTTTTCTCCATGATTGTTTCTTACATCAATAGAGGCATCTTTATTTTCATACTTTAACATTTATCATCTGCTTTTGAGTGTTAACCCTGTACCAAGTAAAGTGCGATCATATAAACTTGCATGGACTAAAGGTTTTAAAGAACTTCATGCCTACATGTAACACGTCTCTCACCGCCGTTTAAGTGCGTGTATTTTGGGCCTCAGTCAGTGAATGTGTAAGAAAAGAAGAAATCAATACTACTGTACATGTCAGCAGTATGGATAGCTATACTGACCACTGTACAATAACAAGAATACTGTAATAACGTATGTTTGATTTCGCTCTTTTCCAATACAAATTACATAGAAATGATTATACAGTGTTAATGTCAGAAGATGCTGACCACTGTACAAATTACATGTACATAGAAATAGACAGTATTTAGGGTAAAGTGTTTTCTGGGTCTCAGTCGTAAGGGTATCTTTTAACCCTTTATCAAACACCAAATGTTCGACTGTTTCAAATTGAAACAGTTTGCAGACGACATTTCAAAATGTAAGGAAATTGTAAAATAGTCCTCTGACAGGGCAGAAAACGTTGTGGGAAAAGGAAAAAATGCTCGTCACGAGCATTTTCTCCTTTTCCAACAATATTTTCCAAAGCTGTCTGCAACAAAGTGGTAAAATGTCGTTAATGCTTAATAAGGGGTAAAACGACACTTTACGAGATCACATGATATTCAGGGCTCCAGATAAGAAGCATGTTCTAAGTATTAACGTCTTTAATTCTTCTCTAAAACTACATCGTTGACTATAAACTAGTCTTTTTACTGACAAAACTCTACTGACGTCACAACAATGTAATACTTGAAATGGAGTATTCGAAATCTTGCGTAAATTAAATTTGACATGAACGCTTATCTATACACCCGATATCTAATATTACATGTAGTTTGAATTTACGAACGAACCCTTATCTTTATAGATAAATCCTTGCCTTATTTGAAGCAATTGGCAAATTGTGTATAGGTGAATTATATAGACTTTACTGATGGAAAATTATACTAACTTTCTTATCGGCACAAACATTGCAACACATGTTGCAGTGGTAAAGAATGATCGATTAAATAACAAATCGTTGAAACGAATCGGGCACTAAAAGATTTACAGGGGTGGAATGGATTCTGTCATAAAGGTAGTTAAAGATTGTTGTAGTAACGACCACTAGTTACAGCAAAGTGAACTGAACACTTGGACGTTATAATAGTTTGGAAGTAATACACGTGTGTGATTTGACGTGAACCTGAATTGCTATGCAGGAAAAGGACGCCATATATAGGTGAATGGAATCGACTAGCGTCATGCCTGACTAAGAACGTTTAATGTTATTATTTACATAGAGGTGAGAATCTTTGTTAGTATTTTTAAAGCTGTAACTAGATCATTACATGGTTTTATATGTAAAACCGATTCGCTAATACAATAGTAGAATCGTGTTGGCTAGAATGAATGCTAAGTCTTTATATAAACTGGCTGTGTAACTCTGGGTCATAAAATCCAAGCTGAAGTGATACTGGCTGGGAATTTTATTCCTAGGAACATATAAGATAAGATAAGGGAAATGGATTTAAAAACCAGTTATGGAGCATTTTTGTGGAACAGCCACATTTATCGAATCATTTGAACTAGAACAACTAACTGTTGTTATGGAACATGAGCATGGTCAAAGACTGACTTTAATGAATTTTAAAAATAGAACAGGACAGTATCACATCAAAACATGCCTTTTGTATAATAATGTATTTGAACATATTTGTGTTCACGACTGACTCATTAAAAAGTTCAATCTTATTCTAAATCCGATTTACAACTCGTTAATAATAACACGTGGCAGCATGTTGATTGTTTATACTCCAGTCATTTTCCATATACACTAGTAGTAAACGAGTATTCGTATTCCGTCCTTAATTACAGATTAAACTGAAACCTTGATTTAAAGGTTGTTTTAGGTTTATTTCACAACTTTCTCACATGTAAAGATAACATGGTTTTCCCATTCTAGTACTATTCTGCCATCATGGAAGTCTCCGGAAGAAGGAAAGAGAAGGCCAGTGATGACAGTCACACTACAGGCATTCTGTGTGACCCATGTGGAAGGGTGAATGAAGAGGAAAACGCCGCATTCTACTGTACAGTGTGTAATGAGTTTCTCTGCCACGCTGATGCAAAGGCACACAGAAAAAATGCTATGTCTATGGACCATACGTTACTGGATCGTGACAGTATGCCAAAACAAAAGATAGGTTCTTATGAAGACAATATATGCCCAATACACAAGGGAGAACTTCTCAAATATTTTTGTAATCCTCACAGTACAAGTTGTTGCTCGATATGTGCTACCAAGGAACATATGCATTGCAAAGTTGAGTACATCGACGATATAGCAAAGGAATATGAAAAAAGCAGTGAATACAAATCCTTGATTAAAGACATTAACGATCTAACGCGGCGTCTGCACAGTGCAAAGCAACACTCAGTTGACAACAAGACAAATGCGCAACACATTCACGCCGAAATTGTTGCTGCCATCAAAAAGTTTAGGGATGAAATTAACAGTATTTTAGATTCTCTCGAAAATGTCACACTGAAAGAAGCAGAGATGGCAAAAGATGCCGAAAGCAACGCAGCTGAGTCAATAATGACAAACTGCGATGCATTAATGACCAATTTACAAGAGATGACGTCGACTGCGGAAAACCTAAGAAAGTTTAAGCAAGAGAGACAGTTGGTAATTCATTCAAAGAAAGCCCGGGTACAAGTCAAAGAAGTTGAAGATAAGGTGTTAAAATTATTGGACGGTAATAAAAGAAAAGATTACAAGTTCAATCCAGATAAGACTTTATCCCAGAGTCTCAGATCTTTGAAAAGTCTTGGACGATTGGAAATTACTGAAGAAAGCACAAAACCCAAACAAATCGATCAGAAAGCAAAAAAGGTGTCTGGTGCAGAAGTATCGGTACCGGTCGTTTATCAGCCCGTTACAGCGCGCCATGTCCGTGATATCAATATCCAACATTCAACAGACACTTTTAGCCGCTGCTTGATTACAGGAGGAGTTATGATGGACAAGAACAGATTAGCTTTGACTGATTATGACAACGCAAGCGTGAAGGTTGTTGACTTCATAAGTAACACCTTGACATCCTGTATAAAACTACCAAAACGACCATGGGGAATAACACGTGTAGAACAGGATCAGGTTGTAGTGAGTTGTGATAATGATAAACTGGTGTTTCTGAAGGTCGGGAACACGTTGTCTATCGTTAATCAACTGGATATCGGTGGTAATCTGCGGGGTATTGCCTTTACAAAAAACAAATTACTTGTTGCATTTGGGTCCCCCGATTTTTGTGTGAAAGTTATGGACTTGAGAGGGAAAACGTTGAAAACGTTTGAAACTGAAGCCGCCGGAAATAACCTCTTTAAGAGCGCATTGTATATTGCTCTCAGCGAGGACCAGAACACGATATTCGTGTCGGACGAGGGCAATAATCGTGTCACAAGTCTACGTATGGATGGTACAGTACGAGGCGTATATACCCACGACAGTCTGATATATCCAAGTGGTCTGGCTGTAGATAGAAATGATAATGTGTATGTTGCTGGGTGTGACTCTCACAACATTCACCAGCTCTCTCCAGACTGTAAACCCATAAAGGTACTACTGGATAGTACACATGGGATTAGATACCCATGGATGGTGACATATTGTAAGACAGACAACAAACTGTATATTGGTAATTATTGTGTACCAGGAAAAAATTATATATCTGTATTCCAGTTATAGTAAATTAAGTAAATGGAACGGGAATATGAGGATGGGAATAACATCACTCAACATCGGTTTGTTTCTAGTAAAGTAGCTTCAATACTATTAATACTTTTAGGTCAAAGATATTTCAATTAAAAAATCAGAAATTGTTCTATTTTACTTCTATTCGTGTCAGACCAAGGCAATGGGTGTAAAAAGTCTACGTATGGATGGTACAGTACGAGGCGTATATACCGCCGGTAATCTGAGTCATCCAAGTGGCCTTGCTGTAGATAGAAATGATAATGTGTATGTTGCTGGGTGTGAGTCTCACAACATTCACAAGCTCTCTACAGACTGTAAACCCATAAA
Organism: Cerastoderma edule; assembly: GCA_947846245.1. Taxonomy (NCBI): domain Eukaryota; kingdom Metazoa; phylum Mollusca; class Bivalvia; order Cardiida; family Cardiidae; genus Cerastoderma; species Cerastoderma edule. The sequence continues at coordinate 19,468,738 of OX401417.1, forward strand.
GGTACTACTGGATAGTACACATGGGATTAGATACCCGTGGATGGTGACATATTGTAAGACAGAGAACAAACTGTATATTGGTTATCATTCTGTATCAGGAAAAAATTATATATCTGTATTCCAGTTATATTAAATTAACTAAATGAAACGGGAATATGAGTATGGAAATAACAACAGTCAACATCGGTTTGTTTCTAGTAAAGTAGCTTCAATACTACAAATACTATTTGAAAATAGGAAATATTGCAAGAAAAGGGTGCAAATGCCCTCTGTATTCTTTATTCCTGTGCATAAGAATAAAATAAGAAGCAGACGACATTTGGAAAGAAACATTGTGTTTCACAATTGCAACAAAGGTTGAGAAAAAACACGTTGCCAGACCGGGACTTGAAACTAACACCTCCAAAAACTGTTCGAATGCACTACCGTTGGGCTTTCGTAATAGTACCTGGTGAAAATGTATATCACTTACTAATTATTGAAGATCATATGGTTTGGCCTTGTGATACCCGCTTAGAAATGGAATTCCTGCGAACAATGAGTGTGAACACATTGGCATATTAAATTTATGGTTTTGATACTTTGGCTCATACCACGGTGGTTTTATTTCTGAGCTGAAACGAAAACCTGGCACGCTAACTGAATGTCGATGAATCTACCCGTCTTACAGTGACACTTTTGGCAGTGAAGGAAAGGGGTGCCAATCATCGATTAAGAGCAAACTATTACGAAATATATGAAGATATGTTAACGTGATGTAAACTCCAATAAAACAAACACGTGAGCATTTTAGTTCATTGAGTCTTATTCATGTACATCATGTGAAGTTTATGAATCACAGCCTAGCAATGTGGTCCTACACACAGTTATTCGATTGGAATCAATCATCCTGTACGTAGCGATTTGAATGATACAGTTTTGTTTCAATATCTTTCTCCTTGTAGTGTCTATGTTTCGTTAAGCAATGCCTTCAAGTGAAGTGAGCTGGTTTGCGTGCCCTCTTCAATGATGTACGTTGATGTTCACACGGGCAGGTCAGTGATGAATATATCTATGTTCACAACAGACGCAATCATACAAGATGCATGTAAGGGGCTTGAGTTTATTGAATGAGGTTTAATATGATATCGTTTATCAAGGCATTGGGAAATATCTTGCTTTTATCGCACGATTGCTTCGGTTTTCTTTCGTGACTACTCGTGCGAATAGAAGCTCATTTGGAAGACTTTGAATAAATCCTGAATGATTTGTATGATTTGTCATTGAAGACGTTGTTCATAAAATAGAAACTTATATATGTAGTATATATGACCTTGTTTTACTGTTATTCTTAGTAACTATAAAATGTAATCTGAATGCTAAAAATAGCAAGGGTATATAAAAGAAATCTTCGTTGTCAGCACTTGAAGAGAGACCTCTTTGTTGATTTATATTGATACGGTTTCGTGTACTAGATGTCCTCGTATATAGAATGGTATTTGTATAATATGTCTTTAAACTGGTTCTAAAACATCTTTGAACCTTCTTATGTAAAGTTTCTTGAATCGTACATGAAAATTCACAAGCTTTATTAGCATATCCCATTCCTTTTTTAACCTTTATCCTGATTATTCCGACCCTTCGCTGAAAGCAGTTAAAGGGAATTAGTAAATTGACCATTATCCAAATAATCTCACCAACCTCATCGTTAATAAACACCTTACAGGGATTTAGTCACATTGATAAGTCGACCTGCGAGTTAATTATTGTGGCCTTGACAAACATGAATTGTCTCAATACAAGTTTAGCGTAGTGGCAAAATTCGAAAAAAACTGTTCACAGGTAATTTCATTTTTTGAAAAATGCAATGTGAAAAAAGCCTTCAGTAAAAAGCAAGCAATGAGAATGATTTAATGTAAACACTTCAAGTACCAGTTTGTATCTCATAATGTGTAATATTCTTTCATCTTTATGACCTTACTTTTATTCGGTAATTATCTCGAACATTCAAATCGGAATTCCTCTTTACAAATGACAAAGTATTAATTGATTTAACCATTTTTTACTCATAAGTATACCAATGAACTCTTCTAATGGTAAAACTATCGTACAAGTTTAGACCTGGTTCGTTTTCAATTCTAGATCTTAATTGGTCAATAATCGACCAATAAGAAGCAAGCATCGCTATGTTTACCACGACGTTTAGTGCAGGAAAGGAACTGTTAATCTGTCCATAGTTATCCCGATCATCTAATTGATTGAGACGTAGGTTTTATAATTAATCTGTTACAAAGATCGGGCCGCTTTCAATTCTTGCGGTCGCATGGAATTCATTGTGAAAGGCGAAGTCTAATGTGACATGAGGCGTGCATTTTTACATCCCATATTTTAAGTTTCCAGATCTGTTGCAAATCAGATACGATAACCATCATAACTGAGTACTCTGCTATCAGTTTGTTATGCGGAAAGATCGGCCCTCGAACCCGGGATAATGCCAAGTTCCCTATTAAACACGTGTTATACACACATTGATCCCATGCATTTATTCAGTCGATCGCTGAACAACGAGCAATTTAAATACATTAAAATAACAGACAAACCCTTCTTAGAGAGAAACATTCATGAGTCACCACACTACGATCATATAGAGATTGTGATGTCATTCCATTTGGCTTTAAGTAAAGTGGAACTCAGGACGCGAGACGTAAAAATTGCTTAATTGTTTTCTTATGCAAATACTACACATTTAATTTCCCTCTCTCGATATGTGAGACATTGCATGGGCTTTCTGTTGAAAGATCATATTGAAATAATGTTCATGGTGTATTTTCATTTTCATTGGAATATTGACCCGTTAATGGATCGTATACAAGGTTCAAGCCTTTCATGGGACATGCATTTCGAACGATACCTTTTAGTTTGTAGCTTACTCAAATATGTGTGCAAACAGATAATGTTAATGTTGTATTGAGCATGTCTACCCTCTGTTTAAAACAGCAAATAGATAATGTTAATGTGCTATTGAGCATATTCAACCTCGGTATAATACATGGGTCATGATGACCGTTTGAGATTCTGATTATAGAAATCACATGATCCGCTTATCTGTGAATCATAGATGTCATAGCGATATCCCGGTAGCGGCCGATAGCCACAAATGCCACGGCCATTCATAAATGGCGCATGTTGCCTTTTATTTGAAAACATGTGATCAATAAAACAATGGCTTATAGCGGTGTCTCTTCTATTTTAAATATTCTTGACGAGCGTACCACTGCAAAACAACATACATTTGGAAAGATACTCAGTGATGTATATCAAGCGTATTTGATATTCTAATTAGGTTGATAGACGTTTTAAACGGTTGTATGGCTTAATCAATGCATTAGTTCACATAACCATACTTCTTTGATTTCGTTTCATCGCATTATGCGATAAGGTCTTAAAGTTTAAGATGTAGTGTTATATGTGTGAATTTTGTGTTAGACGCAATGCGAACGAGGAATCATATTAGCATTGCACTTTTTATTATCATTTATGTTGTCGTTATTATTAGTTTGATAAGAAGACGCTGTTGCATAGCATTTCCTTCTTCAAATTGAGTTTACAAAACATTATTAAAAGGAAATATTACTAATACATTTGCCCATTATTTAACGACCCTTTTGTAATATACATAGTACCGGTAGTATTTACCATAAACGGATTGTTGTTTAAAGCATAACTGGCTTTTCTGTTTTGAGCGGAAATTACCAGGCAGGATTAGGAGTGCTACGTATTCCATATTCAGCTGATCTAGAATGATACGGAATAATTAGTTGCTGGCATCCGCGAAGCTTTAGTAAAACCTGGTGAGCTTTACAAGAAGCGACGAAATGTTCCCGCACAAAAGTGAAAGACGAAAGTCGCGTTTGAAACGGTGGCATCGTGACACAGTTTTAATACAAAACATTAACTGTACAGTCAAATACGGAATAACTAAAAAAACAATCGATCGATCTTAAATGCATGAACCCTTTACCAAACGCAAAATTTTTTACTGTCCCAAATTGAAAGAGTTTGCAGACGACTTTACAAATTTGTGATGAAAATGAAAAACACTCGTCTAATAGGGCAGAAAACATTGGGGGAAAAGGAGAAATTGCTCTTTATGAGCAATTTTTCCTTTTCCCTCAATGTTTACGAGAGTCGTCTGCAACAAACTGGTCTAATGTCGTTATTACCTTTATCATTCACACGATACTGTCGTCAGAGAAAACAATACGCCGCTTCCAACAGTTCCATCCGATAACAATTAAATTAGTCTACAAAAGATTAGTCGCGACTGCTCTTTGTATCCCTCCGCGTGGCGACTGACAAGAAATATAGGCCCTGGTAATATCGCGAAGAAACATAGAAGTGAAATTAGGCAATATATAAACTTCGTTCTCTATTGTCAGTGAAATTTTGATACATTTAGGAGAAACGTGTGTCCAAACAATCTTCTAATGACATATATGTTTTTTCCTATTTCTGTTTTAAGACCTATCGTTGTTATTATTAAACTTCTAACGTAATTTTGCAACTCCAATATACATGTTATTCCAATATATCAACCAGACTTGGTAACTTTTTATATGGAAACATACATTTTGAATGCTTTTCAAGAAAGGATTTAATATGCATTTTGATAAGATAAATTTACATTTGAAATACCAACAGTGAACTTATCAATCTTCTTATAACTTATACTTTCAATCTTACGTATGAGTAATCGACCAAAGGTAATGGTTTGAGATGATGTTAAATTCTCTTATTAACATTGAACTACTCAACGTGGTACCTAATGGGAAATGTGTTATCAGCTGGGACATTTACACAAAGTTTGTAGCCCTACACTTATATACGATGCGTACTTCTCAGGTCACTGAAATGCCCCAGTGGTTACGAATTCTTTAACATCAAGAACTTCCTTTAAAAACAACTATAGCTCCTTTGTTGTTTACTACCTCAATTTTCGAGGTTCGTGATATTCTCCGCAAAATACCGGTGGGTGGTTTATTGGGCCATAATTAACCATAAACTACTCCAAGTTTACCGGACTGTCATGCTTTTAACGCGACATTTCCAGCACTGATTGTTTGATTCTTCGATCTGTAAGTGTAAACTCTCCACAGGACTAGAAGACCTCGCTCTGAACACAGCGCCTAATAACCATGATCAATAGAAGGTAATGGCGCTGGATACTTTTTGAAGTCCTTAAAGCCCTTACTTCATAATACCTCACAATTTTGCATCAATTCCAGATGTCAAAATAACAAATTGTTACAAAATAAAACATTCTTCCTTATGGTTAATTTATGTTCATGTCGCGATTAACGCAAATGGCATAAAATGATATCTAAAGATAATGTTTTGTATGATGAAGTAATGTAGTCGCCTGTAATTGCCTTTGGTATCGAAGGGCCACAAAGTGTTACGTTTTGGGGGTTGGTAAGGAATATCTTGGTTAATTGTTAATAAATGTTTTGTTTCGTACTCGTAGCAGTCGGAACCAGCCGGGTATTTTCGTGAGCTGAGAAATACACCTCGGATATAAGTGTAAGGTTACAACTATTCGGCTAAATCGGCCCCGGCGTATAACACATTTTCAAAGCGTGCACGTTTAGTCGTTCAATGTGTATGGAAGTGTTGGACATCCCTTTAAATAATTTTTTATCGGTAACGCATACGAAATGGCGACATTATAAGTTGTCACATACAAAGTTGTTTTCTCAATCAAATTAAACGACTTTTCATTTTCTCATTTAAGATCTATTTTTGAAAACGAAAGTGAAGTGACGTCATTCCGCGGGAAACAAGATGGCGTCATCCATATTATTTCAGAGGTGTTTTCATTGGATAAACCCGATGTGTTCAGATTGTACACGTAGGCGACTTTTAATTGGGGTCGTACTATGGCAGTTTTTTTTACGGGTAATTTAAAGGATAAGTCAATGTATATAATTTGGAGTCGTGGAGATTGGAACTGTCCTTTTGATGATTCTGTTAAATGATATATTTAAAGCCACGGGAAAAAACTCAATTAATTAGGCGTAGGAAAAACAAGGTGGTAAATAGATAGAGTAATGAAATAATAAAGATAAGGAGATCAATTCTTGATTTGACGTTTTATGCATAGTATTCATTAGAAAGATGACCGTAAATGTCCGATGGTTAGTCTGTTTGAACCGATGGTCAATGTGCTTGACTTGCTACTCAGCTGTTCCATAATTGAGCCCCAGGGGCGCAACAGGTTTTTATAATTGTTTCACTTGGTAAAACATCTCAGAGCCCAAGACTGGTATTGTTGAATCAAAGTAAAGTCGTAACGTAACCGACACTATGCGTTAGAACCTTTCACAAAACTATCCTTTCTTATGGTCTCGGGTTTGAGACTGTAATATGCTGCGTCAAAACTGATTCCTTGATGGCATATCTTAGTAAGCTAGTTTTGTGTACCACGTCACTAGAGGGTGGTGCTGTTAGGCAACTGTGACTGTTACAATATGACTATATTTCATATTTGTTTATATCTTTGATGATATTGTTTAACCACAGAAAGATATTCTTGAAAGCGAAAATTTCCAACCAAAAAGAATTTCCCGACTAATCGACTAAGAGAAAGGGTGTAATTAATCCGCACACGTGATTATCGGATATCGATTCCTTTGACTGGTAACTTCCATGATCAAACGGTATACTGTAATATTAGCGCCTTGACCTCAGGCCATGGGATATGCATGGTGGTTACCATCGAATGAACAGCGCCTCTTATAACATACTCCGAGCCAAATGCCTAACAAAAAGGGTGAGAGCTTTGTTGGGTTATACAGAGACTTAGATGTTATCTATGTCTCTGGGTTGTTAAAGACTTTGTTTTAAAAACTATTTTCGTACATAAGGAAACTAAAAGATTTACAATAACGATTAACACTAGATTGTGGTCACGCGTCGCCATACAATTATAGGAAACGAACCGATATAAATGTATGATTGTTATCGAATGAGCAGCGCATCTTTTAACAAACTTCGAGCAAAATTACAAACGAAAAAGGATGATGGATTGGTTGGCTCTTGAGCCTTCTTTTATATAAAAAATAATACTAGTTTCGTACATAGGAAACTAAAAGATTTAAAATAACGATTTACCCTAGACTTTGGTCCCGCATCGCCATATTATTACAGGAAATGAACCGATAGTCATGTATTGTTGTTATCGAATAAGCAGCGCATCTTTTAACATACTCCGAGCCGAATTCCATACTAAAAGGTTGATAGAAGAGAGAATGGCTGGTTCATAAGAGTTTTTTTAACAACAAAAATAAATACTATTTTCGTACATAGGATACTTAAAGATTTATGATTACGATTAACACTAGACTGTGGTCTCGTAAAGCCAAGCAATTATTGGAAATAAACCGATATTCATGTATGAACGAGCAGCGCCTCTAAAACCATACTTTCGGCGAAATTCCATTCGAAAAGGGTAAAAGATTAGTTGGGTTGAGAGAGAATATTCTTATTTTCAAAATAAAATGAAACAATGTTCGTTTAAAGGGAAACGTACAACAATACAAGAATTACAATAACGATTAACACTAGACTATTGTCACGCAAAGCCATACACTTGTACGACATTTACAGTTATTCATACATTAACGAGCAGCGCCTCTAATAGCATACTTCGGGTCCAATTCCATTAGAAAAGGGTGAGTGATTGGTTGACTAATAATCTATATTTTTTTAATAAAGACTTTTAGCGTACATAGGGACACTTCATGATTTACAAAAACGGTTAACACTAGACTGTCGTCATGCATAACCTTATTATAATAGGAAATGAACCGATATCCATGCATGATTTTTTTTCTTGAAACTTAAAGAATTAAGATAACATTCACCTAATACTATTGTCTCGCTGAGCCTTATTATAATAGGAAATGAGCCGATTTTCATGCATGATATACTTCCGAAAGCCTATTACATGGCTACAGTTGTGTATGTGTGGCGAACAGGTGTTTGACACAATCTTCCATAATGGCCCATTATACGTTCCACATGCAATATAAGAGACGATGTTCACAGCGGCGATCGTGCAGGTACGTTGTTAAATCACGCCAAATAGCCTTAAAATGAAAATCAGCCAAATATTTCACAAAATCCAGCGTAAAAAAGACGAACGTCCTTGACGACGTCCATCAAGGCCATGTTGAAAAAAGATAGTAGAAAAGGATGCAGTCATCTGATTGGTCGAAACTAAATCAGATAGTTTCGTCTATCATATTTTCACCATGGCCTTTCCAAAGAAAGATCGATGATTATGCATCGTGTTTTATGTTAATAAGAGTTGTATGTAAGATATCAGAAGAAGGATCCGTACCATTCCGCTAAATAAATGGAATAGCTTCTGTTGAATTTATGGTGGTTATTAAATATATTTTGGGTGGAAATATTGATATACGGCTAAAAACCACTGATTATGGGCTTATACCCTGGCCGTGGAATGACGATGGTCAATTTCTTTTTTTTTTTTTTTTTTTGAAAATATTACTCATATCTAGACCCGAATCATTAAGAGTTTGGGTATTGTTGTTGATTTAACGGGACATAGTTTCATGAGAGGTAGTCTCCCGACTGACTTAAGGGTTGTCAATGGTTCTACCCGCCTTGACCAGCCCTTGTGGGCAGTTGAGTATGGGGTCTTCCTCCCCCATTAATAATCGGACATCGCTATATAACTGAACTAATGTTGATGTGATGTAAAACCATATAAAAAAAGGGACATGGGGTGATAAATTAGAGCGACTGTAAGTTTGCTGTTGTAATGATTGTCTCTTATATAATATATTTTGGTGAATACATGTATATACATATGTGATTTGATCATTATAGAAGATTGTACCAAACGCCGGCTCAAAATAATGAGGAAGGGCTACGATATTGACTGTCTTTAAGTGCAGTTAAAGCCTGATAGATCCATCGACATTAATAACGATAACCAGGAGACGGCTCTCAAGAAATCCAAATAATGTCATCAGGAGTTGAACGAACACAGAGAGGGACCATTTGAATTAAGGTTCTGTACTCGAAACACTCGTCTTAAAGTTCCATCGTCTCATCTAGCACGAGTAGTTATTTTATTATTTGAATGCTAGTTTTATCTACCCGCGCCTGATATGATAACGGACGCGTTAAATTTGCATGTGAACACAGAGGACCGTCTATAAATGCAGGTCAAGCCGGAAAGATATATCGGAATTAAGTAAGATAACCCGGTGACAGCTTCTCAAGAAATCCAAATACCGTCATCGGGAGTTGAACCAACACAGAGAGGGAGCATTTGAATTAAAGTTCTGTACACTTACCACTCGTCTAAAAGTTCAATCGTCTCGAACGAATGATTATTTTATCATTTTAATCTACCCATACCTGGACAGATTTACGGAATGCCGATGGTTCTACCCGGCTTGACCAGCGGGGCAGTCTTATGGGATCTTCCTCTATCATTGAGAGTAGGAACCGCTGCATAACTGAAATAATGTTGATGTTATATTAAACTCATATAGATAAATAATTTCTCCCAAAAATATTATGCAACTCCATGTGAAAAATTAACATTGCATTCCAAGGAGGAAGCCGCTTCTTGCGGCTTCCTAATAAACTACCCGCGCCCGATATCTTAAAGGACACGTTCCACTTGCATGATAAAAACGGAGAACCGCTTTCGTAAAACGGGTATTCTATAAACCTCCAAAAAGTGATTAGTGCTTAATGTCGAGGTCTCATGTAATCCTACATGATTCAATAACGTTGATTTTGTTAGTCTATACAGTACTATGTTCTCAAATTCACAAAAACAGAAAGATAAAATTCTTCATTCATACGAGCTTTACATATTTGATACACCTTTTGTTATATGTATAAATGAGGATCAGCCATTACTGACATCTCTGTAAATGCCAGGATTATGGATAGGTATACTGACTATATAGTAATTAGAAAACTGTAGTAACGTATGTTAAATTCCGATCTTTTACAATACAAATAACATAGAAGTATACAGTATTTAGAGTAAAGTGTTTTTTTGGGTCTCAGTCGTAAGGGTATATTTTAACCCTTTACCAAACACCAACTGTTCGACTGTTTCAAATTGAAAGAGTTTGCGGGACGCCATTTCAAAATGTAAGGAAATTTTGAAATTGTGTTCTGATAGGGCAGAAAACATTGTGGCAAAAGAACAAAATTGCTCGTCACTAGTAATTTCTCCTTTCCTCACAATGTTTTCCAAAGTTGTCTGCAACAAAGTGGTTAAATGTCGTTACTGTTTGGTAAGGGGTAAAACGACACTTTACGAGATCACATGATATTCAGGACTCCAGATAAGGAGCATGTTCTACGTATTAACGTCTTTAATTCATCTCTGAAACTATATTGTTGATACTCAATAATGTTTCACACTGACAAAACCCTTCTGACGATACAACAGTGTATCCGTTAAAATGGGGAATTAGAAATCCTGCATTAATTAAATTTGACATGAACGCTTATCTAGATACCCGCTATCTAATATTACATGTAGTTTGAATCTACAAACGAACCCTTATCTTAATAGATATTTCCTTGCCTTATTTGAAGCAATTGGCGAATTGTGTATGGGTGAATTATATAGACTTTACTGATGGAAAATCATATTAACTTTTTTATCGGCACAAACATTGCAACACATGTTGCAGTGGTAAAGAATGATTGATTAAATAACAAATCCTTGAAACGAATCGGGCATTGAAAGATTTACAGGTGTGGGGGAGGATTCAGTCAAAAAGGAAGTTAAAGTTTGTTTTAGTAACGACCACTTGTTACAGCAAGGTGAACTGAACACTTGGACGTTATATTAGATTGGAAGTAATGCAAGTGTGTGATTTTCCGTAAACCTGAATTCACATGCAGGAAAAGGACGCTCTATATAGATGAATGGAAGCGTCATGCCTGACTAAGAAGGATTAATGTTATTAATGACATAGAGGTGAGCATCTTTGTTAATATTTTTAAAGTTGTAATTAGAACAATTTATGGTTTATATGTAAAACCGATTCGCTAATACAATAGTAGAATCGTGTTGGATAGAATGAATGCTAAATCTTTATATAAGTTGGCTTTGAAACTCTGGGTCATAGAATCCAAGCTGAAGTGATACTCGCTGGGAAAATTTATTCCTAGGAATATGTAAGATAAAATAAGGGACAGGGATTTAAAAACCAGTTATGGAGCATTTTTGTGGAACAGCCACATTTATCGAACCATTTGAACTAGAACAACTGACTGGTGTTATGGTACATGAGCATTGTCAAATACTGACTTAAATGAATTTTAGTAATAGAAGAGGACAGTATTAAACCAAAACATACCTGTTGTATAATTATGAAATAGAATACATATATGTTCACGACTGACTCATGAAAAAACTTAATCTTATTCTAAATTCGATTTACAACTCGTTAATAATAACACGTGGCAGCATATTGATTGTTTATACTCCAGTCATTTTCCATATACACTAATGGTAAACGAGTATTCGTATTCCGTCCTTAATTAGAGATTAAACTGAAACCTTGATTTAAAGGTTTTTTAAGGTTTATTTCACAACTTTCTCACATGTTAAGACAACATGGTTTTCCCATTCTAGTACTATTCTGCATAATGGAAGTCTCCGGAAGAAGGAAAGAGAAGGACAGTGATGACAGTCATTCTACAGGCATTCTGTGTGACCCATGTGGAAGGGTGAATGAAGAGGAAAACGCCGTATTCTACTGTACAGTGTGTAATGAGTTTCTCTGTCACGCTGATGCAAAGGCACAAAGCTGCTATGTCTATGGACCATACGTTACTGGATCGTGACAGTATGCCAAAACAAAAGATAGGTTCCTATGAAGACAATATATGCCCAATACACAAGGGAGAACTTCTCAAACATTTTTGTAATCCTCACAGTACAAGTTGTTGCTCGATATGTGCTACCAAGGAACATATGCATTGCAAAGTTGAGTACATCGACGATATAGCAAAGGAATATGAAAAAAGCAGTGAATACAAATCCTTGATTAAAGGCATGAACGATCTAACGCGGCGTCTGCATAGTGCAAAGCAACACGCAGTTGACAACAAGAAAAAAGCGCAACACATTCACGCCGAAATTGTTGTCGCCATTAGAAAGTTTAGGGATGAAATTAACAGTATTTCAGATTCTCTCGAAAATGCCACACTAAAAGAAGCAAAGATGGTAATAGATGCCGATTGCAACGCAGCTGAGTCAATAATGACCAACTGCGATACATTAATAAGCGATTTACAAGAGATGACCTCAACTTCGGAAAACCTAAGAAAGTTTAAGCAAGAAAAACAGTTGGTTATTCATTCAAAGAAAGCCCGGGTACAAGTCAAAGAAAGTGAAGATAAGGTGTTAAAATTATTGGACGGTAATAAAAGAAAAGATTACAAGTTCAATCCAGATAAGACTTTATCCCAGAGTCTCAGATCTTTGAAAAGTCTTGGACGATTGGAAATTACTGAAGAAAGCACAAAACCCAAACAAATCGATCAGAAAGCAAAAAAGGTGTCTGGTGCAGAAGTATCGGTACCGGTCGTTAATCAGCCCGTTACAGCGCGCCATGTCCGTGATATCAATATCCAACATTCGACAGACACTTCTACCAGCTGCTGGGTTACAGGTGGAGTCATGATAGACAAGAACACATTAGCTTTGACTGATTATAACAACAACAGCGTGAAGGTTGTTGACGTCATCAGTAACACCTTGACATCCTGTATAAAACTACCATCAGGGCCAAAGGATATAACACGTGTAGAACAGGATCAGGTTGTAGTGAGTTGTGATTATGGTAAACTGGTGTTTCTGAAGGTCGGGAACACGTTGTCTATCGTTAATCAACTGGATATCGGTGGTAATCTGCGGGGTATTGCCTTTACAAAAAACAAATTACTTGTTGCATTTGGGTCCCCCGATTCTTGTGTGAAAATTATGGACTTGAGAAGGAAAACGTTGAAAACGTTTGAAACTGAAGCCGCCGGAAATAACCTCTTTAAGAACGCATGTTATATTGCTCTCAGCGAGGACCAGAACACGATATTCGTGTCGGACGAGGGCAATAATCGTGTCACAAGTCTACGTATGGATGGTACAGTACAAGGCGTATATACCCACGACAATCTGATATATCCAAGTGGTCTGGCTGTAGATAGAAATGATAATGTGTATGTTGCTGGGTGTGACTCTCACAACATTCACCAGCTCTCTACAGACTGTAAACCCATAAAGGTACTACTGAATAGTACACATAGGATGAGATACCCATGGATGGTGACATATTGTAAGACAGAGAACAAACTGTATATTGGTTATTATTCTGCATCAGGAAAAGAATATATATCTGTATTCCAGTTATGTTAAATTAAGTAAATGAAACAGGAATATGAGTATGGAAATAACAACAGTCTACATCGGTTTGTTTCTAGTAAAGTAGCTTCAATACTACAAATACTATTTGAAAATAGGAAATATTGCAAGAAAAGGGTGCAAATGCCCACTCTATTTTTTATTCCTATGCATAAGAATAAGATAAGAAGCAGACGACATTTGGAAAGAAACATTGTGTTTCACAATTGCAACAAAGGTTGATAAAAAACACGTAGCCAGACCGGGACTCGAAACTAACACCTCCAAAAACTGTTCGAATGCTCTACCGTTGGGCTTTCGTAATAGTACCTGGTGAAAATGTATATCACTAACTAATTATTGAAGATCATATGGTTTGGCCTTGTGATACCCGCTTAGAAATGGAATTCCTGCGAACAATGAGTGTGAACACATTGGCATATTAAATTTATGGTTTTGATGCTTTGGCTCATACCACGGTAGTTTTATTTCTGAGCTGAAACGAAAACCTGGCACGCTAACTGAATGCCGATGAATCTACCCGTCTTACAGTGACACTTTTGGCAGTGAAGGAAAGGGGTGCCAATCATCGATTAAGAGCAAACTATTACGATATATATGAAGATATGTTAACGTGATGTAAAATCCAATAAAACAAACACGTGAGCATTTTAGTTGATTGAGTCTTATTCATGTACATCATGTGAAGTTTATGAACCACAGACTAGCAATGTGGTCCTACACAAAGTTATTCGATTGGAATCAATCATACTGTACGTAGCGATTTGAATGATAGTTTTATTCAATATCTTTCTCTTTGTAGTGTCTATGTTTCGTTAAGCAATGCCTTCAAGTGAAGTGAGCTGGTTTGCGTGCCCTCTTCAATGATGTACGTTGATGTTCACATGGGCAGGTCCGTGATGAATATGTCTATGTACACAACAGACGCAATCATACAAGATGTATGTAAGGGGCTTGAGTTTATTGAATGAGGTTTAACATGATATCGTTTATCAAGGCATTGGGAAATATCTTGCTTTTATCGCACGATTGCTTCGGTTTTCTTTCGTGACTACTCGTGTGAATAGAAACTCATTTGGACGACTTTGAATAAATCCTGAATGATTTGTATGATTTGTCGTTGAAGACGTTGTTCATAAAATAGCAACTTATATATGTACTATATATGACCTTGTTTTACTGTTATTTTAAGTTATCTATAAAATGTAATGTGAATGCTAAAAATAGCAACGGTAAATAAATGAAATCTTCGTTGTCAGCACTTGAAGAGACCTTTTTGTTGATTTATATTGATACGGTTTCGTGTACTAGATGTCCTCGTATATAGAATGGTATTTGTATAATGTGTCTATAAACTGGTTCTAAAACATCTTTGAACCTTCCTATGTAAGGTTTCTTGAATCGTACATGAAAATTCACAAGCTTTATTAGCATATCCCATTCCTTTTTTAACCTTTATCCTGATCATTCCGACCCTTCGCTGAAAGCAGTTAAAGGGAATTAGTAAATTGACCATTATCCAAATAATCTTACCAATCTTATCGTTAATAAAAACCACCCAATGATTTAATCACATTGATAAGTCGACCTGCGAGTTAATTATTGGGGCCTTGACAAACATGAATTGTTTCAATACAAGTTCAACGTAGTGGCCAAATTTTAAAAAAAACCTGTTCATAGGAAATTTCATTCTTTGAAAAATGCAATATCAAAAAATGCCTTCAGTAAAAAGCAAGCAATGAGAATGATTTGATGTAAACACTTCAAGTACCAGTTAGTATCTCATAATGTATAATATTCCTTCATCTTTATGACCTTACTTTTATTCTGTAATTATCTCGAACATTTAAATCGGAATTCCTCTTTACAAATGACAAAGTCTTAATACATTTAACCATTTTTTAATCATAATTGTACCAATGAACTCTTCTAATTGTAAAACTGTTGTACAAGTTCAGACCTGGTTCGTTATTAATTCTAGATCCTTATTGGTCAATAATCGACCAATAAGAAGCAAGCACCGCTATGTTTACCACGACTTTTAGTGCAGGAAAGGAACTGTCAATCTGTCCATAGTTATCCCGATCATCTAATTGATTGAGACGTAGGTCTTATAATTGATCTGTTACAAAGATCGAGGCGCTTTAACTTCTTGCGGTCGCATGGAATTCATTGTGAAAGGCGAAGTCTAGTGTGACATGAGGCGTGCATTTTTACATCCCATATTTTAAGTTTCAGATCTGTTGCAAATCAGATACGAGAACCATCATAACTGAGTACTCTGCTATCAGTTTGTTATGCGGAAAGATCGGCCCATGAACCCGCGATAATGCCAAGTTCCCTATTAAACACGTGTTATCACACACATTGATCCCATGCATTTATTCAGTCGATCGCTGAACAACGAGCAATTTAAATACATTAAAATAAAAGACAAACCCATCTTAGAGAGAAACATTCATGAGGACCACACTACGATCATATAGAGATTGTGGTGCTATTCCATTTGGTTTTAAGTAAAGTTGAACTCAGGACGCGAGACGTAAACATTGCTTAATTGTTTTCTTATGCAAATAATACACATTTTATTTCCCTCTCTCGATATGTGAGACATTGTGTGTGCTTACTGTTGAAGGATCATGTTGAAATAATGTTCATGGTGTAATTTCATTTTCATTGGAATATTGACCCGTTAATGGAACGTAAACAAGGTTCAATGCCTTTCATGGGACATGTATTACGAACGATACATTTTAGTGTGTAGCTTACTCAAATATGTGTGCAAAAAGATAATGTTAATGTGGTATTGAGCATATCTACCCTCTGAATAAAACAGAAAATAGATAATGTTAATGTGGTATTGAGTATATTTACCCTCTGTATAATACATGGGTCATGATGACCGTTTGAGATACTAATCATATAAATTAGATGATACGCGTATCTGTGAATCATAGATGTCATGGCGATATCCCGATAACGGCCAATAGCCACAAATACCACTGCCATTCATAAATACCACTGTCATTCATAAATGGTGCATGTTGCCTTTTATTTCAACACATTTGGTCATTAAAACAATGGCTTATAGCGGTGTCTCTTCTGTTTTAGATATTTTGATGAGCGTACCACTCCAAAACAACATTCATTTGGGATGATAATCTGTGATGTATATCATGTGTATTTGATATTCTAATCAGGTTGATAGACGTTTTAAACAGTTACATGGCTTAATCGAGGCATTAGTTCACATAACCATTCTTGTTTGATTTCGTTTCATTGCATTATGCGATAAGGTCTTAAAAAGTTAAAAATGCAGTGTTACATGTGCGAATTTTGTGTTAGACGCAATGCGAACGAGAAATCATATTAGCATTGCACTTTTTATTATCATTTATGTTGTCGTTATTATTAGTTTGATAAGAAGACGTTGTTGCATAGCATTTCCTTCTTCAAATTGAGTTTACAAAACATTATTAAAAGGAAATATTACTAATACATTTGCCCATTATTTAACGACCCTTTTGTAATATACATAGTACCGGTAGTATTTACCATAAACGGATTGTTGTTTAAAGCATAACTGGCTTTTCTGTTTTGAGCGGAAATTACCAGGCAGGATTAGGAGTGCTACGTATTCCATATTTAGCTGATCTAGAATGATACGGAATAATGAGCTGCTAGCATCCGCGAAGCTTTAGTAAAACCCGCAATGTTCACGGGCAAAAGTGAAAGATCATGTACAAAAATCGCGATAGTAACGGTGGAATCATGAAACAGTGTTATACAACACATAAACTGTACAGTCAAATGCCGAATAACTAAAAACCAATCGACCGTTCTTAAATGCATACACCCTTTACCACACGCAAAATCTTTGACCGTCCCGAAATGAAAGAGTTTGCAGACGACTTTTCAAATGTGTGATGAAATTGAAAAGCACTCGTCTAATAGGGCAGAAAACATTGGGGGAAAAGGAGAAATTGCCCGTTTAGAGCAATTTCTCCTTTTCTCTCAATGTTTTCGAGAGTCGTCTGCAACAAACTGGTCTAATGTCGTTATTACCTTTATCATTCACACGATACTGTCGTCAGATAAAAACAATACGACAGTTTCCTGACAAGTAAATTAATCTACAAAAGATTAGTCGCGACTACTATATGTATCCCTCCGCGTGGTGACTGACAAGAAAATTAGGCCCTGGTAATATTGCGAAGAAACATAGAAGTGAAATTAGGCAATATATAAACGAACTTCGTTCTCTTTTGTCAGTGAAATTTTGATACATTAAGGAGAAACGTGTGTCCAAACAATCTTCTATTATAATCGAATTATATTCTAACCTCCAATATACATGCTATTCCAATATATCAACCAGACGTGGTAACTTTTGATATGGAAGCAGACATTTTGAATGTTTTTCAAAAAAGGATTCAATATACATTTTTATAAGATATATTTACATTGGAAATACCAACAGTGAACTTATCAATCTACTAATAACTTATACTTTCACTCTTACGTATGGGTTATCGACCAAAGTTAATGGTTTGAAATGATGTTCAATTCTCTTATATACATTGAACTACTCAACGTGGAAGCTTATGGGAAACGTGTTATCAGCAGGGACATTTACACAAAGTAAGTCACGGAAATGCCCCAGTGCTTACGATTTCTTTAACATCAAGAACTTCCTTTAAAAACAACTATAGCTCCTTTGTTGTTTACTACCTCAATGCTCGAGGTTCGTGATATTCTCCGCGAAATACCGGAGGGTGGTTTATTGGGCCATAATTAACCATAAACTACTCCAAGTTTACCGGACTGTCATGATTTTAACGCGACATTTCCAGCACTGATTGTTTGATACTTCGATCTGTAAGTGTAAACTCTCCACAGGACAAGAAGACCTCGCTCTGAACACAGCGTCTAATAACCATGATCAATAGAAGGTAATGGCGCTGGGTACTTTTTAAAGTCCTTAAAGCCCTTACTTCATAAAACCTCACAATTTTGCATCAATTCCAGATGTCAAAATAACCAATTGTTACAAAATAATAATACTTTCGTCCTTATGGTTAATTTATGTTCATGTCGCGATTATCGCAAATGACATAAAATGATATCTAAAAATAATGTTTTGTATGATGAAGTAATGTAGTCGCCTGTTATTGCCTTTGGTATTGAAGGGCCACAAAGTTTCGTATTTGGGGGTTGGTAAGGAATATCTTGGTTAACTGCTGATAAATGTTTTGGTCCGTAGACGTAGCAGTCGGAACTACTCGGGTGTTTTCGTGAGCTGAGAAATACACCTCGGATATAAGTGTAAGTTTACAACTATTCGGCTAAATCGGCCCCGGCGTATAACACATTTTCTAAGCGTGCACGTTTAGTAGTTCAATGTGTATGGAAGTGTTGGACATCCCTTTAAATCATTTTTTTATCTGTAACGCATACGAAATGGCGACATTATAAGTTGTCACATACAAAGTTGTTTTCTCAATCAAATTAAACGACTTTTCATTTTCTCATTTAAGATCTATTTTTGAAAACGAAAGTGAAGTGACGTCATTCCGCGGGAAACAAGATGGCGTCATCCATATTATTTCAGAGGTGTTTTCATTGGATAAACCCGATGTGTTCAGATTGTACACGTAGGCGACTTTTAATTGGGGTCGTACTATGGCAGTTTTTTTACGGGTAATTTAAAGGATAAGTCAATGTATATTTGGAGTCGTTGAGATTGGAACTGTCCTTTTGATGATTCTGTTAAATGATATATTTAAAGCCACGTGAAAAAACTCAATCAATTAGGCGTAGGAAAAACAAGGTGGTAAGTAGATAGAGTAATGAAATAATAAAGATAATGAGATCAATTCTTGATTTGACGTTTTATGCATAGTATTCATTAGAAAGATGGCTGTAAATGCCCGATGGTTAGTCTGTTTGAACCGGTGGTCAATGTGCTTGACTTGCTACTCAGCTGTTCCATAATTGAGCCCCAGCGGCGCAACAGGTTTTTATAATTGTTTCACTTGGTAAAACATCTCACAGCCCAAGACTGGTATTGTTGAATCAAAGTAAAGTCGTAACGTAACCGACACTATGCGTTAGAACCTATCACAAAACTATCCTTTCTTATGGTCTCGGGTTTGAGACTGTAATATGCTGCGTCAAAACTGATTCCTTGATGGCATATCTTAGTAAGCTAGTTTTGTGTACCACGTCACTAGAGAGTGGTGCTGTTAGGCAACTGTGACTGTTACAATATGACTATATTTCATATTTGTTTATATCTTTGATGATATTGTTAAACCACAGAAAGATATTCTTGAAAGCGAAAATTTCCAACCAAAAAGAATTTCCCGACTAATCGACTAAGAGAAAGGGTGTAATTAATCCGCACGCGTGATTATCGGATATCGATTCCTTTGACTGGTAACTTATGTGCTTCCATGATCAAACGGTATACTGTAATACTAGCGCCTTGACCTCAGGCCATGGGATATGCATGGTGGTTGCCATCGAATGAACAGCGCCTCTTATAACATACTCCGAGCCAAATGCCTAACAAAAAGGGTGAGAGCTTTGTTGGGTTATACAGAGACTTAGATGTTATCTATGTCTCTGGGTTGTAAAAGACTTTGTTTTAAAAACTATTTTCGTACATAAGGAAACTAAAAGATTTACAATAACGATTAACACTAGACTGTGGTCACGCGTCGCCATACAATTATAGGAAACGAACCGATTTAAATGTATGATTGTTATCGAATGAGCAGCGCATCTTTTAACAAACTTCGAGCAAAATTACAAACGAAAAAGGATGATTGATTGGTTGGCTCTTGAGCCTTCTTTTATATAAAAAATAATACTAGTTTCGTACATAGGAAACAAAAAGATTTAAAATAACGATTTACCCTAGACTTTGGTCCCGCATCGCCATATTATTACAGGAAATGAACCGATAGTCATGTATGGTTGTTATCGAATAAGCAGCGCATCTTTTAACATACTCCGAGCCGAATTCCATACTTAAAGGTTGAGAGAAGAGAGAATGGCTGGTTCATAAGAGTTTTTTAACAACAAAAATAAATATTATTTTCGTACATAGGATACTTAAAGATTTACGATTACAATTACCACTAGACTGTGGTCCCGCAAAGCCATACAATTATTGGAAATAAACCGATATTCATGTATGAACGAGCAGCGCCTCTAAAACCATACTTTCGGCGAAATTCCATTCGAAAAGGGTAAAAGATTAGTTGGGTTGAGAGAGAATATTCTTATTTTCAACATAAAATGAAAACAATGTTCGTCTAAAGGGAAACGTACAACAATACAAGACTTACAATAACGATTAACACTAGACTATTGTCACGCAAAGCCATACACTTATACGACATTAACCGGTATTCATACATTAACGAGCAGCACCTCTAATAGCATACTTCGGGTCCAATTCCATTAGAAAAGGGTGAGTGATTGGTTGACTAATAATCTATATTTTTTTAATAAAGACTTTAAGCGTACATAGGGACACTTCATGATTTACAAAAACGGTTAACACTAGACTGTCGTCATGCATAACCTTATTATAATATGAAATGAACCGATATTCATGCATGATTTTTTATAACATTGACCTAATACTATTGTCTCGCATAAGCCTTATTATAATATGAAATGAGCCGATTTTTATGCATGATATACTTCCGAAAGCCTATTACATGGCTACAGTTGTGTATGTGTGGCGAACAGGTGTTTGACACAATCTTCCATAATGGCCCATTATACGTTCCACATGCTATATAAGAGACGATGTTCACAGCGGCGATCATGCAGTTACGTTGTTAAATCACGCCAAATAGCCTTTAAATCAAAATCATCCAAATATTTCACAAAATCCAGCGTAAAAAAGACGAACGTCCTTGACGACGTCCATCAAGGCCATGTTGAAAAAAAGATAGTAGAAAAGAATGCAGCCATCTGATTGGTCGAAACTACATCAGATAGTTTCGTCGATCATATTTTCACCATGGCCTTTCCAAAGAAAGATCGATGATTATGCATCGTGTTTTATGTTAATAATAGTTTTATGTAAGATATCAGAGGAAGGATCCGTATCATTCCGCTAAATAAATGGAATAGCTTCTGTTGAATTTATGGTGGTTATTAAATATATTTTGGGTGGAACTATTGATATACGGCTAAAAACCACTGATCATGGGCTTATACCCTGGCCGTGGAATGACGATGGTCATTTTTTTTTTAAATATTACTCATATCTAGACCCAAATCATTAAGAGTTTGGGTATTGTTGTTGATTTAACGGGACATAGTTTCATGAGAGGTAGTCTCCCGACTGACTTAAGGGTTGCATTTGGTTCTACCCGCCTTGACCAGCCCTTGTGGGAAGTTGAGTATGGGGTCTTCCTCCACCATTAATAATCGGACATCGCTATATAACTGAACTAATGTTGATGTGATGTAAAACCATATAAAAAAGGGACATGGGGTGATAAATTAGAGCGACTGTAAGTTTGCTGTTGTAAAGATTGTCTCTTATATAATATATTTTGGTGAATACATGTATATACATATGTAATTTGATCATTATAGAAGATTGTACCAAACGCCGGCTCAAAATAATGAAGAAGGGCTACGATATTGACTGTCTTTAAGTGCAGTAAAAGCCGTATAGATCCATCGACATTAATAACGATAACCAGGAGACGGCTCTCAAGAAATCCAAATAATATCATCAGGAGTTGAACGAACACAGAGAGGGACCATTTGAATTAAGGTTCTGTACTCGAAACAAAAGTCTTAAAGATCCATCGTCTCATCTAGCACGAATAGTTATTTTATTATTTGGTTGCTAGTTTTATCTACCCGCGCCTGATATGATAACGGACGCGTTAAATTTGCATGTGAAGACAGAGGACCGTCTATAAATGCAGGTCAAGCCGGAAAGATATATCGGAATTAAGTAAGATAACCCGGTGACAGCTTCTCAAGAAATCCAAATACCGTCATCGGGAGTTGAACCAACACAGAGAGGGAGCATTTGAATTAAAGTTCTGTACACTTACCACTCGTCTAAAAGTTCAATCGTCTCGAACGAATAATTGTTTTATCATTTTAATTTACCTATACCTGGACAGACTTACGGAATGCCGATGGTTCTACCCGGCTTGACCAGCGGGGCAGTCTTATGGGATCTTCCTCTATCATTGAGAGTAGGAACCGCTACATAACTGAAATAATGTTGATGTTATATTAAACTCATATAGATAAATAATTTCTCCCAAAAATATTATGCAACTCCATGTGAAAAATTAACATTGCATTCCAAGGAGGAAGCCGCTTCTTGCACTTGCATGATAAAAACGGAGGACCGCTTTCGTAAAACGGGTATTCTATAAACCTCCAAAAAGTGATTAGTGCTTAATGTCGAGGTCTCATGTAATCCTACATAATTCAATAACGTTGATTTTATTAGTTTATACAGTACTATGTTCTCAAATTCACAAAAACAGAAAGATAAAATTCTTCATTCATACGAGCTTTACATATTTGATACACCTTTTGTTATATGTATAAATGAGGATCAGCCATTACTGACATCTCTGTAAATGTCAGGAGTATGGATAGGTATACTGACTATATAGTAACTAGAAAACTGTAATAACGTATGTTAAATTCCGATCTTTTACAATACAAATAACATAGAAGTATACAGTATTTAGAGTAAAGTGTTTTTTGGGGTCTCAGTCGTAAGGGTATATTTTAACCCTTTACCAAACACCAACTGTTCGACTGTTTCAAATTGAAAGAGTTTGCGGGACGCCATTTCAAAATGTAAGGAAATTTTGAAATTGTGTTCTGATAGGGCAGAAAACATTGTGGCAAAAGAACAAATTTGCTCGTCACTAGTAATTTCTCCTTTTCTCACAATGTTTTCCAAAGTTGTCTGCAACAAAGTGGTTAAATGTCGTTACTGTTTGGTAAGGGGTAAAACGACACTTTACGAGATCACATGATATTCAGGACTCCAGATAAGGAGCATGTTCTACGTATTAACGTCTTTAATTCATCTCTGAAACTATATTGTTGATACTCAAAAATGTTTCACACTGACAAAACCCTTCTGACGATACAACAGTGTATCCGTTAAAATGGGGAATTAGAAATCCTGCATTAATTAAATTTGACATGAACGCTTATCTAGATACCCGCTATCTAATATTGCATGTAGTTTGAATCAACAAACGAACCTTTATTTTTTTTAGATATTTCCTTGCCTTCTTTGAAGCAATTGGCGAATTGTGTATAGGTGAATTATTTAGACTTTGCTGATGGAAAATTATACTAACTTTCTTATCTGCACAAACATTGCAATGGAATCGGGCACTGAAAGATTTACAGTGGGGGGGGGGGATTCAGTCAAAACGGAAGTTAAAGTTTTTTGTAGTAACGACCACTAGTTACAGCAATGTGAACTGAACATTTGGACGTTATATCAGTTTGGAAGGAATGCTAGGGTGACTTAACGTGAATTTGGATTCCTATGGAGAAAGAAAAAGCCCTATAAAGAATGGAATCGGCTAGCGTCATGCCTGACTAAGAAGGTTTAATGTTATTATTGACATAGAGGTGAGCATCTTTGTTAATATTTTTAAAGTTGTAATTAGAACATTTTATGGTTTATATGTAAAAACGATTCGCTATTACGATAGTAGAATCGTGTTGGCTAGATTGGATGCTAGAACTTTATATTTAGCCGGAGTTCAAACTTTGAGCCATAAAATTCAAGCTGAAGTGATACTGGCTGGGAAACTTTATTCATAGTAAAAAATCAAATACAATAATGGAAAGAGATTTGAAAACCATTCATGGAGCATTTGGAAAAGCCACATTTATCGAATAATTCGACCTAGAACAACTGACTGTTGTTATGGAACATGAGCATGGTCAAAGACTGACTTAAATGAATTTTAGAAATAAAAGATGACAGTATCACATCAAAACATGCCTGTTGTATAATAATGTAATTGAATATATTTGTGTTCACGACTGACTCATTAAAGAGTTAAATGTCATTCTAAATCCGATTTACAACTCGTTAATAATAACACGTGGCAGCAAGGTGTTTGTCTATAATGCAGTAAATTCTTATACACTAAGGGCTATCGGTAATTTAAATTTGTCCTTATTTAGAAGTTTAAGGTTAACCTTGAATAAAAGCTTGTTTTAGGTTCAATTCACAACTTTCAAATAAAGTAATATAACATGGATTTCCCATTCTAGTACTATTCTGCCATCATGGAAGTCTCCGGAAAAAGGAAAGAGAAGGCCAGTGATGACAGTCACACTACGGGCATTCTGTGTGACCCATGTGGAAGGGTCAATGAAGAGGAAAACTCCGCATTCTACTGTACAGTGTGTTATGAATTTCTCTGCCACGCTGATGCAAAGGCACACAGAAAAAATGCTATGACTATGGACCATACGTTACTGGATCGTGACAGTATGCCAAAACAAAAGATAGGTTCTTATGAAGACAATATATGCCCAATACACAAGGGAGAACTTCTCAAATATTTTTGTAATCCTCACAATACAAGTTGTTGCTCGATATGTGCTACCAAGGAACATATGCATTGCAAAGTTGAGTACATCGACGATATAGCAAAGGAATATGAAAATAGCAGTGAGTACAAATCCTTGATTAAAGGCATCAACGATCTAACACGGCGTCTGCACAGTGCAAAGCAACATTCAGTTGACAACAAGAAAAATGCGCAACACATTCACGCCGAAATTGTTGCTGCCATCAGAAAGTTTAGGGATGAAATTAACAGTATTTTAGATTCTCTCGAAAATGTCACACTGAAAGAAGCAGAGATGGCAAAAGATGCCGAAAGTAACGCAGCTGAGTCAATAATGACAAACTGCGATATATTAATGACCAATTTACAAGAGATGACGTCGACTGCGGAAAACCTCAGAAAGTTTAAGCAAGAGAGACAGTTGGTCATTCATTCAAAGAAAGCCCGGGTGCAAGTCAAAGAGGTTGAAGATAAGGTGTTAAAATTATTGGACGGTAATAAAAGAAAAGATTACAAGTTCAATCCAGAGAAGACTTTACCCCAGCTTCTCAGATCTTTGAAAAGTATTGGACGATTGGAAATTGCGGAAGAAAGCACAAAACCCAAACAAATCGACCCGAAAACAAAAAAGGTGTCTGGTGCAGAAGTATCGGTACCGGTCGTCAATCAGCCCGTTACAGCGCGCCATGTCCGTGATATCAATATCATACATCCGAAAGACACTGCTACCTGCTACAAAATGACAGGAGGAGTCATGATAGGGCAGAACAAATTAGCTTTGACTGATTATAACAACGCCAGCGTGAAGGTTGTTGACGTCATCAATAACACCGTTACATCCTGTATAACACTACCATCACGGCCAGGGGATATAGAACGTGTAGAACAGGATCAGGTTGTAGTGAGTTGTGATAAAGGTGAACTGGTGTTACTGAAGGTCGGGAACACGTTGTCTATCGTTAATCAACTGGATATCGGTGGTAATCTGCGGAGTATTGCCTTTACAAAAAACAAATTACTTGTTGCATTCGGGTACCCCGATTTATGTATGAAAGTTATGGACTTGAGAGGGAAAACGTTGAAAACGTTTGAAACTGACGCCGCCGGAAATAATCCCTTTAAGTACCCAGAGTATATTGCTCTCAGCGAGGACCAGAACACGATATTCGTGTCGGATCCGGCATGTAATCGTGTCACAAGTCTTCGTATGGATGGTACAGTACGAGGCGTATATACCGATGACAATCTGAGAGGACCACGTGGTCTGGCTGTAGATAAATATGATAATGTGTATGTTGCTGGGTACACGTCTCACAACATTCACCAACTCTCTACAGACTGTAAACCCATAAAGGTACTACTGGATAGTACACATGGGATTAGATACCCATGGATGGTGACATATTGTAAGACAGAGAACAAACTGTATATTGGTTATCATTCTGTATCAGGAAAAAATTATATATCTGTATTCCAGTTATATTAAATTAAGTAAATGAAACGGGAATATGAGTATGGGAATAACATCAGTCAACATCGGTTTGTTTCTAGTAAAGTAGCTTCAATACTACAAATACTATTTGAAAATAGGAAATATTGCAAGAAAAGGGTGCTAATGCCCACTCTATTCTTTATTCCTATGCATAAGAATAAGATAAAAAGCAGACAACATTTGGAAAGAAACATTGTGTTTCACAATTGCAACAAAGGTTGAGAAAAAACACGTAGCCAGACCGGGACTCGAAACTAACACCTCCAAAAACTGTTCGAATGCTCTACCGTTGGGCTTCCGTAATAGTACCTGGTGAAAATGTATATCACTAACTAATTTTTGAAGATCATATGGTTTGGCCTTGTGATACCCGCTTAGAAATGGAATTCCTGCGAACAATGACTGTGAACACATTGGCATATTAAATTTATGGTTTTGATGCTTTGGCTCATACCACGGTAGTTTTATTTCTGAGCTGAAACGAAAGGCTGTAACCCGGCACACTAACTGAATGCCGATGACTCTACCCGTCTTACAGTGATACTTTTGGCAGTGAAGGAAAGAGGTGCCAATCATTGATGAAGAGCAAAATATTACGATATATATGAAAAGAATTGTTATCGTGATGTAAACTCCGATAAAACAAACACATGAACATTTTAGTTGATTGAGTTTTATTCGTGTACATCATGTAAAGTTAAAAAATCACAGCCTAGCAATGTGGTCCTATACACAGTTATTCGATTGGAATCAATCATACTGTACCTAGCGACTTGAATGATACAGTTTTGCTTCAATATCTTTCTCTTTGTGTCTATGTTTCGTTAAGCAATGCCTTCAAGTGAAGTGAGCTGGTTTGCGTGCCCTCTTCAATGATGTACGTTGATGTTCACATGGGCAGGTTCTTGATGAATATGTCTATGTTCACAACAGACGCAATCATACAAGATGCATGTAAGGGGCTTGAGTTGATTGAATGAGGTTTAACATGATATCGTTTCAATCTGAACACCTCGGGTTTATTCATTGAAAACACCTCTGAAATAATAGGGATGACGCCATATTGTTTCCCGCGAGAATGTCGTCACTTTACTTTTGTTTCTAAAAATAGATCTTGAATGTAAAATTCAAAAAGTCGTTAAATTTGATTGAGGAAACAAGTATACATGTCACAACAACAAGTTCTCCATTTGGTATGCGTTACTGATCAAAAGTGATTAAAAAGGTCCAACACTTCCATACACATTGAACTACTTAACGTGTACGCTTAGAAAATGTGTTAATCGGCGGATGCCGATTTACCCGAAAAATTGTAACCCTACACTTATATCCGAGGTGTATTTCACAGATCACGGAAATACCCGAGTAGTTCCGATTGGATATCGTTTATCAAGGCATTGGGAAATATCTTGCTTTTATCGCACGATTGCTTCGGGTTTTTTTCGTGACTACTCGTGCGAATAGAAACTCATTTGGAAGACTTTGAATAAATCCTGATTGATTTGTATGATTTGTCATTGAAGACGTTGTTCATATAATAGCCAATTATATATGTACTATATATGACCTTGTTTTACTGTTATTTTAAGTTATCTATAAAATGTTATGTGAATGCTAAAAATAGCAACGGTATATAAATGAAATCTTCGTTGTCAGCACTTGAAGAGAGACCTCTTTGTTGATTTATATTGATACGGTTTCATGTACTAGATGTCCTCGTATATAGAGTGGTATTTGTAAAATATGTCTATAAACTGGTTCTTAAAAAATCGTTGAACCTTCCTATGTAAAGTTTCTTGAATCGTACATAAAATTTACAAGCTTTATTAGCATATCCCATTCCTTTTTTAACCTTTATCCTGATCATTCCGACCCTTCGCTGAAAGCAGTTAAAGGGAATTAGTAAATTGACCATTATCCAAATAATCTTACCAACCTTATCGTTAATAAAAACCACCCAATGATTTAATCACATTGATAAGTCGACCTGCGAGTTAATTATTGTGGCCTTGACAACTTGAATTGTCTCAATACAAGTTCAACGAAGTGGCCAAATTTGAAAAAAAAACCTGTTGACAGGAAATTTCATTTTTTGAAAATGCAATGTGAAAAAAAGCCTTCAGTAAAAAGCAAGCAATGAGAATGATTTTATATAAACACTTCAAGTACCAGTTTGTATCTCTTAATGTATAATATTCCTTTATCTTTATGACCTTACTTTTATTCGGTAATTATCTCGAACATTTAAATCGCAATTCCTCTTTACAAATGACAAAGTATTTATAGATTTAACCAATTTACTCATAATTGTACCAATGAACTCTTCTAATTGTAAAACTATTGTACAAGTTCAGACCTGGTTCGTTTTCAATTCTAGATCCTAATTGGTCAATAATCGACCAATAAGAAGCAAGCATTGCTATGTTTACCACGACGTTTAGTGCAGGAAAGGAACTGTCAATCTTTCCATAGTTATCCCGATCATCTAATTGATTGAGACGTAGGTTTTATAATTAATCTGTTACAAAGATCGGGGTGCTTTTAATTCTTGCGGTCGCATGGAATTCATTGTGAAAGGCGAAGTCTAATGTGACATGAGGCGTGCATTTTTACATCCCATATTTTAAGTTTTTCCAGATCTGTTGCAAATCAGATACGAGAACCATCATAACTGAGTACTCTGCTATCAGTTTGTTATGCGGAAAGATCGGCCCTCGAACCCGGGATAATGCCAAGTTCCCTATTAAACACGTGTTATCATACACATTGATTCCATGCATTTATTCAGTCGATCGCTGAACAACGAGCAATTTAAATACATTAAAATAAAAGACAAACCCATCTTAGAGAGAAACATTCATGAGGACCACACTACGATCAGATAGAGATTGTGATGTTATTCCATTTGGTTTTAAGTAAAGTTGAACTCAGGACGCGAGACGTAAACATTGCTTAATTGTTTTCTTATGCAAATAATACACATTTTATTTCCCTCTCTCGATATGTGAGACATTGTGTGTGCTTACTGTTGAAGGATCATGTTGAAATAATGATCATAGTGTAATTTCATTTTCATTGGAATATTGACCCGTTAATGGAACGTAAACAAGGTTCAATGCCTTTCATGGGACATGTATTACGAACGATACATTTTAGTGTGTAGCTTACTCAAATATGTGTGCAAAAAGATAATGTTAATGTGGTATTGAGCATATCTACCCTCTGAATAAAACAGCAAATAGACAATGTTAATGTGGTATTAAGTATATTTACCCTCTGTATAATACATGGGTCATGATGACCGTTTGAGATACTAATTATATAAATCAGATGATACGCTTATCTGTGAATCATAGATGTCATGGCGATATCCCGATAACGGCCAATAGCCATAAATGCCACATCTATTCATAAATGGTGCATGTTGCCTTTTATTTCAACACATTTGGTCATTAAAACAATGGCTTATAGCGGTGTCTCTTCTGTTTTAGATATTTTTGATGAGCGTACCACTCCAAAACAACATTCATTTGGGATGATAATCTGTGATGTATATCATGTGTATTTGATATTCTAATCAGGTTGATAGACGTTTTAAACAGTTACATGGCTTAATCGAGGCATTAGTTCACATAACCATACTTCTTTGATTTCGTTTCATTGCATTATGCGATAAGGTCTTAAAGTTTAAGATGCAGTGTTACATGTGCGAATTTTGTGTTAGACGCAATGCGAACGAGGAATCATATTAGCATTCCACTTTTTATATAATTTATATTGTCATTATTATTAGTTTGATAAGAAGACGCTGTGGAATAGCATGTCCTTCTTCAAATTGAGTTTACAAAACATTATTAAAAGGAAATATTACTAATACATTTGCCCATTATTTAACGACCCTTTTGTAATATACATAGTACCGGTAGTATTTACCATAAACGGATTGTTGTTTATAGCATAACTGGCTTTTCTGTTTTGAGCGGAAATTACCAGGCAGGATTAGGAGTGCTACGTATTCCATATTCAGCTGATCTAGAATGATACGGAATAATTAGTTGCTGGCATCCGCGAAGCTTTAGTAAAACCTGGTGAGCTTTACAAGAAGCGACGAAATGTTCCCGCGCAAAGGTGAAAGATTATGTAGACGAAAGTCGCGTTTGAAACGGTGGCATCGTGACACAGTTTTAATACAAAACATTAACTGTACAGTCAAATACGGAATAACTAAAAAAACAATCGATCGTTCTTAAATGCATGAACCCTTTATCAAACGCAACATTTTTGACTGTCCCAAAATGAAAGAGTTTGCAGACGACATTTCAAAATGAGGTGAAATTGAAAAACAATCGTCTGATAGGACAGAACATATTGAGGGAAAAGAAGAAATTGCTCGTTAAGAGCAATCTTTCCTTTTCCCTCATTGTTTTCGAGAGTCGTCTGCAACCAACTGGTCTAATGTCGTTATTGATTGGAAAATGGTTAATACCTTTATCATTGACACGATTCTGTCGTCAGAGAAAACAATACGCAGTTTCCGACAGTTCCACCCTGGCGGAGTCCTAACAAGTAAATTAGTCTACAAAAGATTAGTCGCGACTGCTATATGTATTTCTCCGCGGGGCGACTGACAAGAAAAAGTAGGCCCGAGTAATAACACGAAGAAAGATAGAGGTGACATAAGGAAATAGATGAACGAGTTTTGTCCTCTTTTGTGATTGAAAATTTGAGACGTTCGGGAGATACGTTTGTCACAAAACCCTTCTCTTGACATATATTGTTTTTGTTCTACTTCTGTTTTAAAGGCACTTGAAATCACGCAGAAACCATTGTGACCAAATGATAAATTGCTCTTAAAAGAGCAATTTATCCTTTTGTCACAATGGTTTCGCATTACATCGGAACCAGGTGTGTTTTAGATTAGTAGGTATAATGGAAAAGGGGGTTAAAAGGTATCGATATTTATTCTGTGTCACTTGTTGACATTGGTTCAAGTTCTATTGACCAATAATCAATTTCCTACGTTTACAGATAGAAAGGCTCTGCTCAATAGCTGGAATCAAGAGTGAACTATAAAGCATAAGATTTGCCCATGACTTATTCTGCTGTATATATTTCTTCTAAACTCCTATGCTGTTTGTAAACACATTACAAATGGTCAACATATTCGTAACCGCATGTCGGCAACATTTCTCTAAATATGTTTACCTCATGTACATTAATTCCATATTGATTTCGTAACCAGGAGTGACTGGTCCTTTGCGAACGTCTTCTCACTCCTGTTAACAATTTCGTAATTTCACATCATCGATAGGTCTCTGTTACTGTATGCCATACTTATATCAATATGGGTTTATGTCAAGATTTGTTAGAACCTTGCTATTAAGCTCACCTGTATATATACAATTGTGTTATTGTAATCACAGACAGTGACTTATAGACCCAAAAGGCTGGGTGTAACGAGTTGAATTATGATTATCAGTTGTCTAAAAAAAGATCTGTATATGTGTCATTATAATGAACAATTTACTTATTCATAAATAATATCAGAGTTCTGTTGTTGGCCATCGAGGTTGAGGTTCTTATAGGATTTCCCTTTAAATCCATAGCCGAACAAATTTGGGTATCCGTGGCCTAGTGGTAAGAACACATGACTCTCCGCATGGGATCAACGTCCTGATGATGGCATTTGGGTATTTATGAGAGGTACACTCCTGACTGACGTACGGGATGCCAATGGTTCTACCGAGCTTGACCAGCATCTTATGGACAGTCGATTATGGAGTATTTCTCCATCATTAACCCTTTCCCAAACACTAACGACATTTGGCACCTTTGTTGCAGACGACTTTAGAAAACATTGTGGAAAAATTGAGAAAAAAAACGAGCATTTTTTCCTTTTCCCACAAGGTTTTCTGCTCTTTCTGAAGAGTTTTGTTCAATTTCATCACATTTTGAAATGTCGTCTGCAAACTCTTTCAATTTGGGACAGTCGAAAATGTGTTGTTTGGGAAAGGGCTAAGAGTAGAGCACCGCGATATAACTAAGATAATGTGGACCATAGATAAAATGTCATACAAATACCTCATCTTTCTAGATCGGCGCACTGATTTCTATCCGCCTTTGTTAACATTTACATTGTTTCCTTATTGTACTTTGCTCCATTATCAAATGGCGGAAAGAACTTGGCGTTTGAACACACATTCACAATGGAGTATTGTTAACAATATGTTTAAGGCGCTAGGTCACGGAAGATATTTCTTTTTACTTGGCATTCGAAATAAGATGTGTATGAAACAATACATAGTTTGTATTGTTGTTTGATATACAATTAAGAGTAGCCACTAAACGTATGGGTAATTCAGGAAGCGTCCATGTATCTGTGTGTGTACATACTGTATGCAATAAATCTTATAATCGATGAAATACTTTTAAATTGAAATTCAGGTTTATTCAATGTTTGCACACTTTAAACAATTAAAACGATCTTTTTGTGCTTCATAAGACTAATTCTCAGCGCCTATCATATAACAGTGCAGCTGATATGCAGTTTTACTAAACAACTTACGGAAAATGTTTGCGTAAGTCATAATTGATTAACATGGATAATATCTTCAATGAAAGTACAATATTGCAATGTGACACGTCATTGGAAGCGTCTCGGAGAGACGATTCCAATGATGTGTTACTTTGCAATATTGCTTTGCCAAATATTGAAATAAAAGGACTTGTTGTTTTAGACTTACGCAAATCTTAAGCGTAAACTGTTTAGTAAAACGGGCCCCTGATGTGCAGTTTTAAAGAAGTTCCTTTCTAACATCCTAATTTCCTAACATCAGTGAACAACCGCCTTTAATTTTATTTACTCCTGTGGTCGTACAAATGAGTTCAAACGCTGGTACAATGTAAGGTGTCGTGGTTAATCGATATTTTGACTCTGTTAGACAAAACTTCCACACTTCTCTAATGAATGGAATACGACCCATTGCTCTACAGCGTCGCAATGTCTTTGCGAGGTGTTTGTCTACAGGAAAACAACTTGATAATCCTTACAATTACAAGGTGTATACATACTTTTTATCATGCATAAGTAGGTCGCTTGTAGTTACTTTAGCAAAGAAATGTCAAACTGCCAACGATCTTCTCTCCTTGAAAAGGAGTTGCTTCTAACTAATACAAACCAGTACTGAACAGTCATTGAGAGTTAAAATGAAATAACATTTAAATTGAAAAAAAAACACACAGAGAGATTGGGTGAGAGAGAGAGAGAGAGGGACAGAGATACATAGAGAGAGGGTGAGAGAGAGAAGGAGAGGCGGACAGACAGATAAGGAGAGACACAGGAAGAGAGAGGGTGAGAGAGAGGGAGAGACAAAGACAGACAGAGACAGACAGACAGAGAGAGAGCGGGAAAGACAGAGTGAGAGAGACAGACAGAGACAGACGGCGAGAGAGAGAGACGAGAGAGAAAGAGAGGCGAGAGAGAGAGGCGAGAGAGAGAGAGAGAGGCGAGAGAGAGAGGGGATAGAGAGATAGAGAGACAGAGACAAACAGGCAGACAGACAGATACAGAGAGACAGACAGAGACAGACAGCGAGAGAGAGAGAGGCGAGAGAGAGAGAGAGAGGAGAGAGAGAGAGGCGATAGAGAGGCGAGAGAGAGGGGGGAGAGAGAGACGACAGAGAGAGAGAGAGAGAGAGAGAGAGAGAGAGAGAGAGAGAGAGAGGCGAGAGAGAGAGAGAGAGAGGCGAGAGAGAGAGAGAGGAGAGAGAGAGAGCGCACACACAGGGAGTAGCATGCTTATTCCTGCTTCCTTCATAGTTCTAATATAGCCCGCATACTTTATAAACATTCTTGCAATTTAACATTCGAGGCTGATATAACCATTCCGGACACACATTGGTCACGTTTCAACACATTTCAATATTGACCGATCATCGTCCACTGATAACGCGTTCATATTGACCATGGCAGATCGTGACCGATTCAAATTTTTACCAAAAAGTGTTGATCTGTGTTTATGGCGACCACATTTAGCAATTTCGTGTTCAAGTTCAAACAATTTATTAGCATACCAGTTACATGTCGTTGCTACATATATATATATACATTTACATCGACATACTATATCTAACCATATCTTATCATAATCAATTCAAGTTATTTTGATTAATTTTCAAACAACTATGGAGGCATGTATGGCATTGCTATATTCTAAATCACGGATAGTGTTTGCTAAATAAACTATTTTACCAAGTTTATTTAAAACATTCTTTTTTTCTGCTGTTCATTTTAAAAGCTTGTTTTGTGTTAACCATGTAAAATGTATAGGGTAAAATTTTGGTTATATAGTACTTCAAAGATCTACAGCTTTCGACGAGACTTGTAGTCTGCATCAAGCTTTAATGGGCCGTCTTTACCACATTTTTATCATTTTTCATTCACTTTATTGATCGTATATGAATGTCGCCGTGATCATTATCCCTTTCCCAAACAATTACGACATTTGACCAGTTTGTTGCAGACGACTTTAGAAAACAGTGTGAGAAAATGAGAAATTGCTCGTCACGAGCAATTTCTCCTTTTCCAACCATGTGGTTGCAGAGTCGTCTGCAACAAACTGGTCAAATGTCTTTATTGATTAGTAATTGGTTAACTTGTTAACAAAATATGGATAAGTGTTGTCCATCGTCGGTAGGAAAGATCCAGTGAAAAATTCTAGCTTGCGTATTTGATTACTTTGGTTGCATGCCCCATAGTCGTAGAACTATTTATGTTCACTTATTTTTGTCTTTCGTTTTCTTCTCTTCAATTATACATGAAGGTCGACGTACCCTGGGTCTTTAACCCATTACTAAACAATCACGACATTTAACTACTGTGTTGCAGACGACTCTGGAAAGCATTGTGGGAAAAGAAGAAATTGCTCGTGACGAGCAATTTCTCCTTTTCCAACAATGTTTTCTGCCCTATCAGAATATTATTTTCAAATTCTATCACATTTTGAAATGTCGTCTGCAAACTCTTTCAATTTGAGCCAGTTAAAAGGTTTGGCGTTTGGTAAACGGTTGAATGAAGAAAACCGATTTCGAATCGATTACCCACTACGGTGTATTTGACACGACGGGCTAATTTGATAAAGCAAATTAAGGTGGTGGGTAATTACATGTAATTGATTGACACTTTCTGTTATCCGGGATTTTAAGAGTGGTTCCTAACGACAGTTCACAATAGAATAGTCAACTTCATTTGTTGTATAAAATTGTGTAAGAGCCATTGTTGAAAAGGGGGAATTCGAACAGTGTGAGCAGTTTTTCACGTAGGTCGCAGTGGTTTATCGAAGTTTTCAAACATAAAATAACATACATTTTTTTTTCAAAATAGTACATGAGCATTGTAATGTTCGTCGTCGTTAACAATGTATCTTCAATTACGTATATCTACATATATGCATCCAATGATGAGATTTAAAAAAATATTATGATGTAACAATGATACAACACGTGCGTGTGTGAATGTATTTCTATACTTCAGAAGCAGGTCAAACAGATGTACGGGGTTATATAAAAAAAACCTGTAAAAATTCACATTTGAAGGGACATAACATGAATGTGCGTACGAAAGAGTGCGAGTCTTAACTCGCTAATTGATTAGGAGGTTTGCGTGTTAACGTTGCTATATAAAAGTTGATTTGAAAGATCTAATTGGTACAGGCCAGACTGAATTCGGTATATACAAACACAGTTATAGCTATCTCGGAGATCAATGAAAACAATGGGTGACTGTGGAATATTGCATTAACAAGAGTCATGTTGTCCAGGGTACCGTTTTACTAAACAACTTAAGGAAAATAGTTCCATGTGGTAGTATCTTCAGTGAAAGTACAATATTGCAATGTGGCACGTCATTGGAAGCGTCTCGGAGAGGCGATTCCAATGATGTGTTACTTTGCAATTTTGCTTTGCCAAATATTGAAATAAAAGGACTTGTTGTTTAGACTTACGCAAATCTTAAACGTAAACTATTGAGTAAAACGGTACTCAGATAATTTCAAACAATTAACCATTGGTCTTGATCTGTCGGTTATTTGCTAGTTTAACTTTAATCATTGCATATCGATTGTCAAGGAATCTTGACGCTTATTAAAAACGTCTCAAATTCACTGTCTGCTAACTGGGTTTGATGCTTTGTTGGCTAGTCCCGACAGTCTTCACTCGGGCGCTCACAGGGATCGAACCCGGGTCCCTCGGTACCAAAGGCCGACGATCTTACTTACACTGCACCACTGTCGCTCAGTTCGGACGAGTGGGATTCAGTTATTCGTTGAGTAAGGGTATATCTATAAATCAATAAAACATCGAGGTAAACTTGAAGTGTTCAGCCGGGTAATTTCATAACTAACGTTTACAAAGGAAGAGAACTGAGTAGTTTGGATCGATTGGTCAAATATCTCCGTTAAGCTTCTACCTCGTGCGAGTAGAGTCAGTATTATGATTGGTGTAGAGAACTTAAAATCACATTGCTACGGAATTCCATAAACGACAGCCTGCTGCCAACTACCTACTGCCTAACCAACGATTGATTAGCAGCGAATAACTCTGAGACATTCCGAATGAAACAGTTGGCAGTAGGCAGTTAGCAGTAAGCAGTAAGCAGTTGACAGTAGGCAGTAGGCTGTCGTTTGAGATACTTGTCAATTGAAGCCTGTACCATCAACTTTACCATAAGCAAATTACATGTACTTACATGTATACGCGTCCGAGATGTCAACAGACTTTTACACCAAAGACTGGTAAACACAAATTAGAGCTAAGCACGTGGACTAATCGGAAGGTCGTGACCAGCATTATTTGGCTTACTGTCTACTCCTTACTGTTAACTGCTAACTGTATGATGCCAACTGTCTAATGCCTACTGTTGCATTCGGAATGCCTCGGAGTTATGAGCTGTTATTCAACTTTTGTTTGGCAGTAGGTAGTTGCTAGTAAGCTGTCGTTTATGGAATTATGTACAAGTACATTGAACCTTGTATGTGAGGGTGTAGGTTCCGGATGGGATTGCATTCCATATAAATTTCTATGAGGGTAAGTCGTCCTATTAATTTACGTTATGTGGATGGGTCTACCCGGCTTGATCAACCGATTTTAAGCGTGTCTGCATCCATCTTTAAAGAGCAGTGTTTTGCAATAATATGACCCTCCATAAAAGCCCTCATACAACTAACAAGCACAGAACAGCTTCTTGGCGAACTAATTGAGCATTTTATTTTCATTCTCAAATTATTATCAATTGAAATTTGATCATCGGTGAAAGAATTCTAAACAAATAATTTACATGTAGTTGAGACTCGAACTCTGGATCTATCGCTACATGTCTGTCATGATCATTGTTCCGTTAGATAACCAATCGTGTATCAACAGTAGGATCTCTATATCTCGAAGGTCAATGGGGACTCATGAAAATATTCGACATAGATCGTATTCGACGTATAGACGTCCGGTATATACAGGTATGCAAGTACAGAACACATAATTCGGGATTCCGTATCGATTTCGACATATAGAGCAGTTCGACAATCAGAATCTCGAGATATACATATGCTACATGCATTTGGGTCAACCCAGAGTCGACGTTTCAGCTACTACAGTCAGTTAGCTAACCCCTTCCGACACCCCTTGACCGTGAGAGCTCGTTGACATTGGTAATCTTGACGCCATATGGTGTTTTCTCCACAAGAACGCTGCTCTCGGTGTAATATCGACAATTAATAAATTTATACACCCGTGTTATATTGACGCATTGCCCCGTAGAGAGTGGTGTAGTCGGTCAGATTTGATAGTATTAGCCGTGTGGTAATAATCTTGTAAGTCTATTGCCAATTTTCATTTGGAAGGTAGATTCTGTTATGACTGAACGATTGTCACAAAATGGAACACACATGAATAATCTTATTATAAAGTAGCAGTCGTAAGGTCTTAAAAAAGAGACCGTGTTCTTCATAAGCGATTTCTGTCTCCGTAGCAAATTCTTCGATTCCTCCACGTCATATCCGTTATTTAAACACACACAAAATAGTGATAAGCTATATGAACTGTTGTGGATTGTATTATCTCTGCTTTTACTATATGTGCATTTAAATGTTGCATAATTTTTGCTTTATGCCGTGTCGACAAGAGGAAAAATATGGTTTTACAAAATATTTCTTTTTCATTTAAACCCATATTTTGCAGCAATTATTCGTTAAGTACCTTGTCATATGTGAGCCAACTAGATTGACTGTGTTAG
The DNA here is from genome assembly GCA_947846245.1 of Cerastoderma edule. Classification (NCBI taxonomy): domain Eukaryota; kingdom Metazoa; phylum Mollusca; class Bivalvia; order Cardiida; family Cardiidae; genus Cerastoderma; species Cerastoderma edule. The sequence continues at coordinate 19,507,601 of OX401417.1, forward strand.
ATAATTCAATAGTTCTTTCCTAATTCATTTTTATCTTTACTATAGGATAACATTTTTCTTGTATTTCCCTTTTCAAACGCCTACATTCTGTTGGTTCCGGGTTAACAAAGAATATAATTGGTTTGGCTTCAATTTATTAATTTATTAATTTTACATCGAATGCATGACAAATTATCACGACTTATATAAATCGCTCTCGATTTTGCTTCCTCAACACAAAAGCAATACTCGCGCCGATTTGTGGTTAGGTTCCAGTATTTGCATAAAATTAGTTGGTAACGCTTATTCTTGTTCTTGTATTTAACAAAGGGTCCAAAAAGTCAATAATTATTACAATGCTTCCTTTCCCATGTGTTGAAAAAGGGGTAGTATTCTCTGCTCAACACACCGGTCGAATTACTTAGTTGAAGCATGTTTTATTGCAAAAAGAACATATTACAATTGGATTGGAACGGAAGTTTTAAGCTTATTGAGTCCCTTATTGAGGGACTCAATAAGCTTAAAGCGTCCGTCCCTCTCCTGAATCATTTGAGCAAAGCTGGTCTTACATTTTGAGCGTACGTTGAGAAACCAGTCAAGCGTTCTCCTTCTACAGAACAAGACGGGTACCAATCTTTTCTCTTGCGCCCAAGAATTAACTAATCCGTTTATCACAATGGTTAGTAAATTCTTCTGCCGCAAACGCAATAGGGGCATGTAACCAAGGTGAGAAAAACATGCAGCTAAGACTCGAACCCGGGACCTTCGAAAACCATGCGAACGCTCTACCAACTGAGCTACGGCCTGCTTACACATTTGGCTCTGCCTTCTAAATCGAGACACCTACTACAGGAACGTATCATGTAATAAAACAGCGCGGTAACCCGAAAGCCAAGAAAACAGTATGTCCGCATTATTGGAAAATCCAACGAGCCGTTCGCGCGCTCAACTAAATGCCCAATTGGCGTCACGTGATATACCAGCACTGCATATTCATCGTCTAACATCGGGTTGCGGAGCAATGATGTCTTTCTTGGATCACCTCGGTTGAACATGTGCGCGTTGAACGACGTACCAATTAGCAATGTAACTGTGCGGGCTCTTCACATAACGTTATAATACACGGGGATTTATGTGGCTCCAGTTGCTGGCCAACTCTAGAAGGATTCGCGACTTTTGTCTTTTACGTTCAGCGCCTTTCATATCGTTATTGGTGATTGTTATTTGCACGAGGAGCGTAAATTGATCGTTAATTAGTTTTTGTATATATGTATAAGGTAATAATGATGAAGAGTTGCGTTTCTATGCTCACTTAGTGAGGCGTCCATGGCACTTTAACGATTAGCGTGGATTTTAATTGGCGACACAGCAAACCAACAGGTAATGGTTTCGTTTTTCATTACATTTGCATTCATTTAATTATGTGCCAATTGAAATGTACAATGAATCGCCATTCGATGAATTTGGTTCTTTGAGAAGCTATCTTATTTATTTGTCTTGTACCGATTTTTTTTTAATATCTCTCGATTTAGGATCGAAAGAAACTAAGTGGGTTTATCAGATTTTTTTTTCAAAGAAATATTCATGAAGCTTTTCCAAAAACAGCTATCTTATTTATTTTGTCTTTTACCGATTTTCTTTTCAAAATCTCTCGATTTAGGATCGAAAGAAACTAAGTGGGTTTATCCGTTTTTTTTATTAAAGAAATATTCATGAAACTTTTCCATAAACATCAAACATTTTCAAAACGAATATAGCATACTTTTTGATACATTTTTCTTAAATTGCGAAGTAAACTACAGTTGAAAATTGTATTGGTACTGGTACTGAAAAACGTCGTCGATTTGATATTTCATTGAGAAAGATTCTTTATGAAACTATGGATTAAAGAGTTTATAAACAGGTCATAATGGGATTTCGCTTGTAAATGTAATTATGTAATTATAACTTAATGTAAATATCTACTCTTCATGTTTATAAGCAAACATGAAACAAGTATGGGTACGTAAATACCTACTCTTCATGTGTGTCATCGAACATCAAAATAGTGTAGATTTGATTGGTTTTTATGTGTTTTTCTCCTTCATAATTTCGTTACTTTTGCAAAACTGCATGTTTGTAAGTGTAAAGATTCTTGGGTGGAAATGTTTTTTTGATCACCCATTTTTGAAAGTCCTTTTTAATGAACCAAAGAATTAATAAAAAGCTGATTGAGAAATTTAGTAGGAACGCTTGTTAGCACGGTCGTGGATGGGTTTATAGTGAGTGAAACTTTTAGAAAGGATTTACGGAAAGAAAGTGTATTTTCGAAATACTGTTGAAAATAAGTTCTCGAAATGTTGGAGGCGTCGGAAAGCAACACAAATAGTCATAGAAGCTATTGATTGCTCTACGGACAAAGGAACAAAGGCTAAAAAGAACGCTTTGAGAGGCCCATAAAACTTTGAAATGTAAGTACATGTTTATGTTATTTTGTTTTGTAAAACTTGCTCCTTTTACATTTGTTTTATACGAGTAGCTACTGTTTGGTGGCTTTGTAAGCTGCAGTACGTTAGTTACTCTCGGGTAGTGTTTGATCGTAGATAATAGTGAAATGAGCGATAGCTACAATCTTTTATTATTTTTTATGTAACAATTCGGCTTTATCGTATGAATATATATTTCAAGCGTCATTAGACAAATACGGGTATAATAGTTAATGAAGCACATAAATCAAACTATCTTTTTCCCTGATAAATAGCTGGTAAACAACACGAGACTGTTAAAGGAAATGTGTCACATATTTCATTAAAAAAAAGCTTCGCGGACTAACGAACTCTTATATAGTCGTCGTCAATCTGAACACATCGGGTTTATCCAATAGAAAACACCTCTGAAATAATAGGGATGACGCCATATTGTTTCCCGCGAGAATGACGTCACTTTCTTTCGTTTCTAAAAATAGATCTTGAATGTAAAATCAAAAAAGTCGTTTAATTTGATTGAGGACACAAGTATACATGTTCGCCATTTGGTATGAGTAACTGTTCAAAAGTGATTAAAAAGGATGTCCAACACTTCCATACACATTGAACTACTTAACGTACACGCTTAGAAAATGTGTTAATTGGCGGATGCCGATTTACACGAAAAATTGTAACCCTACACTTATATCCGAGGTGTATTTCACAGCTCACGGAGATACCCGAGTAGTTCCGATTGAGTCGTCGTTTTACAGGGTACTAATTCGCTAGACCCGATAGCATTCTCCTTTTTTTGTATTGTTTTGAAATGTTTCTTCTTACAAACTAATCTTGATTAATCATTCATTTCGAAATATAAAATATGAAAACTAAAGCTGACATATAACTGTTTTCGTCTTAACAAGGGAAATATGTTACATACAGAAACTCTCGAAGACTCACGGAATTTCACGGAGTCACCAACATTTTATCGTCTCTTTGAGTTTTTGCAAAAGTCAAGCTCACTCTTAATACAAACTGACATTTAGGTTTTCCGATTTTGCGATGAACATGTACTAACACGTTCTACCCTAGTCCATGAACAATTAAGTTTTCCGATTTTGCGGAGTACATTTATTAACACGTTCTACCCTAGCCCGTGAACAATTAAGTTTTCCGATTGTCTGGCGTTCATGTACTTACATGTTCTACCCTAGCCCATGAACTACAAAGTTTTCCGATTTTGTGGTGTTCACGTACGCACACGTTCTACCCTAGCCCGTGAACTATAAAGTTTTCCGACTTTGCGGTGTACATGTACTAACACGTTCTACCCTAGCCCGTGAACTATTAAGTTTTCCGATTTTCTGGTGTTCATGTACTTACACGTTCTACCCTAGCCCATGAATTATAAAGTTTTCCGATTTTGTGGGGTCCACGTACTCACACGTTCTACACTAGCCCTTGAACTATTAAGTTTCCCGATTTTGCGGAGTACATGTACTAATACGTTCTACCCTAACCCGTGAACCACAAAGTTTTCCGATTTTGCGGTGTACACGTACTCACACGTTCTATCCTAGCCCGTGAACAATTAAGTTTCCTGATTTTGTGGTGTACATGTACTTACACGTTCTACCCAAGCCCATGAACTATTAAGTTTTCCGATTTTGCGGAGTACATTTACTAACACGTTCTACCGTAGCCTGTGAACAATTAAGTTTTCCGATTTCGCGGAGTACATTTACTAACACGTTCTATCCTAGCCCGTGAACTATTAAGTTTCCCGATTTTGTGGTGTACATGTACTAACACGTTCTACCCTAGCCCATGAACTATTAAGTTTTCCGATTTTGCGGTGTAGGTGTATTAACACGTTCTACCCTAGCCCGGGAACTATTAAGTTTTCCGATTTTGTGGTGTTCATGTACTTACACGTTTTACCCTAGCCCGTGAACTGCAAAGTTTTCCGAATTTGCGGTGTACACGTACTCACACGTTCTACCCTAGCCCATGAACAATTTAGTTTCCCGATTTTGTGGTGTACATGTACTAAAACGTTCTACACAAGCCCATGAACTATTAAGTTTTCCGATTTTGCGGTGTACCTATACTAATACGTTCGACCCTAGCCCGTGAACAATTTAGTTTTCCGATTTTGTGGTGTACCTGTACTAACACGTTCTACCCTAGCCCATGAACTATTAAGTTTTCCGATCTTGCGGTGTACGTGTACTAATACGTTCGACCCTAGCCCGTGAACTATTTAGTTTTCCGATTTTATGGTGTACCTGTACTAATACGTTCGACCCTAGCCCGTGAACTATTAAGTTTTCCGATTTTGCGGTGTAAATGTACTAACACGTTCTACCCTAGCCCTTGAACTACAGAGTTTTCCGAATTTGTGGTGTACATGTACTAACATGTTCTACCGTAGCCCGTGAACTATTAAGTTTCCCGATTTTGTGGTGTACATGTTCTAACACGTTCTTCTGTAGCCCGTGAACTATTAAGTTTCCCGATTTTGCGATGTTCATGTACTAACACATTCTACCCTAGCCCAAAAACTATTACTTTTTCCCCAATTTTAAGGTTTCCAATCCTGTTCTCCCATAGCCAATTCAGGTTTCAGGTTTCCGAATTTATGGTTTACTTGTACAGATTCTACCATAGCCCGGAAACGGTAAAAGTTTCTTGAAATTCTTTTTAACAGCAACGTTTGCTTTACCAGGCTGTCTTTCTGTAAAATAGCATCCAATGCCATCTACCAAAGGTTATTTTAAGATACAGACTTCTTGTCATCCGCCTTGTAGTATTGCTTGTAAACCAGTCTTATATAAACCATTAAATGTCATCGACCGAAAATCATTGTTCCATCGAGACACCGTACTACAAGCCAGGCATTATCCTGTATCCCACATATCTGTCAAAGAGAACAGAACAGAACAGACCTTTATTTTGACCCAAGTACATAACCATTCAATAAGGGAAATAATGCATATAGCATTCAAATTGAAAGAAGCCACATTGAGTAAGAGAGAGGGAAAGAGAGAGAGAGACAGAGACACAGACGGAATGAGACAGAGAGAGTGTGTGTGAGAGAGAGAGAGGGAGAGAGAGAGAGGGAGAGAGAGGGGAAAGAGAATGAAATAAAGAGAGATGGAAGAGATAGATAGATAGAGAGAGAGATAGATAGATAGATAGATAGAGAGAGAGAGAGAGAGAGAGAGAGAGAGAGAGAGAGAGAGAGAGAGAGAGAGAGAGAGAGAGAGAGAGAGAGAGAGAGAGAGAGAGAGAGAGAGAAGAGGAGAGGAGAGGAGAGGAAGAAGAGTGAGAGAGAGACACAGAGAGAGAGACACAGAGAGAGAGAGAGAGAGAGAGACTTCTTGTCATCCGCCTTGTAGTATTGCTTGTAAACCAGTCTTATATAAACCATTAAATGTCATCGACCGAAAATCATTGTTCCATCGAGACACCGTACTACAAGCCAGGCATTATCCTGTATCCCACATATCTGTCAAAGAGAACAGAACAGAACAGACCTTTATTTTGACCCAAGTACATAACCATTCAATAAGGGAAATAATGCATATAGCATTCAAATTGAAAGAAGCCACATTGAGTAAGAGAGAGGGAAAGAGAGAGAGAGACAGAGACACAGACGGAATGAGACAGAGAGAGTGTGTGTGAGAGAGAGAGAGGGAGAGAGAGAGAGGAGAGAGAGGGGGGAGAGAGAGAGAGAGAGAGAGAGAGAGAGAGAGAGAGAGAGAGAGAGAGAGAGAGAGAGAGAGAGAGAGAGAGAGAGAGAGAGAGAGAGAGAGAGAGAGAGAGAGAGAGAGAGAGAGAGAGAGAGAGAGAGAGAGAGAGAGTTATGGAGTTATACTGGGGAGCAGTAAGAAATCGGATTGATATCATCAGATCCACACAGTTCTTTATAAGACAGTTAACACCTCATTGAAATGATACATTTACATACATACAGCTATCAGCGACGCTGTCCGTAACAGTCTTTTATAAAGCTGTAACTGTCACTCACCTTAGGACAACACTTCGAGTGTTACTGTTAATACTAAACTGGGAACCCCTATCTATGCATTTCAGATGACCTAGGTCTATTAACACCGCTCTTTTAAATGGTATAAACGTCACGAAGCCAAATAAAGCACAAAACCCAGAGATCATCGAACCCATTATTTTGTAAGGATATCAATTGCGTTTAACGACAGTTAATTTCAAGGAAATTGACATCCTAAGATTCAGTCTTACTTAGGTATATTTCGAAGTGATTATAGCATCCAAAATAGCAACATTCATTCGGGTTAGATTTGTTTACAATGTAACCGGCACGTGATTCCTACGATAAGGTTATTTCATTATAGTGTCACCCCTATTGAAAGGGCCAGCTAGATTTGGCTTATGAGACACTTTACACTGATTATTATACCAATTACCTCCCAACTTCTATCACTATGCCAGGCGTCTAGCGGATATTAGTCGGTAACCATATGTTTGTAGGTATCAATGACAATGTAGGTCATACAGTAAACTGTTTATTTACACATAAGATATACATACGCCTTACGTTGCTTTTAAAGAACCAACCACATATACACATTACAAAGTCGATTAAAGCCAGTTTAATTCAGCAACTATACATTGCATTTACACGTCGGTAACGTTATAAAAAAAAATCGATTATGTTGTATAGATACGTTCTAATATAACTTGTTTCACCGGTGTAATTGAAGATATTTGATACGAAATAATCGTATCTATAACAGGCGTGTAGCTAGCTTTACACAGTGTAGACACCTGCGTACAAATTGCCCCTTAAAATAAAAAAAAATGAAACTCCTAAGTCTACGCGTACTTGTACATCGAGATTCTTTGATACATTCTATCATTTTATCCTGAAGTTTAAACTAACTTTTATAACCTTGGTCGAAATACTCATAGATAACACCATATGGAAAATAGGAAATAATATGTTTGCGGGGGATCATGCTCCGAGTCCCTAGCCCAAGCCTTGCGTCCACTTACTAAATGGCATGGCTACGCACCTGTATAAGGATATAAACACAACAATTCTCCATGTCTTAACACGTCAATGCTTGATTCCGTGCCTTTAATACGGCAATAGCGTGTCGACTTGATATAAGGACGAAAATGACATCAGTCTCAAAGCATTGATGTTTTTAAATGTAGGCCGTAGGGTACAATACTCAAGGTAACCCACACGCTTTTGTGAAGCACTAACAGTAGACTTGCAAACGGTCTCTATATCGAGAATTCAACGCAAGACTATAGTAAGTGCTTCATAAACATGAAGCACTTACTATAGTCTTGCATTGAATGCTCGATATATACATATTTCGAATTAAGCGATCGATAAGGTGCGAATTTAGCAGGCAGAATTCTGGCGGATAACGGAAAAGATGAAAACAGCACACTGTCTATGGAGATGAACGTTTGCCGATTTAACGTGAACACACTTTTTATGGGGAATAAGACTAACCTTCAGTGTGTTTCATATAACAATTCAGATACAGGTACAGTATAGACACGAGTGTCCTGGGTTCGAATCCCGTGTGGCATCTGTCTTGCAACCTTTCATTAATCCACATCCGGCGCGAGTGCTAGTTATGATCCAGGAAATAGATCCGGGAGTTATTAATCTAAGTTGTAAAGACTTGTACCACAACCGATTCAGTAAGTTATGAGTAAATAGGTTTGAAGTAAACTAACAGTACACCTGATGTGCAGTTAATTAGATTGAATTTTTTAACTTCCTAATTTCCTCTCCTCTGAGTACAAGCACCTTTGATTGAAGCATACTGTATTCCTATTCCTTTAACCCATTACCAAACAATACTGATATTCACCACTTTGTTGCAGACGTATCTAGGAAAATACGGTGGAAAAAAGGAGAAATTGCTCATAACGAGCAATTTCTCCTTTTCCCACAATGGTTTCTACTTTACTGAAGATTACTTTCCAATTTTATCAAATTTTAAAATGTCGTCTGAAAACTCTTTCAATTTGGGACAGTCGGACATTTGACGTTTGGTAAAGGGCTTAACGCCTGATCCGCGTAAACCTTATAAAAACCTTTCGGAATCAGGGATCTAAACACAAACGTGTTGTATTGCATGTCTTCAGTTCTTAAAGCCTGTTTTGCCTGGAAATACGAAAACATGAAGATAGTAAACTAGGCCCTTTTATAAACGCTTTAAATCAAACGTAATAGCAGCAAATGGAGCTTGATGAAAATCTATAAGTATGCCTTCTAGCACGCACGCAAGTGTCATGAAAGTAGAACGTACATATTGTTGTTTTTATTTTATGCCGGCGAGACATCGCTGCTATGCTTTCTATTGATTTGATTTTCGTTTAAGGCCTTTTTCTTACATTTTCCAGAATCATCGCGATTTTACCCGTTTTGCTAGTATCAAACAATTCTCTTTTTGAAAAGTTTAAACTTGTTCATTTTATTTTGATTCTGATGGTAGCTTGAAACTCAATAAATTCATTCTCGATGATTGTTTCCTGGATACTACACCAGTACACGCGCCGAGTTGTTGGCTAGTCCCGGCAATTTTCGTTCGCCTAACGGGAATTCGAACCCGGGACCCTTGGTACTTGCGCCCTCTCTTCTTAGACCCGTCACGAGCTTTTAGTTTAGTTTAAATTTATTAATTTTGCTGTTGTTTGAGAAACAACTACATACAACTTAGATATATCATTGTCGATCCTGCTTTCTGAATACATCACCAGAACTTGCGCCAAATAAGGATCGATGAAAGGTCGTAAGGCAGATAGCACAAGTCACAGGATTAGTTTAATAATATTTTATTGCATTATTTCTACATGCTTTACAAAGCACATAAACAACAAACATGTAAACATTTATTTAAGAAGACATGAAAATGCAAAAGAAAATGCAATTGGATTGGGCCACAAGTTATAACATTAGCGACTGGCCCACTCCTAAGTCACAGGATTCGAATATACGACCCAAGTGTCCCGGGGACCGACGCTCTACCCCTGAACTACTGTCCTTCCATGCGTTTGGTTCATAATGTTATCAATGATGCAAGCAACGCGATGATGTTCTAGCGCCACGTTCTATTTATATCAATTTGACACCACCAGCATTCACGTCGCTTCGACGCAAGATCGCCGTACCTCTTTTAGAACTGGTCATTGAGTTACGGGGTAATTGCCAATGCGCTAAATGTCAACTCCAAATATCTCAATACAACTTCACAAAATGGGAGCCTTTAATTGATATCCCCCGCCTTGGTGGCGATTATTGTACGACATTATTTTTGTGTTTTCGTCAGAAAGATTGTCCAATAAATAGAGAGCGCAGCTGGGTTGTGTTTCGGGGGGCTATTTCATAAGCTGGCGATGTTGATATTTACTACTCCAACAGATCCTCGTAATATGTATCCTCTCAAAGCCATTTAGATTACACTCTGACGTCTCCAAAACGGTTAACCCTTAGAATGCTGGGTATTTTTCTTAAAGATAGATTTGTGTGTCGTCTGCTTTCCAAAATTTGAAATATCTGCTTTATTTTGATGAGGAAAGATACTCAGAGCAGCAAACAGGTGAGATCAAATTACTTGTCGGCTGGCCTAGATTTAACCTGTTTGCATAAGCAAGAAGTTTGTTCCAGAACTACAAGGGTTAATAGTAGACGGATTTGAATCATATTAGGACCTTACATTTGTCACGTTGTACATATTTCCATGCGACTGTCAAAGAGCGGAGCTGCCCTGACCGAGTTGGGAAGAGACATATTGAACAAATCGGAACACATCGGGTTTATCCAATGAAAACGCCTCTGACATAATGGATGCCGCCATATTGTTTCCCCGCGAGATTGACGTCACTTTACTTTCGTTTTTCAAAGATAGATCTTAAATGTGAAATATTAAGACTCGTTTAATTTGATTAAGGAAACAGCTATATATGTCACAACTTATAAGTTCGCCATTTCGTATGAATTACCGATAAAAAGTGATTTTACAGGATGTCAAACACGTCCATATACATTGAACTACTTAACGGGGACGCTAAGAAGAAATGTGTTATATGCTGGAGATGATTTACCCAAAAAAGTGCGACCCTACACTTATATCCGAGGTGTTGTTCTAAGCTGACGGAAATACCCGAGTAGTTCCGATTGATATTGAATCTGACCCTGCAAGGCACATTTTAACAAAGGATAACTTACTGCATCCGATTGACATAAAAATATGACACTCGAAGGGGATGTTATCAGACAAATAAAAACTCGTTCTTCAACCTCGCTCTTCCACCTGATAACACTTTATTCTCATGACTAATATATGACAGCGTGTGTGTGAATGTTGCTGAATATATTATATTTATCAATAAGGAGTTCATTAACTGCCAATTCCATAGGAAAATATCAACACGCACAAATGATACCGCTTGTAGTTGTCATATAACTGGAATGCTTAAGAAAGGGGTAAACAAAATTTAAACAACTTATATTGGTGAAAGTTTAGTTTTTAGAAGCCTGAGCTATCATAAAAAAATTGAAAGAGCCGATTAGCGTGAGTAGTATTAGCTCAACCGGTAGCGAGTAGCCGAGTATAGTTCAGAGTATTATATTCTTTAGTAGGAACAATATTTTCACCAACGATTAATAGTGTAATATCTGTATTTTACAGTTTATCTGTCTCTAAATACTAAGCATGTATGTTTATGTGGGAAAGAATCCAACAGATTTTCAAAGAACATCGTGGTTAGAAAAAGACATGTTTTCTTTTTAACGTCTACATTGGAAGGGGGGCCTCTGTGGCCTAGTGTTTAGAATGCATACCTTGAAATCACATTGCCCCTCTCCGTGTGGATTCAGATCCCGGTGACAGCATTTGGATTTTCATGAGAGGTAGTGACAAGTAAGGCATTCTCCCGGTTGACCAACGGAATGCTGATAGTTCTACCCGGTTTGACGAGCCTTTATGGGCAGTTAAGTATGGAGTCATCCTCCATTATCATGAGTCGGGCATTGAAACATAACTGAAATAGTGCTGACGCGATGTAAAGCTATAATGAAACAGGGATTTAAAAACAAACAGAACAGGACAATATATAAGTGCATTGCCTGACATAACACAAAGGAAACTTTTTTTTAAACGGTGTTGATATCAAATTTAAGTCATTATTGCTCAAGCTATCCAGAGGAATCGTTTTATTGAAGTTTTACATTATTAGTTTGTGAGACATTTATTTCATCGACACTCATTTTTTAAGGAATTATAAACTGGAGATTTAAGACATCA